>CAUDMG010002210.1:977500-1320000 GCA_958450375.1 Homarus gammarus
ATCTCTCACAGTTAATTAGTTTTCTCGACTTATATACAGTATATATATATATATATATATATATATATATATATATATATATATATATATATATATATATATATATATATATACAATCAACACCTCAAACCGCCAGGATTCGAACCCACGGCCTGGCGGGTTGGGGTGTTGATTGTATGTAGAAGTCCACGTGTTTATTGGGCTAATGAAATATATATGGATCCTCGTGTTTCGAAGCCGGATTTGGTAAAACGTTACTCTGACCACCTACGTGATACAGGTAGTCCCCATTTGAGGTTCACGGCGCCATAAGCTCGTTGAACAGGCTTTGTGTGAAATATAACAAAGTCTAGGACTGCTTTTAGTATCCTGATGGTCCAGCGGTTAGCGTTCCCCGGTCACAGTCATGGGCTCGTGGGCCGTGGGTTCGAATCCTGGCGGGTTGAGGTGTTGATTGTATGTAGAAGTCCATGTGTTTATTGGGCTAATGAAATATATATATATATGTATATATATATGTTATATTTTGGTGGGGGGGGGGGTTGGACGGGTTGTTTTACTTTAAGTTCATCTGCAAACAGTGGTGGGAACTGAACTGGGCCTACGGCGTGGGAAACAGGATCGCAACTAGTGAGCCACCATGGGCTGTCTATGTGTTGTATGGGTGTGCGAATGGCAAGTGTACGTATGTGTGTGTGTGTGTGTGTGTGTGCGTGTGATAATAATTAACGGATAATTGAAAAGAACAGCAGGCAGAGGTTTTAAATATACAATGGACAAGATAATGAGTTACTGCATTAAGTATTGAAGCATTAGTGAGTAGATTACTTAACATAAGCTTTCAATACAAAAGGAAACATGGCGTTAACATACAGGCTATATATGAATCACTGATACTTACGTGCCGCAGAGTAGACACGTGGTTGTAGGCCGCCACCAGTGTCACGGTGCCATTAAGCACGCCAAGATGCCATTAGTGACGTCATAGTGACATTATAAGTGCCATAACACCCTTAAGAGTGCTAGAGTTCCATTAACAGTGCCAGTGCCAGGAAGTCATTAGTAGCGCTGCAGTGTCATTACAAACGCCATAATGCCCTCAACAGTGCCATTAGTAGTGCCACAGTGGAATTAATAGCGCCAAAGGGCTCTATTTAGTGCTGCAGGAATATCATTGGCGCCATAGTGCTGTTAGTAATTCCATAGTGACATTAACAGCGCCATACATCCATTAGTAATAAGCGTTGCCTCACTTAACCTTAAAGGGACTGTGGAATTGAGGTAATTAATCTGGAAACGCTAAGACTATCTCCTTCATGGCATAGTGCCAGGAGAGAGAGAGAGAGAGAGAGAGAGAGAGAGAGAGAGAGAGAGAGAGAGAGAGAGAGAGAGTGTTAATAGGTTTTCATAATAATCCTTAAAGAAATTAAACTTTGAAGGATTCACGTTAAGAGCCAGTTTAGTTTTATAATAATTATTGTGAATCTCTTGCCTTAGTAGTTTATAGAATACCATTTAGTGTTTTACGTAAAAATATTTTTCTGAAATATTTTCGCAATTTATGTGGTAATTAAACTCTATTTTATTTTTTTGGTCCATATGGTTCATGTAATGCAGTGTTTCTGCTTAATATTTCTATAAAAATAAATATTTATAAGAATATCTAATACACATTTACACAATTTTCACACAGGTTTGCACATCCTTGAAAAAAGCAAAGTAAAAGAAAAAATATATAACTAACGAATTGGATAAAAAAAAACTCGATCTCTTTCCCACAATTTAAAAATAATTCACAATTTCAAACCATATTACCCGCCTTGTTGAATAATTCACCCAAATTACTACATATATTATTGCATAATCTTACACGCAGGTTTCCATCCGTCTTCTCACCAAGACATACCAGCTGGGTTATGTAGGTCGCTAATTCACAATGCAAATGTAATCCCGCGAAGAGAAAATTACATTACAAGGCATTTAAAGCAATGAATTACCATTGGCCAACACACACCCACACGTAAATGCAAACACAGGTGTAATATTCACCTAGATATATACGTACACAAACGTTGATAAGTATTTGTTTGTGTTGTGTAAGAGTATCTGCAAGAAATATGAAATGCATAGGAAGGTGGAGCAAGAGAAGGGAGGAATGAAGATGATGATAATAATAATAATAATAATAATAATAATAATAATAATAATAATAATAATAATAATAATAATAATAATAAAAAAAATAATAATAATTATAATAATAAACGACGACAAAACATTTTAAAGGTACCAGCGACATAACATAACGTGGTATGATAAGGTACAACCCACATTGACTTGACTCTCTCTCTCTCTCTCTCTCTCTCTCTCTCTCTCTCTCCAAAGACGTGTTGAGCGTGAGGGTCTAGGAGTTGGAAGCCGAGTTCCTTGTTTACTATTCTTCCTCATGTAAACACCAAGCACGGGGGAGGAATGACAGGAGTTGTTGCACTCTCTCTTTCTCTCTCTCTCTTTGCTTTCACTTTATCTCTCTCTCTCTCTCTCTCTCGTGCTCCCTTATCTCTCACTTTCTCTCACACATACAATTTGTGGGAGACTTATTGCCATTAAGGGTCACCATTTTCTGTCTACCTGTGTTGTTTTTCTGTCTGTTTATCTGTCTCTCTTTCTGTCTATTTCTTTCACCTTTCTCTCTTTCTCACAGGCAAAATATCCTATAGGAATTTAGATAACACAGAACCTCAACTACGATGCATGTGTTTCCTACTGTAGTCAAGATAACATGAAATCACTACAGAGTATATTCACTAAGTCTAACTCACCAGAAGTAAACAAACAAATGAGCACAAGTAAGCGTCAAGGGAAGTGAACTAACTTAACTTCATATAGTTGAGTCCTCAGGTTAATTGTGGTGTTGGCGAACTATCATGGAAACACAATGGAGGTGAGTATTACATGTATATGCATGTGTGTGTGTGTGTGTGTTTGTGTGTGTGTTTTAGATGTTGAGTATTGTAGATATGGTTTGTTTCAGTAATTTCCGGCTGAAGCTTAGTTGAAAATAATGCAGTATTCGAGGTCTCTCTCTCTCTCTCTCTCTCTCTCTCTCTCTCTCTCTCTCTCTCTCTCTCTCTATATATATATATATATATATATATATATATATATATATATATATATATATAAATATATATATATATATATATATATATATATATATATATATCCACAGGTAATTACATCCGGCCTGGTGTCTGTGAGAGAGCGTCAGACAAACACCTTGAGGTCATCATCCTTCATATTGTTTTTCTCTCTCTCATTTTATACGTTCAATTGAGAAGAGAAACGACCACCCATACTTATCACTTACTCTTTCTCTATCTCACTCTCTTTCTCGTAATATCCGAACCTTTGACACGAGAACCACACACACACACACACACACACACACACACACACACACATACACACACACGTCAGCTAGAGAAGGTACAGAAAAGGGCCTGCAGAATCATGCTCGGCGCAGAATACTCCGGCTACACCAACGCTCTCTCCACCCTGGAAATGCCATCCCTCAGTGACCTCCACCACCAAGCACTGGAAAGGTTTGGCAGTGGGCTACTGCACCACCCTCGCCATCGCCACCTCCTGCCACCTGCAGCCCCCCACCCAACTCGCGCAGTCCGCCACTACAACAAAATTCAGCCCATAAGAGCCCACACCGATAGATACTAGAACAGCACCATCCCATCTATTGTTAAAATAATAAACAACTCCTGATTTATGTACTGTACAGCCCTGTAAATGTATTCAATGCATATTATATCATTATGTCTAAATCAAATGTAAGTCTGTATATTTTCAGCCACCGGCTGCAACTCTATTAATAAACCGTTTATTATTATTATTATTATTATTATTATTACACACACACACGCACAGTTTTCTCTCTCTCTTTTTTCCCCTCGTCTCCAATAGTAATTACTCCCAGCTCGGTATCTGTTGGGGGTCCTGAGATAAACACCTTCAGGTCAAAACTTGGCAAGAAGACGGCGTGGACTCCTTCTCTCCAGAGAGCACGTCTTTGGTTTGTTGACACGGGGAGTGGGTGAGGGAGTGTTGCTACCTCTCGTTTTCTTGTTAAAGGTTCTCACATGATTTTCCAAGGTGTTCATGGTTGTTCTACTGTGGTTTATTGGGTTTCTCTCATTCATGGGAGTTTTCATTAGTTCTCTTATCTTTGGTTCTTATCCATGAAATAGGTGCTCAGGTTTGTTTACATCGCTGGAACTACTTCGTTATGTTTTCTTACTGGTTCTTAGTCGTTCTTCAATCCTTGTTTCTTGTCTATAAAGATTCGTACTCAGTGTTACTGCTTCGTCTTCCTTCACTTAAAAGTTCTTCTCAGGTTCTACAGAGTATAATAAGGTTCTACTGGGGTTCTAAGGGAATAGTATTGGTCCCTCTTCTCACTCCAGAGGTTGTCAAGGGTTTATTTGTCTCTAGTTCGTGTCCATAAAGGTTTATTCTTGGTTAGTAGGGGGAACATAAAGGCTTCAAGTCTTCAGTACTTGGTGGTGTTGGTTCATTCTGTTTTTTAGACAAATTGACAGACATCTCTCTCTCTCTCTCTCTCTCTCTCTCTCTCTTTTTTGTACTCTCCCTTTATCTCGTGTACTCTCTCTTTTATTTGCTCTCTTGCACCCTTTGTCTTATTCATTCACTGTTGCACCCTATTTCTTTCCTATTCTCTCTCATTTTAACTATTTATTCTTTAATTTTCCTATTCCCAAAATTTTCTCCTTTTTTTGATTCTCTACTCTCTTTTCCTTTTAACTAAGAGGAGGAGGAGGAGAATGAGAAGGCGGAGGAGGAGGAGGAAGAGGAGGAGGAGAGGGTAAAAATGGACTGGGTTTTTAATTAGAGGTTAGAGTGTGTGTGTGTGAAAGAGAGAAAGAAAGGATGGGGTAGAAGGGAGGAGGGGTGGATGGAGAAAGAAATGAGAAGGAAGGAGGGAGGGAGAATAGAGGAGTAGGAGACGTAGGAGGAAAGAGAGAGGTGAGAGACTGAAGAAGAAGAAGAGGCAATAAGGAAGGAAAGGGAATAGAAGAGACAGAATATGAGAGGAAAAAGAAAAGATAGAACAAGAGAAAGGAGGAAGGGGAGGGAAAGGAGCGACAGGAGAAGGAGAGGAGAGAGAGGAAGAAGAAATAGGGAGAGGGGAGAACGCTAGATGAGGGTTTTTGTTGCCCCGAGGGGATGAAGAGGGGGGGGGGGGGTGTTGAAGGAGTGAGGGAGACTGTTGGAGAGGAAGGGAGAGGAGACTGTTGGAGGAGTAATAATATAATATAAAAGACAAAAGAACATCGAAATATATAAATAGTTTAAGGGTTTATTTAGTCATTTATTCCTTACACTTATTACTGGTATTTGTTTTCCTTTCATCTATATAGTTTAAGCCTTTACTGTTGTTCTGAGTAACTTTAGATTTATTTGTTTGTCGCCGAAACTTATGTTGACATTTACATTTTTGTAGACTATATCATAATATTATTTCACCCGCGATGATCATCCTGTATTTAAAAAAAGAAGAAGAGAGTTATGTTAAGTTAGTTTAGTTTTTATATTAAACTATATATGATGAACTACATGATCGCCGATGGCCAGTCAGGAATTTAGAAATGATACATAGAAGTTATCGATATTAAACAATTATCTCTGTTCAGTGTAATAGTTAGGATTATATATTACGTTAAATAGCAGTCGATTTTGTCAAATAGGGACAATTTTTGTTTTTATTCGTACAGTTTAATTGAAATTAATTCGTATAAAGTAAAATTTAGTCTGTTGCACTTAAGACGTCGTTTACTGTACCGCGATAGCCAAAATATTACACTTTAAGTAGGTTAAGTTAGGTTAAGTTTTGAGAAAAGTTACTTAATTATTCATTTATATGTATTTTTTCTGATCTACATGATCGTTTATGGTGAATCACAAGTTCCCCCAAAAGATAAAAGTTTATATTAAGTTCACTTAGCGAACCATCATTCATTGAGCTCGAAGCTTGAACACAGACAGGTTACACTTTCAATATAATCCGCCAAGTTTCAATATTCTTCGACCACAGCTACTGAAAAGATACTTATTTCTTAGACTGTAACCTAATGCAAATAAGTACACACGGAAGAATACGCACACATTCCCACACGCATGCGCAGACAGACACACTCACTCGCGCACACGTACAGTAGCAGCTAAACTTGGCCTTCTCCTCCCTCTCTCCTCCTCCCAGCAAATGGTTAAGACTATAATTCTTCGTTTCTGAGCATGAGTGTCGTGAGACCTGGGGGGGGGGGGGGCTAGGGAGGGGGGGGGAGGAGGAGGGGAGGGAGAAAGGGAGGGGGGTAGGAGGAGGGGGTGAGAGGGAGGGGGAAGGAGGAGGGAGGGGGAAGGAGGAGGGAGGGGGGAGGTGGGGAATAGGTAAGGGGGGAGTCTCTTTCCCTAACACGTAACATAAACACACATTACCCTTCTCCAGGCTCTGACATAGGAGGAACGAAGAAGGGGGCAATTACAGAGGGAGAGAAGGAATACAGATGAAGATGGGAAGAGACATACAGGGAGAAAGAGATAAGAACAAATGATATGGGGGGGGGGGGGTTGAGAAGACCAACAGAGGAAGGTAAGTATAATAATATATGATGATGCGAAAATAAATATGAAGGTCTAGGATGATGATGAAGTTGGAAAGAAAAAAGCGGAGAAAGAAAAAAGATGTTGATGAGGACGAGTAAGAGGATAAAGAAAACTAACGAGTACAGAAAAGAGTGAGAGGACAAACGAACAAAATTAGACAAAGGGAAGAAAAGCAGGAAAGAAGAAAATGGAGAGATAAGGATAGTTCTTGGGGGTCCACCAAATGGTTTTCAAGGACCCGAAGAGGAAGAAAACGAAGAAGAAAAAGAAGAAGTGTGGTCTTGAAGCAGCACTCCTGAGAACCCCTGCTGAAGATGCTGCCACTGTCACCTCTTACTTGGGCACCCCTGACACTCTTAAAACACAACTTACACCATAGTTTGTGAGTTTGTTTAGACGTATATTGGGAAGCTGAAAGCGAGTCGTGTGGTGAACTATTCCTGCCTGTCCTGAGAAAGATATTACCTTCACCCACGAATGCATGCTTGGGATATTGCTTTTACTAACTCCATTTATTTTCAGCCAACAGCCTTGTCTTGTGAGTCTTGTATGAAGTCTAGAAAGGTGGAGAGAGAGAGAGAGAGAGAGAGAGGGGGGGGGGGGGTTAGGGTAGTGGTGGTATTGGTGTATGAAGTTTAGAAAGGCTTGGGGGGTAGTGGTAGTGGTGGTTGTAGAAGTAATAGTGGTGGTAGTGGTAGAAGTGGTGATGGGGGTGGCGGTAGTAGTGTGTGTGTGTGTGTGTGTGTGTGTGCGAGTGTGTGTGTGTGTGTGTAGAATACTTGTCTCGTATATCTCTTCTAAGGAGACAAGGGAAGTCTTTAATTTGTGATAGATAGTTTTACTAATTCAATTTCTCTCGAACAAACTTTATAAACAAAAATCAATAAAACATGAGAGTAGGAGAGAAACAAGTTAACGGATGAAGCTACAGAGAATAAAGAGGAATAAGAGACAGAGATTATGGAAGGAGAAAGAATACAGGATACATGACGAGAGAGATGGAACCCAGTTTATAGGATTATAGCTTAATACCAGTTAACTGTGAGCCAGCAAGGGAGGCGCATCTCTCTCTCTCTCTCTCTCTCTCTCTCTCTCTCTCTCTCTCTCTCTCTTTCGCTTTCTATCTCTTTCCTTATGCCTGTCTGTTTGTCTCTCTTTCTCCTTATATCTATCTATCTATCTCTTTCCTTCTGTCTGTCTGTCTGTCTGTCACAAACTCTACCCCTGTCTCTCTGTCATTAATCTGGAGGTAGAATGACGACGACTTCTGCTTGACTCATATAAAAGAAACTCTCTCTTTTTTTTTTCTTCTGCTAACTATATTAAGCTTTGGACTCGCTAGAACAAATTTAATTAAGGAGATTAAAACAATGCAATCCCATGAGCTGGAATGTACACACACACACACACACACACACACACACACACACATGCATACACACACACGACTAATCAGACAACTCATACCTGTGAAAGTCTCCAATTAGCATTCACTATCGAGGACAAGGACGGTGGTTCTGTTTCTTTTACTGAGCCTACGTGAAGCAGCAGCGGCACACACCATCAACATAGCAACGGGGACAGGGGGAGAGAAAGACAGGGAGACGGGGAGAAAAAGACATGGAAACGGGGAGAGAAAGACAGGGAGACGGAGAGAGAGAGAGAGACAGGGAGACGGGGAGAGAGAGAGACAGGGTGAGGGGGAGAGAGACAGGGAGGAGAAGAAAGTTAGACAGAGAGAAGGAGAATGAGAGAAATATAAAGACAGAGAGAGAGTGAGAGAGTGGTATATAGACAGAAAAATAAAATGGTATTAAAAATAAATATGTGAGAAGGTAATTTTTCTCCTATGTTATGTTTTAAGAATTTAGTTTTTAATATAGATGTGTGTGTGTGTGTGTGTGTGTGTGTGTTTAACCATCTAGATTAAGTTATTTCCCCTCTACAAAGAATAGGTCGATTGCCTTACACAACAGTGAGGTTCTTAGAGATGCCCTAAAGGTTAACTAATTTTCAGATATTAAAGTATGGATTCAGTAATTTCCTTCCCCCAGGCCCTCCTCTTCATACCTCATCTACCTCATACCTATGACTCTAGGCCTACGAACTATACCCATCCTACCGTAGAGAGAGAGAGAGAGAGAGAGAGAGAGAGAGAGAGAGAGAGAGAGAGAGAGAGAGATAGCAGTATATGGGGGTGGTGGGGGGGGGGGGGAGTTCTCAGAGCTTCAGATGATAAATACTTTGGGAGATAAAAAGACAATTGATTGACGATGTTCGCTCAAGAGGTGCGCGTGTGTGTGTGTGTCTGAAGAAAATAAGATTATCCATCCATCCATTAACAGTAGAGAGAGAGAGAGAGAGAGAGAGAGAGAGAGAGAGAGAGAGATAACCAATATAGTTCCTCTCACACTCTCCACCATTACTATTACGACATAAACATTACTTCCCTGTTTTCTACGTTGACGATACATTTTCACCCCTAAATTAACCCTCACAGTCCAATTAGTTGACGAAGGAAGAGCCATTGTTGAGGTGTAATTAGATCAGCTATTGTTTGTGCCTTGGCGTTCGCACATGGGTGGTTCTGTCACTCGGTGTTTGTTTACACATTTGGTCCAGAACAGATGATGCGAGGAGGCTGGGATCCACGTTCTCAAAGATTCTTACGTTTAATTTCTCTTGTTACTGGTTCATTTAAGCTATATTACGAGTAAATGTCTTAGTAATAGTCCGGGAGCCAAGATGTCTATATCACGCACCCCCCCCCCCCCCGGTAAGAATTCCTTGTTTTATTTATTTTTTAAATTCTTTGAGTCATAAATGACAGACTTAGGGATGTTTCCAAGGGGAAAAGTGTCTGGCTGTTGTGTGTGGCCCCACTTTTGTTGGTATGACCCATGAGATTTTTATTCGAGGGAAATTTGGTTGGAAGAGTACACAATATGTTAAATCATTTAATATAATTGTTCGTGCAGTATATTTTATAATGCTTGCTAACGTCGATCAATATAATATACAATATACCATGATGATTTTATACAAAATATAAAGATAATATATAATATGGATATTTCAAATGCATGTTTATAAATAGTCTTTTTTCGTTTTTAATTACTGTTATAATCATCATTTTCATCATTATCACCAGTATCGTATAATTTATTATCCTCACTATCATAAAAGTCATCAGTGTCACCGTTGTCAGTCCTCGTTGCTGTCAGAACACCAACGAGAGACTTTGGTAATGGCTTTAGGATCACACCGGAGTGGTTCACCATGGCTACCCCACGACTCTGGCAGTTCTGATATATCTACATCTGCCATTTTACATATCCGTGTTTGACAGTTGGCTCTACCAATATGAAGCTGCTGTTAGAGGCAGTGTTCACAAATTAATGTTTTTGATTGTCTTTGTTAATATATCATCAGTGCACTTTAACTTGGGCATGAAACGGGGCAGAACGTCAACACCTTCAAACTTCCACTTGCCAAACAATGTGCACACAAACTTTTCAAGGCTTTTGATAAGGTCACTATTGACAGTTCAACTTTAACCTAACTGCTGCACAATACAAATAAAAGAAGGTGAATTCAAAAGTAGTTTTATGGGTCTCACTTTCCCTATTCCTTTGAGATCACTTACTGAGTACCACCCAGCGAAGGCGTAAAGTCTTCACCAAGTTGTTATGCCGTTTTTATTGCCATGATTATTTCTGATGATATACTGATTAAAAATTTGACAAATAATACCACCAACTTCTTCAAAGACTACAGATGCTATAGATGCTATTTGCTTGCCAATGATGTTATGCTTTTTTAATTTGGCCGTCAACTTCTTAGTACTGTAATTTGGCATATATTGTGTACATAGATCTGCCAGTTTCATAATTCTATTCTCCTTACTATTTCCTCCAGTTCATGGGCTTTCTCTAGTACAAGGTGTTCATGTTTTCATTCCTGATCTTCACTTTTTCCTATTCCAGTGTTATTCTTTTCTACAATTTTCATAATACTGTGCCTCCACTCCCCGGATTCTTGTGAGCATTATCTGATCGCCTTTACTTTCTACTGATCTCACTACTGCTTTATCCCACCACAAGCAGAGTGGTTGTAGATTCTAATATTATGATACCATTTTCTGAGTATATTTTTATAGCCAGATACATAACAAAATATATAGCCATGATTGAAAAGAACTCTATCGCTGATAGCGGAAGCCAAGAAATATATTTAGTTTACGTCAGATGAAGGAAATGTTGTAGCCTCGGGAACTTGAGATGATGCGAGTGTGTCTTGGTTTTTTGTGAAGCTTTGGAAGCAGTCTTGGTGAAAACCCAGGCAAGCCATCACCCATTAATACTTGTTCAGGTATTCTTTTACATAATTACATAGGGGTTCACTCTTTCTTTTAATCTGATTAGTTTATAGTTCCTTTAGTCTTTCTTCATTAAATACATTAAATAAGGTTTTGTTAAATATAACACATGTTTGCTCCTCGTTTTCTTCTTGCTTTGCTTCCATTGGCTTCTTCTCAGCTGCCACACCACTTGCAACCCGTCACGATATGATTCATTTAACGAAAATAAACCTTTATTTATACATGTAAGTGACAAATATCCAGACAGGAATAGTTCACACCACATGTAAATTGAAGGTTAGAGTGTAATATGCAATAAAAATAGATAATGAAACATATAGAGGTATGTGCAATGTAACGCTCTAGCAATTAGATTATGATATTTATCGTAACATTCCAAATTAATTTCCATCGACTAAAAACTGCATAAACTGACGCACAGCAGGAAGATAGATACTTCTCTTTCTGGGAGCATCTCTAAACCTGCCTCTTAGGACCCAAACTATTAAAAAATCACATGGCAAAAGTTCCTGATTGAGAGGGTGGGGGGGGGGGGGGGTATATGGTACGCTATCTGGGTTCCTGGGCTATAATAGATTCTCAAAGAAACGTAAGTTAAATTTCTCACTAACAAACGAGGAGAGAACGAGAGAATATATCAGACTAGTTAATTAGACTCATGACACAATAATAGATTCTCAGAGATTCGTATATTAAGTTATTCCCTTAACTGGAGATGTAAGAACTGTCTAAGTGGCTTCTTCAATCGACGACCCAAATATATCAAGCAATATGATGCCTTTTATCCAATTTCGAGAAAAAATTAACTTCAGAATGTTTGAGTCTAGCACAATCTCCTCCAGGACCTGACCCAGCCGCCACGTGGGGGTTGGGCAGAGGGGTGGGCGTCACACCTCAGCCCACCACCACCAGCAGCAGGAGGGTGGGCGTCACATCTCACCCCACCATCACCAGCAGCAGGATGGCGGGGTGTCAGACCTCACCCCACCACCACCACCAGCAGGAGAGCGGGGTGTCAGACCTCACCCCACCACCACCACCACCAGCAGGAGGGCGGAGCGTCACACCTCACCCCACCACCACCAGCAGCAGGAGGGCGGGGTGTTACACCTCACCCCACCACCACCACCAGCAGCAGGAGGGCGGGGCGTCACACCTCACCCCACCACCACCATCAGCAGGAGGGCAGGGCGTCACACCTCACCCCACCACCACCATCAGCAGGAGGGCGGGGTGTTGCACCTCACCCCACCACCACCACCATCAGCAGGAGGGCGGGGTGTTACACCTCACCCCATCACCACCATCAGCAGGAGGGCGGGGTGTTACACCTCACCCCACCACCACCACCAGCAGCAGGAGGGCGGGGCGTCACACCTCACCCCCACCACCACCAGCTGCAGGAGGGCAGGGCGTCACACCTCACCCCCACAACCACCAGCTGCAGGAGGGCGGGGCGTCACACCTCACCCCACCACAACCAGCAGCAGGAGGGCGGGGCGTCACACCACCACCACCACCACCAAATTATTAAAGGTTCACATCACCAGAATACACAAGTGTTCCATTATTGGCTCAGTTTAGTCAGTTCGGTGCCTGACTTTTATGACCTGAATGGTGGATATTTTTCGTGCCTAAGGGATGTCTTTTTTTTCAAGGGCGGCTTATCGTAACCATTAATCAACTCGTGGCTATCCTGGGTTGTTTCACGGGGATTATTGTGCATAGAGGAACAGGTGTGTAAGAAAACCTCTAGTACATCAACAGCGAGATTCGTTGCTTGTAGTGCATCGGAGTTTGTACTGAATTGTTTAATTTTGTATATATGTGATACTATTATTGTTTTATTATCATTAATATATATATATATATATATATATATATATATATATATATATATATATATATATATATATATATACATACATACATACATACATACATATATATATACATACATACATATATATATATATATATATATATATATATATATATATATATATATATATATATATATATATATATATATATATACTGTACATAGTATCACAAGTGATCGTGGGCCCTTCGTGCCCGGTAAAAGTTTGAACGCTCGTGCTTGGCTAGCGTACAGCGAATGAGGGTGCGCCAAGTCTGTAGACTTGCATGGTTAATTAGGGTGCCCCAAGTCCGTAGACTTGCTTCGTTTTCCATCGTAAATAAAATGGTTAATTAATGCCTTCCTAAAGAAACCATCGACATGGGACCAGGTTTGTTCCACTCTACGAATTTTTTTGCGATTTTTCCACCAAGTTTGATGAAAAACGATTGTGCCGTTTCGGCTGCCCAGAACAGGCACACAGACAGACACATGGCTATTCCTATAGTATATTAGATAATAACAACAATAATAACAATAGCAATAACAATAACAATAATAACAATAATAATAATAAAAATAATAATAATAATAATAATAATAATAATAATAATAATAATAATAATAATAATAATAATACATATACTAATAAGGATAGTGAATATTATTATTACTATAATTATTACCAATATGACATACATTATTTATACTGCAAAACAGACATAATACTGACAAATGGCTCTTTTTCACTTTTATATCTCTCACTGTTAATCTGTTTCCGGTTTTCTTTCCGTCTCTTTCCATTTTCTTTCAAATTCTGTTTTTCATTCTCTTTGTTACACAATTATTTTACCTCCGCTTCTCTGTCTGTTTACATATTACTGTAAGTGTATCATTTAGCCATGGGCGTCATTTCAATTATCCCCTCAACATTAATCACTTGTGTTTATCGACAGGTATACGACGAACACGTAGGTACAGTAGGTAAGGGAGGAGGAAGAACCCAGTTGAATCATCATATAGCCCAGGTTGTCAATATCAGCGCCACGGCCTCCAGGTATCAAAACTTACCAAAAGAGATTCGGTATTTTTGACGATATGTAGCGCGGAGTTTCGTGACCGTCAGGAGAATAGTTTAGAGTAAAAAATCACATATTTTTAAGTGGTGCTGACGTAAGGAGAGGCAACTTTGTTTTTTATAATTTTAGATTTTTGGGGATTTTAGCTCTACTGTATATGACAGGCTGATAGAAATGGGAGTATTTTGGTGAAGTGAGTGTAATTACATGTTTAGAGAAAGAAAGAAAGTGTTTGTGTGTGAGAGAGACAAGAGAAAGAGAGAGAGAAAGAGTACATTTGTGTGTTGTACCAGGGTGTAAACGGGTGTCCTTGACGATACTGGACTACACCGTAATACTTCAAGTCATATCGTGGTGAGCGTAGAGACAGGTGAAGTATGAGGGGTACTTGTCAAGTCACTTTAGGCCAACCTGGTCTGTTTTACCGACCAAACTCTGTCCAACTAGTAAAGAGGCCCGAATATATACTGTATACTGATTGGATGTAAATTTTATAGCTAACATTATAGAAAAGTATTATAACGAAATACCAAGGAATATATAAACTTTCAATTGAATATATAGAATTTTTTTAAATGTTAATGTAATTCTTGAAAGATATATCGTCATATGGGAATTTTAGAGTGTTTATATATAAAGATTACGACCAAATATTCAGCAAAAATAACCAATTATAAGGTTTAAATTCCACGTTAGAAATTGGTTAACCTGTATGATACTTCACAGGATACGACACTACTATTAAATTCAGGTTCCTGAAAAGACTTTATAATTTCTGAGTAAAATAAAAAGTAAAGGCGTCACTAACTCCCAGGGGATGCATGTTATTTTTTCATGTTCTTGTAAGCTATTCACCGAAGCTTCAATATTCTTCACTGAATTTTGGAGTATGTGAGAGTTTAGCTTCTCAACTGTATTTTCTCTTATGATTTTCGGCAAAAGTTTTTATACCCATCTAAAATTTCGCCAAAGTTTCATTAATATTTGACTTTAAAACATATAATAGTTTTATTTTTGAATTCTATTTTCATAGTTTTTGGGTAAATTTTGTGTATATAAAGAAAGAGAGAGAGAGAGAGAGAGAGAGAGGCCGGGCACTAGCTTACTCGAGATAAATTAACTCAGTAACCTTCATGGAGGAGATAAGAGTTCCAGGAGGTGTGAGATATGTACTTCCCTGAGAGTTCCACAACTTTCTCTCACTTTCTCTCACTTTCTTTGCTTCTTTTTATCTCTCTCATGCTTCCTTTCCCCATTCTCGCTATTTTTCCCCTTCTTTCTCCCACTTTCTTTACTTTTTTGTCTCACTTTCTTTACTTCTTTTTCACTCATTTTCTTTTTTTCTTTCTCACGCTATTTCCCCTTTCTCTCGCTTTCTTTTCCTCTTTCTCTATCTAATTATTACTTACATAACTCACATATTATAGCTAATCTCTCTCTCTATCTCTCTCTTTCTCTTGTTTCAGACTGTATGGTCATAACCAAAACAAGACAACTCTCTACATTCCTCCATTTCTTATTTTCTCTATATCTCTCTTTTGCCTTCTTCCTCTTTCTTTCTCCCTTGTCTTAGACTATTTTCTCAATGCCAGTCATAAGCCAAGCATGACAACTCTCTCTCTCTCTCTCTCTCTCTCTCTCTCTCTCTCAGACTGCATGTTCATCACCACTTATAATTCATGCATGACAAAAAGATCACATTTTGCTGGCTGTATTGTTGCATGATCTACGGTCCTTGCATTGTGATGTTGTTCAGGAATGTTAAAGCTGCAACTGCATGCAAATTATGAGGAAGTTCTGGACGTGTTCGCATTATTTTGTTTATCTCTGTGTGTCTGTCTGTCTGTATGTCGGAGTCTTTCTCTTCCAGTCTATTGTGGGTTATTTCTTTTTGTCTGTCTGTCTGTCTGTTTGAGTGCATGTATATTTTTTCCTGTTTTGTTCGTCTTTTTGTCTTTCTTTCTGTTTGTCTAATTCTCTCATTTACTCTTCTTTTCACTTAATCTGTTTCTGTCTCTAATTGAATGTCTCTCAGTTAGTATCTCTCTTTGTCTCTTATTATGTATTATCAGTCAATTTCGCTCTTCTTTGTCTACCGTTTGCTTTCTCTTTCTCACTTTCTCTCTTTTCTTTTCTCATCCAGACAATTACTCTATAACTCTCACTTTCTCTCTTATCTTCTCCCACTCAGTCTACCACTCTATCTCTCTCACTTTCTTTTCTTCTCCCACTCATTTTATCACTCTATCTCTCACTTTCTCTCTTATCTTCTCCCACCCAGTTATTCACCCAATCTTTCTCACTTTCTCTCTCTCTCTCTAAACCAACCAACTCTCACTCGCTTTTCCTCTCACTCTAAAGTTAAACCAACCAATTCTCACTCTTTTTATCTCTCTCTCCACAGTCTAAACCAACCTATTGTCGCTCTTTCTTTTACTTTCACTCTCTGCAGTCTAAACCAAAAAACTCTCACTCTCTGCAGTCTAAACCCACCAACTCTCAGTCTCTCTTTTTCTCTCACTCTCTGCAGTCTAAACCAACCAACTCTCAGTCTCTCTTTTTCTCTCACTCTCTGCAGTCTAAACTAACTCTCACTCAACAAAATAGCATTAAAACTCACTTCCACACTTCAGTTTACGCCTTGTGTGATTCGCTAAACCAGTTTCACAATCCGTTTATAAGCAGTACACAGCCGCCCGGGTTGAGTTAACTAGATCAGTCAGAAGTGTTATAGCATAAAATGGATTTGAACCATGCCAGTGAATGGTTGTTCTTGAATACGTATGAGAATGAGTGGCGGGGTGTAGGGCTTGTTGGCAGTGTGTGTGTGTGTGTGTGTGTGTGTGTGTGTGTGTGTGTGTGAGTGTTTGTGTGTGTAATAATTCATTATCTAATAAATAACGTCAAAACTAATGAAATCTCAATCTAGAAACAAAAATATCTGACCACTTAGACACGTTTTATGTATTGACTCAAGTAATGTACAGAGATGTGTTACTGTCTGCACATTCTTTATAGCTGTCTGACTAACATCTGAGAGTGATATCTGGAAAGGATATGTATAAGTGCGTGGTGGGTGATAAGAGGGAGGGGAGGCGACCCCCCCCCAAAAAGAGAAGATGGAAGACTTGGGTGAGCGACGGGGTGGAAGTGAGAGGAGAAGGAAAAGCTCTTGGTTTCTTCAGCCACACTCACACAAACAGAGAGACAGGAGAGGTATATGTAGCATCACAGGTTGAGTAGAGAGTCTGGCCAACACCTCAATCTGATGATCATATTCATTGAGATAATTACAACCAATGATAATAAGGCTTCGTGGAAGTGACGGATTAATGGGGGGGGGGGGTACCTGTCTTACCTTACCTGGCGTTGTTTGAGAGAGAGAGAGAGAGAGAGAGAGAGAGAGAGAGATCCGGTAAAACAAAACACTACATTCGAGCGTGGTGACCTCTCGTGCCAGGTGTAAACTTCTTATACCGTGATCTTGACATTTCACCTTTTGACCACTACAGCACAGAATTTTTGGTGGGTAACATATGGACTGTGATTAACTTAACTACTGTATTGCCGTTATAGTAGAAGTAGTAATAATGATAATAGTAATAGTAATAATAATAATAATAATAATAATAATAATAATAATAATAATAATGATAATAATAAATATTATTATATATTACTAATTAAAAAACGTAGTAATTACAATAAGACTGAAGTTAACTTTTTTCAAATATCGGTTTAGAAAAAGGACCAATCAGACAGCAGGATTAGAGGTCTCAGCCAATCGTGTGACTGCACAACAGCTCCACGTGGAGGAAGTTAGTGCCTCAGGAATCGTGTCCACGTGGAGTGAGTGATAGGTGGCCCGTCATTGGCTTAGACAGCCAGTCCATCAGCGTGATTGGTCAGCTTTGGGTGATGGCGCGGGAAATGTAAATAGAATTTTGGTTGGTAATGGTTCATTTGTTGTGTTATACTACCGCTGGCTACGATATAGTGTTTAGAAGGATATAATATGATTAGGAGATTATAGTGATTGGAAAGGATGAATGATATTATAATCTGGGAGGAATTGGTAAAGGCAGCCAGAGAATGTTTGGAGTGGTGGGCCGTGGTCATCAACCCTCAGACATGACATAAGTGATACGACTGATGAAATATAAGTGAATTACAATAAATTTACAATATATATTCAAATACAAACAAATCTTGATGCTAATTCTCAAGGATTCACATATTGACGTAGTCTATCTAATAAAGGCTGAGATTGATAAACAAACGCTCGTAATTTATCACAAAACGAATAATTATGTACAAACAAACACTCGTGTTTAATCGTAATAAAAAGAGCAACTACATACAAAATAACGAAACGATCAACTGTATACAAACTAACACTCGTAACTTATCACACTAAAAGGCATACCTATGTAATTTGGAACAGTATAAATTCCTTTCTCATTTCACCCATTACAGTAAGGCATTCAACTGGCAGACACCTGGGTCATCCTTACACACACACACAGGATACTACCAACTTTCTACGTCCAGGCCTTTAAGTAGCGAATAACGTCACTTACCGTTGAAAATATTAGATGACTACCTCCAAATTACAGTTTTACAGGCACCTGGCATCTCTAAAGTCTTTTGCCAGGATTCTCGTAGATGCGCAAGATAATATGGTATTCCCCCTTTCTTATTAGATTAAAACGTAAATGTCTTTTTGTGGTAGAATCTTAGTGACATTTGCTAGCCATTGTATTATTTTTTAAGGAAAAGAGGTTACTGTATGTGTTGTTGGTTAAGTTTTAGGAATATAAACTTGCGAACTTTTGCGAATATTTTTTTTTTTTGTGTTGCAATTTGCGCATTGTAGTACGTTCTGGTATGTTTAGTTTAGAGAGAAAAAATGGACGTACGAATCTTTGAGAACACCATCATATTACGTGAGCTAGTTAGGTGTGTCTTTATATTTCTGAACGTATATGAACCTCTGAGGACACAGTCTTTAAGTGAGTCTGTCAGGTACGTTCTCACATCTCTGGTTAGGAGAAATATATGAACGTAGAAACCTTTGAGAATTCCTTATTACATAGCTTAAGAGAGCCAGTTTGATGCATTCTCAAGCCTTGAGATAAGGGCAAACATACCTTGTGAACCTTTGGGAATCTTATCCTTGTCTAGTAAGTTAATGTGGGAGCAGGTAGGAGAAAAATAGAAGGAAAATGGAGTAATAAGATCAGGGAACCAGAGAGAAGCGATGATGATTGGAGGAATTGAAAAAAAAAGTGTGAGTGGGAGGTGGTGATTGGATAAACTGAGGTCTCGTAACCCAATGATAGACGAGTTACCAGATTGTACACCAAGAGAAGAGAGGTGATTGGATGAGCTGGGGGTTTATAAGCCAATGATAAATGAGGTACCATACGTTACTATGGAGGAAGGCGGTGATTAGGTAACTGACGATGTAATGAGCCAATGAGAAATGAGGTACGCTTACAAACTCAGCTAACATCGAATACCTGTAAAAGTAACACCTAATTGCCAATTTATTGATACAGCAACAGTTATCAATTCTTACAATATATTCCTATTCGCCAATTCACTTCCTATTTTTCAGTGCCACTTCACCAGTAATGATGACATCTGCCTGGCACCAATCATTACCTGAGAGTCAAGGGCTTAGAATATTGCATCACTTGTTTGTCATTCGTGTTTGTTAAGACTGTTTGTTTCATTCACTAGACAATTTCGTCATAATCATTTTAGTTCAATAATTAGATAATAAAGATATCACTTATATGTACAACTACTACTACTACTACTACTACTACACCTTCGCCACCATTTAATTACCTTAATATTCAATATCCTTATACATATGTAGCTATCCTATCTGTGTTGAGTTAGTTGAGCCGCAGATCTATGCGGCATTCAGTGACTGTAGCCTCATAGTCGATATCTGCAGCAGTTGTCGGAATTGGGGCAGAAGCTCTCGTTCCCCTGAGGCAGAGCAAAGCCGACCGAAGGAGAGAGAAAGACAGTCGACATCTCATCCAGGCTGTAACGAAACTTCTGGGCTGCTGCTTCTGTTCGGAGATCACCTCCGCGAGTCTGGCGTAGAAACATCTTGCACTTGGTCCCATCCCACCAGAGGTTGTGAACACTAGAGGAGTGAAGCTGCCTTGATCAACGTTTTGAATTCTTTCCCCATATGCCCTTCTCTTGTCGTTCTCGTTCCTCCTATGTGCAGCATCGAGAGCTAGGTTACAGTGACATGCGGCCATGGGATCAAAAATCCTGATGTCAAAGAAAGCTCACTGTCCCCGCGTCCAGAATCCTCGAGCACTGACGTCCACACGGGCTTCGTTAGATGTGTTTGAAGTCCTGTGTTGGAAGATCTCACCATCCAATGGCAGGAGGGTCGGTTCTACCATGACATCCCGGCAGATTTCCTTCAACATATTTGCTATGAGATCCCTGACCTCGTCATGCCTCATGCATATGAAGCCCCCCTTCTTGCACACCATAGCGTGATCGCCATCATAGGAAGAGCCACACACGCATTGGGAGGGAAACCTTCTACTGGACGACCCTACCTTAGAGCAATGGCATCTGTAAATTCTTGTTTATTAAGACTGAAACCATTTGCCCTTATCGGTAACGTAGTTAACCAGTTCGAGGCGCCCACCTCCTGCGCTATAGCTACTTTTTTTTTCAAATTTTCTGGTACCTGCAGCAATAGTTGCTGCAACTTATCATTTTGGCAGTGCTGTCGATCTGTCGTAATGGACCTACGAATCTTATTTACTTCGCTGGTATCTGTAGGTTTTGTATCGTAGGTTATGTATCTAAGCTACTCGGCACAGCAGCTTAGGTACATAACCTACACTCTACAGTATCCACTTCCCATGTTGCATTCTGGGCTATTATGTGGTCCGTGAGGGCTGCCGTGAGCGTAAGTGAATTTTGATGTTCAGTGGCAGCAATCTCCTCTCGATTTGTTAGTCCCATCCCTCCCAGTCTTGGGGGAAGTGCAAGAAGTGCTCTTTCTGCTGGGGTTAAGTCAGGGTGTTTCACTAATTTGGGAATGACCTTGACACAGATAGCTTCTTCCAGAGGGTGGAGGAGGGGTCTGATATCTGGGATAGTACGCATCAGGTAGTTCCAACGATGCTTGACTCCATGGGTGAATGCAGCAAAGGCCGCATGTGGCTCTGTGTTAGCAATCTCAGACAGAGCTTGGATTTCACTAACTCACTCATTCACTTTTCCCGCTACGTACTCGGTCTTGGAGTCTGTAGTGCCAATTACTGCGCCTAGATGTCTTTGGCCGTCCTTAATTATTTTGACCTCACTTCCGCCTAAAACCTCCAATGCCCGTTCATAATGTTCTGGCTTCACGATGAGGAAGGACTTGCTAGCGTTTGGGTGGTACCCTATTTGTGGACCTCGCGATGTTACCAAGTCCCACCACTTTTTGATGCCCTCCACTTTTCCTGCTCCTGTAAGGTCATCAGCATATGCCACTTGTTTGACCCCAGTTGTTTCAAATATTATTTCTTGTTGGAGCACTGATAGGCCAATTGCATACATTGCCATTGCAGCAGGGTCCCCCTGTGTTGTTCCCTCGGTTGACTGTAAAATGGTATCACCTCTTAGAGCCTTGTTGTTTACTATGTAGAGGTCTGATGGATTCTTATAGGAGTTTTCAACATACATCGCAAAGCTTGGACACTTGATCTTGATGTTGTGCAGTGCAGCCTTGCGGTTAAGTATGTTGAATGCGTTTGAAACATCCACCAGGAGAACGGCCTCACAATCACGCTGCTCAAATATCAATCTCATGGCGTGAATGGCAGCCTCCCCACCAGCCTGGTGGCCAGCACACACTTGTAGGGTCCCTGCTGCTGCCCTGACATCATCCTTTACCACCTCCATTATGCATTTTCCGATGATCCGCCTCAGCACTTCCCCCACCCCTATAGGTCTACATCCTGGTTTCTTTTCCAGAGGAATAAGGCGGCAGGCCGTCAGGGCCTGGAGGTGATGGCAGCAAGAGGATGCAAGCTTTCTTGCAAGGGCGGCAATGGCAGCGCAGAGATCATTTGCTACAGGGCCAAACTTGTTTGTGCTGAGGATGACTCTCCAACCGTTTGCATCCAGGCCGGCTCCTCCTCGAGTCTTCAGTGCCTTTTTCCACACCATCTCTCCTGTTATTTTCTCGAACAGAACAGCATTTGGTGGGATATAGTCACCCTGGAACCTGATGCCTTCGTCTTCACTTGCAGGGGGATGTTTCTCTTACAATAGTTTTAATGTCTCTGTTTATTGGCATCACCCCACCGGAGGATTCCTCTGTGAGAGATCTTACCCACACGCATTTTGTTTCCAAATTTTCTTGCCACGTCATCGGTGTTTTGCTTTCCGTCACCCGTAATTTTTAGTCTCTCCTGCAGTGTTCTTGCTTCACATAGGAGATCATCTAGGGTCCCAGTCTGCCACATTGCCAATCTTCTCTTCATTGCTGCCACATTTTCTTTGTGCTTAGCCTTTGTGTGTGTCCTCTGACAAAATAGATGTGGTATTATTGCCAGTATTTGAAGAGCCAGGGGGGCGAGGAAGCGGTCCTGAGTGTAATCAGTCATGAAGCGAGTAATCTCCCGAATCATTTCTTTGGTGGCCGCACACTTGGGTGGTTCAAATAAGTTAGCGGGCGACCACTTGACAATTTCTGAGTGGTTTCTTTGACCCTTATGTCTGCATTTTCCATCGACATGCCATTCCACTGAGGTGGCTGTCTCTCATTCTCCTCGTGGACACCTGCTACTAAGGGAGCAGCATTTATTAGTACTACATTTTCGGGTTGAGTAGACTCACTGCTATCATTTCGGATACCATCGGGTGGTTGGGTCCCGGCGATTTCCACTGTGGCCCCCTGTGTCGGCTCCCTGCGACGTGGGTTCCGACACTGGTCTCGCTTCTTGCAATCCACACATGGTCGGTTGTTTCTCGCACAAACACAATTTGTGCAGTTTTGGTTCGGGTTAGCACAGACGCAGCAATGATTGTTACCAGGCATAGTGAACAGCACCTTGCGCGACAGCTACGTCCGCCTCCGAACATCTGATTTAGTCCCAGGCACAAAATAATACTGGTTCTTATGAGGGAATGGCGGAGAGGTGACAGGCTGGACTGCTGTGTCCAGGTAGTAGGGGCATATGTGCGCGCGTGGGTGTGTAGGCTACTCCCCCCCCCCCCCAAGGGCGACCATCCATACGTCAGAATGATACACTATGGACAAGAATTTGTCACACCAAGCACTTGTTTATATATCCTTGGCACAAATAACCACTATTTATATGGTCTCACTGGTGTAATATCAGTTATATTTACTCACATGAAGTGTCCTACTATGGTGGGGAGGCGACCGCATGGGAGCACTCTCGGCCCCATAGGGGCGAGAGTGTCGAGACCACCCCTGTCAAAGTAGACCTTTCGACACTGACCTTGGCTCCGAGCCTCGCGTTATTCCACCAACCCAGCGTCGCCAGGTCACCACTCGCTCGGTGATCGCCGGTGAACACACGGAATATTTACAATTTATGCCCTAAGGGATGAGAAGAAACCTTGGGTGGCAATGCTTCGGGGGACATCCGCTATTCACCGACACATTGTTAAATTCCCGCTCCCACACAACGAGTATATCCCCACCAATAACCCTTTAGATCAGGGAGGACATTCCACGACACCCACGCCACGCCACGCCACTACTACTACTACTAACACTATTACTACTACTACTTCTACTACTACTTCTACTAACGCTATTACTACTACTACTTCCACTACTACTAGTAATAATAATAATACTAACCACCAGAGAACCCATTGGAACGTGTCAACAATCCAATTATCGTAATTTCACACCAATTTACAAACTCTTTCGCCAAATTTCCGAATTTTAGGACATAAAGTAAAGCTGTGATAAAGATGACACAAAATAAGAAAATTCAGCACGAGAAAGCGACAACATGCAACAAGAATAATAAAATAATTGGAATATCTACCTAAATCAGGCAAACGAAATGTAATTTTTTTAATTGAATCGACAAAAATCGGAAGACAAATCCCAGTTTTTTTTTAAAGATTTTATAAATTTTTTGGATAAATATGAAGATGAAAATAATTAGCATGGAAGGAAAACGATAAGAATGAGGAGTAAGAAGATTATTTATTAAAGTAGAGAAAAAATTACCAGGATCTCATTTAAAAAAATATATACGTAGCGTAATCCCGGTTTTCTAGATGTCGGGAAATGAAAATAGAAGTCCACATGGAATAAGAGCACGAAATAGTAATTAAAACTCGAATCATATCATGGTTATTTTAATATATTTGGAGAATCTTGGGAAATAATGACAAAAAATTCTACAGATTACATAAACAAAAACACAAATTTAAAAACAAAATGGTTACATCTAAAATTGAAAAAAACCCCTGACCATTATATTTTAGTTAGAAATAAAAACAAATCAAGGTGTGGGTATTAAGGCTGAGTGGATACTACGCTCATTTCTTGTTGAAAAGGTCACTGGTTCACATGCTCGGGACTTGGAACCAATCTAACTGTGACAAGGGACCTAATTTTACAGTTAATGAAATGAAGGTGGTCCAGTGCAGTACCAGCAAGATTAGCTCCCAATGTACAGAAAAAAATGCCTAGTCTGAAGTCCACTGTATCCGCATTGCCTCTAATGGGTCTTCAAGCCAATGAGTCCCACATGCACTTTCAATTCCAGATTTTCTTGAGTGATAAAAAAACAAAAAGTATGAGCACGGGAAGTTGGCGACAAACAAACAGAAAAAAATAAAAAGTTAAGAGATAAAATTAAATCATACGAACAACTTTTAGAAAAATCTTC
The DNA here is from genome assembly GCA_958450375.1 of Homarus gammarus. Taxonomy (NCBI): domain Eukaryota; kingdom Metazoa; phylum Arthropoda; class Malacostraca; order Decapoda; family Nephropidae; genus Homarus; species Homarus gammarus. The sequence continues at coordinate 1,002,443 of CAUDMG010002210.1, forward strand.
GACAATAATCACTTAAAAAGATTAAAGGTTTTCCTGGACCAACAGAAATTTTGATTTCGCAAAGTTGGAGGAGAAGTCACATGAAGTATTGGAATATTTGTGCTGTCTAATGTCTGCACTGAGGCACTCTGGTTGGTCTGACTGATACTATGATTGGTTAGTTAGATACGGCTTACAAGCACTATGATTGGTCAGTTAGATACGGCTTACAAGCACTATGATTGGTTAGTTAGATACGGCTTACAAGCACTATGATTGGTCAGTTAGATACGGCTTACAAACACTATGATTGGTTAGGTAGATACGGCTTACAAACATTGTGATTGGTTAGGTGGATACGGCTTACAAACACTGTGATAGCATGCTCCCCTAATCCACAGCATTTTAGGTTACAATAATTTTTTTCTCTTATTACGTTCAAATTCGCCGTTGATTTTCGTTCAATTTCTCCCTTAAGTTTGTTTTCTCTCTAAATTTACGGTCTTTTTTTTTTACTTACGTTCATCCCCCACCTTAAACTTGCATCATTTTTTTGCCTTAATTTATGTTCGTATTTCTCTTAACTTCATATTTCCCTAAACAAAAATTCGTATTTCGCTCAAACCCAAGTTCTATTCTCTCTTCATTGAGATTCAGTTTCTCTTTAAAGTCACTTTCTTATTCTCTCTCTGTCTCCCTAAGGCGCTTCTTCCGTCTACCCCCCCCCCCTCCCAGGAAAAGAAAGAAAGAGAGAGTGAGAGAAAAAGCTATTTCTTTACCCTAATGGTCTAGTCCTGTAATCTCGGCTATAACTGACTTCCTCTCATCTCTCTCTCTCTCTCTCTCTCTAACTCCTTTTCTGTATCTAATTTTACTGTCTTTGTTAGTTTTTCTTTATTAGTTATCATTCTCTCTGTCTCTATCTCTATTTCATTCTCTTTCTATCTCTTTCCATTTTTATGTTTTGCTGTCACTGTCTATTTTTCTACAGTGTTTATATCTATCTATCTTTTTCTGTCAAGTAACCAAGAAAATGCTTCTCTCTCTCTCTGTCTCAAGTGGTATCTCACTGTCTTTCTATATATCATTCAGTTTTTGTCTCTCTCTTCTCTGTGTGTTCTCTCTCTATATCTGCATCTCTCTGTTTGCGTTAGTCTTTCTGTCTCTTCAACAGCCAATAAGAACACTGTATTTCTCTCCCTTTCTCTTTCCCTCTTTCTGTCTGACTGTCTTTCTCTCTCTCTCTGTAATAAAATCTGTACCTGTCTTTGTAACTGTAGCCGCGTATGTAAACCTGTCCTTTATCTACACTTACAGGTAATTGTACCTGTACCTGTAATTATAACCTGCTCTACCTGTTAACATAACCTACTGTACCTGTAATAATACCTGTATTTGCGCCTATACCAATATACATAACAAATAATTGACTCTAATGGATTTTCTTCCCGTTTACCCCCCCCCCCCCTCCCGAATCAGGAAATCATCAATGTATAGTAATTACCAGGTGAACTCGTAGACTACCCTCCCCCACAAAGGCTTTCGATGCGTCGTGCCCTGAAAGCAATTAGTGTTTGGTGAGAAAGTTAAATTGAGCCATAAATTTACCTTCAGTAGACAGTTTGAGGCTGGAGGTGAAAACTCAGTGCCCAGTCGCTTGTGATGGTGTGATGGGTGAGGTGTGTTGTTGTGTCTGGTGATTTATTTTATTTTATTTTATTTTTCTAATTTTGGAGGATTTTTAGTAGAGCATGTTTTTTGTTTTGTTTCTGTGTGTGTGTGTGTGTGTGTGTGTGTGTGTGTGTGTGTGCTTTCTTATATAAATGATAAAGTATTGGCTGTTCTTATGCATATGATTTCCTTTGCAACGACAGAAAAATAAAAACAGAGAGAGAGAGAGAGAGAGAGAGAGAGAGAGAGAGAGAGAGAGAGAGAGAGAGAGAGAGAGAGAGAGATCCAAAGATTCTCTCCCATTAGAACGTGACATTAACATATTTCTTCATTATTGAGGTAATGCCCACCCAAACATTAGTACGACACCTCGCTAGATTGCTAATAACCCAGCCTTATTAATAACATACTTACAATACACACATCTTCTATCTATCTATCTATCTAACTAACTATCTATATATCTAGCTATCAGATCATCCATATATCACACCCATGTATTAAATGTAGACCATGCCAACACGACCACATGATAAAACGCGAGGTCACTTTATCCACACGAACAAGGTCGAACAACATGTGAAAAGTCCTGCTTAATACCCCGTGAATGATGAGGATCCCGCTAATGTGAAACAAAAACAATGGCTCCCTGGACTACAGTGCCATATATGTTCTCGGTACACAGGTCATCACAGTTTCCTCTGATCATTGTTACGTCTCCAGCTACCAGTTTGGGGACGGAGATGCTTCACCATCCTGCAGTTACTGTGATAACATGACTCCGACTATGACCTGCCCCCCCCCCCCCCAATGTATCCATATGTAATCGCTGTTCATTATGTATTTTCAGCCTTTGGTTGCTATTTTCTCTCACTAAACTGTTACTATTATGATTATTATGTTTATTATTATTATATACACTCACACATAGAATGAGAGAGAGAGAGAGAGAGAGAGAGAGAGAGAGAGAGAGAGAGAGAGAGAGAGACTGCTGGATGAAACTCAATAATCACTTGTCAGTTACACTTGAGTGACTCTGAAGAATATGGAAAAGTGAACACGAACAGTATGTTCTACCAAGATTGCTTTCATCTATTCTATCATCTGCCCTTTTTTTTTTGCCCTTCCTAGTTGTCAAGTTCAACTTCCTCAACTCCGTCTGGAACGTAATTCAATCCCTGGATGGAAATGTCAATCTCAACCGAGGGACGACGGGGAAGACCTGGTAAGAGTATCTCAATTTTCCTCCCGATTGACGAGGTTTATCAACGATAGATTAGACTATGTTTGACATGTTTTGAAGAGAGAGAGAGAGAGAGAGAGAGAGAGAGAGAGAGAGAGAGAGAGATCCTCCTGTCCATATGTCCATTTATCTCATTTATTGCGTTCTCTCTTTCTTCCTTGCCTTTATCTCTTTTTTATATCTATTCTCTCTCTTTCGCTCTAAATATATTTCTCTCCTTTTTCACTCTTGTTTTATTATCTCTCTCTCTCTCTCTTCTTTTTGATTACATAAACATAGTTATGTTCACATCAACCTCTACATATTGCTTCCAAGTCTCCATTTGAATGTTACGCTTGGTTCAAATCGCTCTTAAGCTAAGGTCACGGGGTCACAGATCACGGGGTCAAAGGTCACAAAGTCAAAGGTCACGAGGTAAAAGATCACGAGGTCACAGATCACGGTGTCAAAGTTCACGAGGTCACAGATCACGGGGGTCAAAGATCACGGGGTTAAAGTTTCCTTCCACTCACCGTAATGGCCGTCTAATTTATGACAAACTTAGTATATAAGAGACCGGGTTGGTATACACAAAGATGCTTTACTATAATTTGGTCTTTTAAGTGAAGACCAGTAGACGTGTGCCATTAACCTAGAGTCACAGTGTAATTTTGACGCCATTTTGGTAACCTGCTTGTACTATGGTTCGTGGTTCGAGTCAGCTAGGCATGAGTGTTGTGTTCTCTTAACTTAGCTCACCAGCCTCTATCCATCCTGGATCTGACCTTCAAATAATTTTTTCTTCATGACGTAATCACGATATTTTCCTTTTGTTTATTATTTTTAAGAAGTTGGTCCTCACAGCGACGCTTTACTGCAGTAATGATCTTCTTATACAATATTTATTCATTGACCTGAAAATATTTTTTAAAAAATTTTCTTTGAGAATTTTTTTTAAGTAAAGAGTTGTACTGAGGGCTTAATTAAAATAAATAATCCTAAAGCTTGGCATTTCAGGTTATAAATAAATAAATATATGTATATATATATGTATGTATATATATATATATATATATATATATATATATATATATATATATATATATATATACGCAAGTAAATCACTGTAGGTGCGCGTGATCTAGGTATATGCTGATAACCACAAGGAAAGAAGAAAACACGAAGTCACCTTACTCTCTGACCTGACTACCGACCGTTGCGATGCTATTTAAAGATTAGTAGGGTCATTACCTAATACCTGACCATTGTGGACCTGATCTCCCCCTCCTCTGTATATATACACCTTGTTTTGTACTTCTCCTTAGTCTGTACTCACCCCTGAAGATGTGAATTACACGAAAGCGCTTGGGAACTTCGTGTTTTCTTCTTTCCTTGTGGTATATATATATATATATATATATATATATATATATATATATATATATTTATATATGCAAGTAAATCACTGTAGGTGCGCGTGATCTAGGTATATGCTGATAACCACCCCTGAAGATGTGAATTACACGAAAGCGCTTGGGAACTTCGTGTTTTCTTCTTTCCTGGTGGTTATCAGCATATATATATATATATATATATATATATATATATATATATATATATATATATATATATTTTTTTTTTTTTGCGAACACCAAATTATAAATATGTATTTAAAAGCTTTTTTCAGTAACAACTTCCTGTTTTAAGATATTTATTATGGAAAGTAATACAAAATAAAATGAATGAAAGGAATTTTTCCAATCACTGTAGAGTTATGATGTAACGTAATCATTAAGTGAAGGAGACTGAACCTGAGGGGCAGCTGCCTCTACCAAGACGGTGTTGGGTGGTGATAACAAGTCACAGGTCGCTTGGGGTTGATCATTACTTGAAAAAAAATATAGCAAAGAATCTCCAAGTCATACTCATAGTTGTGACCTTATGAACTCAACCTTTGGCAGAAATATACCAAATATTACAATAGACAAAAAATCCTGAAGGAAATAGTCACCTGAAGTCCTAAAATCCAAGACTAAGGTTATTTATGATGATACCTTATGGCTGGCTAAATGACCTTACCTTGTGATCTTAAATTTTGACCCATCTAGGGAAAAAATTATAATCGTGTGGAACTTCTGCAGACAATAGGTTATATGATGACTGCATGATGTACTATTTAGGTATTTCTCCAGAGATAAGACTATTCCTACCACGCACCCCTTAACTATTTCCTCAGAGGTAACAATGTTCTTACCACACACACACACACACTCCTGAACTATATATGTCTTCAGAGTTAACAACGCCTTAACGAACTGTTTCCCGAGAGATAACAGCGCCCCTACCACACATATCTCAACCATTTCCCTAGACATAACAGCGCCCCAACCACATACATCTTAACGAACTATTTCCCTAGAGATTAACAACGCTCCTAACACTTACCCAAATGTCGTTCCAAATTGCCGTCTACACATGGGGATTCTATACAATACGTCTTATATGCCGGGAAGGGGTCGGTTATCCCCCTAGAACGAATAACTAACTTTTATGAGATGGCTGTCCTTGACGCCACAAGTTCCCGTGTGGATAGGTAAGTAAGGGAAGCAGAGTGGAGAATGAGGTAGGTGGCCTGTAGATGTGAATTTTATCAAGGAAAATTATATAGGGTTGGGGATGCCACAAAGAATTTTTATCATGAAAGGAAAACATTGTCTAGCCCTTTCCTTGTATAAATAGGTTCTGTGTGTGAGTTAGGCTCCCCCCTTCCCCTTGTCACCATAAGTCCCTGTGTGGAAGGATAAGAGGTGTGTGTGTGTGGGGGGGGGGGGGGGGGGTGTAGGAGTGAGGGAGGTGCAATGAAATCTCCATATAACATTTCTCTCCTTCCATATTAACCGTTAGCTGGGGTTTTCACATCTAACGGTTCTTCGATATAACGGACTTTCATCTCTATGTAGCTCATTAGATGGAGGTTTTCAAATCTAAAGGACTCTTGATATAATGGTCTTTCCTCTCAATGTACTGTATATATATCCTGTAGGCGTGAATGTATAAAAGAGACAATATGAATTTTAAGGCGAGTTTCCTACGCTACGAGGTGATGGCCGCCTTCCTCTCTCTCCTGTATGAATAAGTAACTTGTATTTGGTTGGCCGGGCTTTTCAACACCACATTCCCTTTATGAATGGATAAGAGGAGGAAGGGAAGGGTGAAGGGTGAGAAGGCGGAACGAAGGGAGGAGAGAGGGAATGAAGGTGGAAAGGAGAGGTAGGGAGAAAGTGAGGGAGGAAAGAGGGAATGCGGGAGGAAATGAGTCATAGGGAGAAAGAGAGAAAGAAGAGGGAGGAAAGGAGAGACAGGGAGAAAGTGATAAAAAAAAGGAAAGGGGAGAAAGAAAAAAAGGGTTGGGGAGAGAGAAAATTAAAAGGTGGGAGGGTGAGGATGGATGTAAGAAGGAAGGGAAGGAGAGGAGGATGAAAAATATGAAAATGAAAGGGAACAAGAGAAGGATGAAGGAAAACGAAAAAATATAGACGCGAAGGAGACAGTACTACAACAAAAAAAATGAGAGGAAGCGAAGGAGAGAAGATGGAAGGAAGATAAGAAGTAGGGAAGGAAAGAGGAACGGAAGGAAGATGAAAAGAAAGAAGGGGTGAATAATAAAGAACACACTCGACACTCGGGTGCATTTCTCAACAGCTTATCCAAGATTTCCCCTATTGGGTATAGTGGTGTGGAAGTCAAAGTTGGATCCTTGTGCTTTCACCCCCACCCCCCTTCTCTCTCTCAATCCCTCTTTATTTCTATCTCTCTCATTTTCTCTCTCTCTCTCTCTCTCTCTCTCATTTATTCTCCCATGAAAGCAGAATGATAAGTGTGTGTGTGTGTGTGTGTGTGTGTGTGTGTGTGTTTTGACTCGTGTGTTATTCAATGGACGAACTGGTTGTGTACTGTCTGTTTTTTGGGTCTATTGTTTTTTGTTTTTTTTTAGTTCAGGAATGTTTGTGTTTTATAGATGTACAAATACACACACACACACACACATACTCTCATACATTTATACATACATACACACACGCACCTTAACACACACACACACACACACACACACACACACACACACACACACACACACACACCCACGCCCGTTAATAAACTCAGGACAAACGGGCGTACTGAGAAACAAACAGAACAAACAATCAATTACAGAGGCAGACAGACTGACAGGTAGACAGATAGACGTCACTAATTATGGCTATGACGCCTCACCGCTGAGGTAAGGGAGAGCAAGCACTACACTCCAGTCTCTCTCTCTCTCTCTCTCTCTCTCTCTCTCTCTCTCTCTCTGTTCTGCTATCCCAATCTTTCTTTTCCCTCTCTTAATGTTATATTTCTTACCCTCTATTTTTTCTTTCTCCTACTCTATTCCTTCCACTATTTCTCTTTTCTCTCTCATGCTCTACATCTCTCTCTTTCTCTCCTTCTCCCATCGTCCTTCTCTCTCTCACTCTCTCTCTCTCTCCTCTGTCTCCCTCGTCTCCAAGTATGGTATCTCTCAACCCCACCTCTCCATCCATCATCATTCTTCCACTTGCTGTCTCCCGCCTGTTAATGAACGTTTCCCTCACCATCATCACCCTCTTGCCTCTTACCGTCTTTATTCCTTATTCTTCACCTCTCTTTTGTCAAGTAGCATTGGTATTTATGGTAACCTTTTCTCGATGCACATTAATTGTTATATTTATTTTTGTGATGTATAATTTACATCTATTAATTTAATGACCTGTTTAACATTAATAATAATAATAATAATAATAATAATAATAATAATAATAATAATAATAATAATAAAACCAATGGTTAATAATACAGTATATCATCATCAATTATCCCCAGTACCAAACTCCATCTTTCTAGGGAATATCCCCACCTACCTTCAAAACCTCACCACATCCCCCAGATATTCCCTTGTAATCCTTCCTTTCCCCTCCCACCCCCCCCTCTCTCTCTCTCTCTCGATCACTTTTTCTTTGATTCTCACCTTCTATGTTATTCTTTCCCTATTTCCTTCCCTTTCTTTGTCTTTATCGTTTTTTTGTCTTTTTCACTTCCCTCACCTGACCTTCTCCCCACCTTCCCTATTGTCAACCCATATCTTCATCATATCTTCCTCACACTATCTTTATCTCCTCACGCCCTCGTTATCTCCCCCACACCCGCATTATCTCCCCTATATCCCCGTTATCTCTCTCACATTCTTATTATCTCTCTCATACTCACTATGGTTATCTCCCCATACCCTCATTATCTTCCCCACATTCTCGTTATCTCTCGCAACCTCACTATTGCTATCTTCCCCACACCCTCGTTATCTCCCCCACACCCTCTTTATCTCCCTCACATTGTCGTTATCTCCCCCCACACTCTCGTTACCTCTTTCTTCTCCAGTCTCTTCATTAAAAACTAGATAATCTCTTTGCCGTCTCGCACACACCATTACCAACGTGCAAATGATCTCTCTCTCTCTCTGTTTCTCTCACTCTGTCTCTCTTTCTCTCTCTCTCTCTCTCTTTATGTCTGTATGTCTGAATAAATATACAGTACAGTACACAGCATGTAATTCTTTGATAAGAGACAAATATATGGAGATAGATATGTGGACAAAATTACGTAGGCAGAGAGATAGAGAAAGAAAGAAAAATAGGGTGAGAAAGACAGAGAGAGATATAAGCAAACAGAATAATAGAATATAGACAGCGAGAGATATACAAGCAAAGAGAACAAAGAACAGTGGCGAATAACATACTCAAAAGAGAGAGAGAGAGAGAGAGAGAGAGAGAGAGAGAGAGAGATAGAGAGAGAGAGAGAGAGAGAGAGAGAGAGAGAGAGAGAGTGAGTCCAAGTAATTTTATACCTCCCCAGACTGTACTTGGAGTCCGAAAACCCGGCAGTATTTAGACCCGAAACTTGTCGCCTAAAGTTGCTTTCTCAACTCACTCTCAGGACCTCTCCTTTCTTCACTTTAGCCAGCTCCCGACGTGCTAATAATGTGTGTCTTTGAAGAGAAAGTAGTGGTTCGCTTCTCTCCCCCCTCTAAGACAGGAAAGTTTATGTGGCTGAGTGAAAAGTCGATTTTTCCTTGTGTTTACATTCCTTGGTCGCGTTCCTCCTCTTTCCTGACTTCTCAGTTGCCTTTAGCGCTCTGAACGCGTCAATTTTCTGCTGATTCTTTGAAATCTAGGAATTTATTTTCTACTTTTCTTTACTTTCACCACACCGAGAGGAGCCACTTTCCACTGCATGATTACTTACAAATTTTTGCTTTATCAAGCACTTTCTCCTTTCCGCGCTGTTATTAAGATACGCTGTTAGGACGCAAAAGTCTCTTTAAGCGGCTCTAAACCTTAATGAGGATTATTCATATGACTTTGTGTACTTGTGCGTTTGTGACGGACTGGCATTGGTGTATATGGATGGAATATGTGTTTATGTATATCATCACCTAACGTAATATAAATAAATAATTTAAACAAACTCAATTTAAACCTTACCTAACTACAAGAAATAGGTGCTTATTGGGACTGGGATCCATTAACACTGAGATCCATTAGCACTGAGCATTAATCCTTTTTTATATGGTTAAGTTAGGTTGCATTGGGGTCTATAAGACTTGGAACTGTAAACGCGATGTGATAAAGTATACGGTGATCGCCCGCCACATTTCACTAGCTCGCGTGTTTCTGTTCCACCTTCACTCCTTTAGTGATAATGTGGTTTTAGCTGCGTCGGTTTTGGTAAGTATAAAAGGGATGGTTTTAGTAGGTACAGTTGTGACGATTTTGGTAGGTGCAGTTAAGCTGTAATATATAGTTGAACCTTTAGCCTGTTTGACAGATGAACATGTGACACGCACACACACACACACACACACACGCACACACACACACACACTCTACGGTCTGACACGGTTATGACCAAGCGTGTCCGTGGCTCTCCTACTGTAGCTGCATGGAGTCGACACGTGACTTCCCTTCCTTCTCCTTAACCCCCTCTCTCCACCAAGAAACGTCAATTTCAATGCAAAAACGAATTGAAAACAATAACAGTAAATAAAATGGTGCCGAAACAGTGAACTGGACAGTGGAAACTCTGCCTTTTATCGTGTGTTCCCTGCGGTCAGTGTTTATGACACCAGAGGGGAGGTGAAGTTAGGGACTTTTCCCGAGTGATACAGTCAGTGTTGTCAATCCGCCCTCTCCGGGAGGTCTTAACCCCGAGATTATCGACTCGTAAATACAAAGCATTCACAAGGGAGGGAGGGGGGGGGGGGCAGGGGTTGACGGGGGTCGGTGTGTGAGGGACGAGCGGGTAATGGGGGTTAGGGAGGGTTGTCCGGGGCTAGAGGGATGAAAGAGGTTTAAGGAGTTACTTGTGTAGATACAACGAGCAATTTATATTAGGCAAAGATATAAACAAATAAGGCACAACACAGATTATGCTTAAAATGTGTTACTGCACATTCGGCTGGTACTCCCAGCTTGTGCTGCAGATTTGACCTATATATGCCGATTTTTATGCATTCTAACCTGTCTATACCAAAGAATTTTTGTTATTGCTATGTTGTTAGAAAGTTTTATATATTTTAAGACTTAACCCTTACAGTGATCAGGGCCAGTATTGAGTCCGCTATTAATCCATGCGGAAACCTTCAATATAGAGTCGAATTTTCGAGCATACATTTTTAACTGGAGAGCATTTGTATTGATTAGAAAAACTACAGGTGATATTTTGGGAAAGTTAGTGCATTACTGTCCAAAGATTACATCTTTGAGCCTTAGGTTATTTACGTCTGTGTTGAACTTACAAAAAGACAATATTATTTGCTTTCGTGCTAAACCGGAAATATACTCACAATTATGTAAAAAAACCAAAAACGTTTGAATTCATGAAAGAAAAAATGGAATGTGACGAAAATAAAAATGTTTGGGGGTCCCTTTCCAAAGGAACTAAAGAAACAAAGATAATTGTATTTTGCTTCCTGCTGCTTTAAAGTATATGCATGGATTTTATCAAAACCTGAATAACATTTGAGCTTCATCTGTAAAAAAAATTAAATCTCTCGTAAATACATATCGACTGAATCTTCACACGGAAAAGAAAACTTTACATCTGCATTCAACAGAAAAATATACAATATTCTCTTTCTTCACGTAAAAAAAAGTGCATAAGCGTTGCACCGAAATTCACCAGAAAATAAGTTTACAAACTGTTGCCCTAAAATATATACATGAACCTTACACTCACCCAATATAAACTTTTCAATTAATTTAAACAGAAAAAAATACATCGGTACCTTATCTTTCAAATGAAACTAATGTTTGCATGTGTTGCATTGGAGAAAAAAAAAAAAAAAAAAAAAAAAAAAAAAAAAAATATATATATATATATATATATATATATATATATATATATATATATATATATATATATATATATATATATATATATATATATACACACGTGTGTGTGTGTGTGCGTGTTATCTGTGCCTGATAAAACTTAATCATGAATTTTAACTTAACTGCACTTAAAATAAACTTAACATATCATAATTACATAATTAGTGAGAAATACCTATGTAATGTCATCAGCAATCGTAAAAAAATTTATATTGTACTAAAATACATGAACCTTACCTCCATCTGAAGAACAAACACTACAGTACCTCTATAAACCTCATACTAACTGTTACTAACATCTAACCTCAACTTAAAGCTAGCAGTGTTACAAGCCTTGATTTAGCTCAGTACATGACGTTAACACTGCTAGGTTTCTTGTACTGTACGGTCCGCAGAGTTAGTAAGATGCATGCAATAAAAAAAGTCTGCTTCCTGATAAGGCAAGGCTCAGGATTCGACGTTTCACCTTATTTTATAAACTACTGAAGGATAAATTTAACTGTTGTATTAAAGCTCATTAACATTCTATGTTTATTTCAAATTAACGTTAAATTTTGTCTTAGTGAATTTTAGTAAATTTTCAACCCGACACAAACCCCAAATCTGGATGTGCATATATAAAACTGCACCCTAGTATAACTTTACCTAGTACAATGATAAGACATACTAAGTTTCAAATACTCGGGACTTTGTACTTACCACTTCCGCTTCTGAAATTCTAACCTGTAAAAATATAAACCATTGTTAGAATTTTTTTTTACTACAGTAAGCTCGTTCAATACTATAATGATTACTATAGAAATATGTTCAATCGAATTTCGAAAATGAGGCCTAGAGTAGTTTGTAACAAGATAGCTGATTGGCGGACAGGCAAGGAGGCAGCCTATGACGACGTGTTTCCTGTACAACACCTAATTATCAGTGATCAGTATGTAACCTGTATGTTAATTCCATGTCTTCCTTTTGAATTGAAAGGTTATGTTAAACAATCCATTCCCCAACGCCCCTATAACTATCACTGTAAGTCATTTTTTGTATATTATTATTATTATACTTACACACAAAAATACATATAAACGCACATAAGTACCTCCATATATATATATATATATATAATCTACTATCGCCAGTATGGATGAACAGTCTACTATGGTTGGTTAACTGGGCACTTAATGTGTCGTCAAAGCTCATTATTCTGCCTAACCAGCCTTGACTAACACAGATAACTGACATAAACAAGGTGAAATTGACTTAGTATTCCCCAGGTTACTCATCCGTTTTCTCTCTCAATATTAAAACCTTTTATACTTATCTGTTTTAACAATGTAGCTAGCGAATATATATATATAAATATATATATATATATATATATATATATATATATATATATATATATATATATATATATATATATATATATATATATATATGTGTGTGTGTGTGTGTGTGTGTATTAGCAGGAGTATATTATATGAGTGTTGTTAACGGTGTATGTTAGCGGAAGTATGTGAATATGTGTGCATGTTTGTATATATTCAATTGGATTGGTTATATCTACTGTACTTCCGTTTATCACTGTTACTGATATTTCTAATTTTCGTATATTCTCGTTGAATTAGTTATATTTACTACTAGTTCAATTACCTAGTATTAGAGAGAGAGAGAGAGAGAGAGAGAGAGAGAGAGAGAGAGAGAGAGAGAGAGAGAGAGAGATTATCAGTTCACCATCACAACCACACAGTACGGCACTTAACCAGAATAATTGTGAAAGCAACTAATGGACATTTGTTAGTTAAAACGACCACACAAGAGGCCCGTTAGATTATGTCAACACTTGGCCCTAATGGCAGTCAAAGCCACCGTGAGACCGACCTACTTCAAACTCTATTTGGAGTATTTCGTGGCGTGTTTAGATGGGCTCGGGAACTTGTCCGTGTGAGTGTCGAGTGATTATGATTAGATTAATTGTTTTTTGCTATCTGTCTATCTATCTGTCTGTTTCCATTTATCTATCAGTCTTTTTGTTTCTGTTTGCTTTTATTATTTTTGTTATTGTCTGTAATTCTCCTTCTGTCTTCTTTCTCCTACGTTTCCTCTGTATTCTATTATCTCTCTCTCTCTCTCTCTCTGTTCATTATTACAACCACTCTATTTCACCGTTGTTTTGTTTGGACCTAGATGGACATTTTTCACCTGTTTATCATATTCTTTCTATTCTCTTTCACATTCTCTTTGTCTTTGTTCTCTGTACCTTTCTATTTACCTATGTATTTGTCTATGTGTTTCTTTGTACCTGTCTATCTATCACCCTATTTTTCTATCCATCTATCTAATTTTCTAAATGTCTCTTCCTGTCTATATAATTTTTTTACACCTTTCCCTATATCTGTTTACCTGTCTGTCAATGTAACTTTTAATGTGTCTTTCCTGCTCTTCTCTCTATCTGTCTATGTAACCTTCTACAGTTCTCTTTCCCTCACTCTACCTACACCCCTCTATCCCATGTAACTTTTAATGCATCTTTTCCATCTTTCTATTTATCTTCCGCCTTTGTAACTTTTTATATACCATTCCCTCTATACTATGATATCTGACACAGGCCTTCCTCTTCATCCTCCATGGGACAGCCTTAGGGGACATCACCTATGTTAGCCGAGATACCAAGAGGGCGCCACCGCTCCCCTTCAAGACGGTCATGTCAATCTCCTTAACCCCATTAGCATCTCTGCCCTTACCATTAGCCTCTAGTGACAGTCCATGTTCACCAATATTGAGGTCTTCCTATCATATTATGGTTAGGGCAGGGGGTATTTGGGCTTATATAAACACACACACACACACTGGTATATATATATATATATATATATATATATATATATATATATATATATATATATATATATATATATATATATATATGAACAGAGAGAAATATGTAGTGAATGGATAGATATACAGACAAATAGAAAGAAAAATTGAAGAGGAGAGGGAAGGATTAATGTAAAAATGACTCGTCCCGTTAATGTTGTTATGAGAGAGAGAGAAAGAGAGAGAGAGAGAGAGAGAGAGAGAGAGAGAGAAGAGAGGAGAGAGAGAGAGAGAGAGAGAGAGAGAGAGAGAGAGAGAGAGAGAGAGAGAGAGAGAGAGAGAGAGAACAAAGTAATCAAGTTATATTGTTTTTGTTGCCGGCTACTCTGCTCAACTGAATAATAATTAAGCTGCTCATACAGGCAAAAATACACATATACTCACACACTACAAGCCTCATTCATTTACATGCACACACACACACACACACACACACACACACACACACACACACACACACACAGACATACACACACACACAAGGATCCAAATCCCTTCCCCTGACGAATTTAATAATTTAACTCCAAGTTTTAATTAAGAATTAATCTGTTGCAAACTGTAATTAAGAGCCAGATCTTCCTATTATGCCTCTTAATGTAAGTTGCTTAACACGCGAGAGGTTCACCTCTATGCAGATTACACAGATTTTAATTAGTAGCAACGGACATGGGAGAATTTATCATATCGTGGGAAATTGTATCATATCGTGGGAAAATTTATCATACCGTGGGAAAATTTATCATACCGTGGGAAAATTTATGCCATGGAAAAATTTATCATACAATGGAAAATTTATCATACCGTGGTTAAATTTATTTCATCGTGCGAAAATTTATCATACCGTGGGAAAATTTATTTCATCGCGGGAAAATTTATCATATCGTGGGAACATTTATCATACCGTGCGAAAATTTTTCAAACCATGCAAAAATCTTCAATAACCAGGAAAATATTTAACTTAGCATGTATTATGAAGGAAAATATCATCATACTAAAGGAAAACTCGAACATGGCGTGAGGAAAAATAATAAAAGAGGAAAATACTAATAAAATATAGACAAATATAATGATAGCCGTGGGGCATATTATCACAACCCGGGGAAAGACTAACAAAACGCAGGAAATACTTAACATATCAAGGGTCATACAGGAGGCAGGAGGCCCAGGGGAAGTCGGTGACCAGAATGGATGAATTAGGTTCAGAAATGTAGTCAACTGGGGGATTGGTTGAGAACTTGAGACACCCAGGAAACGTAAGGAGAGGGGGGCTGTTGTCACCAACCCTCAGTCCTTCCAGTTTGTGATTGTAGTTTGTGAACATCGTCTGTGAGCACTTTCTATAATTCCATTGTGGATTTATTCTGTGAGGCTAATCCATGAGTCTAGTGTCGCAGCCTAGCATGTAAGCTTAGTGTGTCTAGCCTGTGAAACTAATCTGTGAGTTTAGCTAGTTTTTGAGGCTAGTTTATGTTCCTAGTATGTGACCCTGGTGTGTGTGTGTGTGTGTGTGTGTGTGTGTGTGTGTGTGTGTATGTGTGTGTGTGTGTGTGAGTCTGTTGTGTAATTATCACGTACATTATTCACTTCACCATTACGAGTGATTCTCTTTGATGTGAGAGAAATGTAAGAGTGCTATATTTGTTAATGACGCATTTGTGCTCACTCAGAGTCACGCCATAGCTAAAGGCTTTTGATGGTCATGCTGAATATTTATATTTTGAGTGGCTTAATTGGTGACCATGTGTGTGTGTATAGAACCCAAATACCTGTGTATATATGTTTAAATAATATATATATATGAGGGGTATATAAATGCCATAAGTTTTTTAATGTGTATAAAGACGTGTATTGTGTGTCTTTGGGTAAAATGTTAAATTTGTATATATCATGATGGATTGAGAAGAGACTATATACAGTGTATGTATACCTCCCCCCCCCACGACAGTTGTGAGTTAATGCATAAATTTATGGATTCAAAGTCATGACACTGACTTTTAAGACCTATAGAGCCACCACATAAGCCTTTTTTAAAACACGCATACTGTACACACACACACACACACACACACACACACACACACACACACACACCACGAAGACACATCAGTCAAGTTATGAAACAACCACTCCCTCAAATCACACGAACAAGTCCATCAACTAAACGTAATTAAGACAAATTTATGTCTAAGTAATACAATATTTAAATTTCCAGAATGAGTGACTCTCATTTATCTTATATGATGCACCTTTTCACAGTGCTTGAAGAAAATGACTTATTTAAAGGTTTGAATCATAGTTTCAGCCACGACTACCAAGGAGCACTCAGGGAGGAGATGTGTGTAATGTAGTGCTGGCTTGTCAGGTTCCAACACTCTGGTAGGTGGAGGAATGGACGCTTCTCTAAAGTCTTATAAAAATTCATCAACATTGACCTATTTCTTGATCTTGGTTTAGTTTAAGGGATAATGATGCTTTATCTATGTATTTATCGACTTAGACAGACAGACAGACAGACAGACAGACAGACAGACAGATATATATATATATATATATATATATATATATATATATATATATATATATATACATTGATATATATATAGATAGATAGATATATAAATAGATATGTGTGTGTGTCGTATAATATTCGAAATCCTCAGAGACAGTTATGACTGCTATAACAATGTGTAAGTAATCTGTTGTACCATTTACCTGTCTTTCGTGAATAAAGCTAAATTAATTGTCGAGAAAATCTATTCTCTCTCTCTCTTTCTCTCTCTATCTCTTTCTCTCTTTGAATAAACAATAAAAACACGAACTAAAAGCTACTCCAAGGTTAATGTCTACAACCTTTTATAAGACTTAACGAGAATTTCCAATCCTTCACCTCCCGGAGTATTGGAACCTGACATGAAGCCAACATAGTTATTACAAATATATCTAGCCATTTACTGCTGCTTCCTGGTCGTCTTATCTAGAACTGGGAAAAAACCACTTAAAAAGTATCATGACTGACCCAGTATGTTCAAGCACCGTGGTGAATCGTGGTTTATGAAGTCTAATGAGGGAGTGAGGAGTTTAGATGTCGCAATTTGGGGGAATGTTGGTTAAAATGTTTCAAACCCGTACTTGGGATATGTGAGGAGGGAGGTTTTCGTTAGGCTTGTAGTCAGTAATTGGTTCATGTCCTGGTTGGAGTGTTGTGTAATGGTATGTGCAAAGAGAGAGAGAGAGAGAGAGAGAGAGAGAGAGAGAGAGAGAGAGAGAGAGAGAGAGAGAAAGAGAGAGGGGGGGGGGAATCACTTGCAGAGTAATACATGACCTATATCTGGTTCTGTGTTCCTAAAGTGCTGTGTTTTTTTTTATTTTCTCTTTCTCTATCACCAAAAGTAAACAAACATTACCAAACCACTTTTTTAACCTATCATTCAAAAAATTATTAGCTTTCATTCTTGCTCGTTCTCTCTTTCTTTCTCTTTCCCTCTGTTTCTTTCTCTTAATCTATCTCCCTTTTCTTCCCTCCCCCAACCTCTCTTCGTTTTTCTTAGACGCACCTTTTCTTTTTTTCTTTCTGGTTTACAAACAATCACTTTCTCTCTCTCTCTTATTTTTGCACTGTCATTATCAATTTTTAATTTATCTGCTTTCCCCCTCTATCTTACCTAGTTTCACTGTCTGTCTGCCTGTCTGTCTGTCTGTCTGTCTCTCTCTCTCTCTCTCTCTCTCCAGCAGACAGCCAGTCTTCAAGGAGATCCACACATTCCAGCTTCCCCCATCTCTCACACCTGTGATCACCTGAGCCACGCTATTTAGCTCCATTCAGCCGCAGGTCCACACCGATAGTGGTGTTCGTTGCTTCAGCTCAACGCCACTGCTCAATGTTACTCAAGTGAATACAGTGGAGACCAATTATTTCGAATAACAATGCTAACCCTCTGTTGGAATTTGATTGCTATACACCCCCACACACCCACCCCACACCCACCCCCACCCACCCTACACCAAACACACACACACACACACACACAGTCTCTCATTATTCGTTGTCATCCAGCCATTCTCACTAACTGTTGTAGCAGGTGTGTTCTACAATAGTGTTCCTCTTCCGCGTGATGGCATGTAATGTCTCCAGCCTTACAGAAATGGGATGTTACAAAGCTATTTCTTGGTGTTGAGGATGTGCAGGTCAGCTTTGTTTGTACTATAGTGGATGTGAACTTAGCTTTACGATTATGGTTGAGGATGTCTATGCTGAAATGTATGTATTAACCATATTTATTCTTTAAATAATAATGATAATAACGACAACAACAACAACAACAACAACAATAATAATAATAATAATAATAATAATAATAATAATAATAATAACAACTATAACATATATAGTAGATACAAGCCTTTTGCATATACTGTAGATGAGAAACAGCTTAAGAATTGAAAACAAAATTACAATTATAAAGTTATCACACATGACGCCCTAATACCAGCAGTCTCTTATACCCTAGTCTGCCCTAACTGACCTTTCTAATAAAGTTCAGCGCCCTAAAGATCTTGGAAAGTTCGAAACTCCAACTTAGAATATTGGGATGTTATATATTCGATTTTATATACCATTAATGTTATATCACGTAGCTATTAGGTAAAATCTTATCTATTTTGATAATGAAAAAATGGTTCATAATATAAAATTAAAGTTAATAAATGACACTAGTCTGGCGTCTTATACGGAGAGGTTCCCAGACATTCAGGTGAACGCGTGGTGTCCTTGGCTCCTTTGATGTTAGAATTAGGAGGTCGGCTCTGAGGATGACACTTGTGACTCCCCTGCCAGAATAACATCTCTCAAAGGGTCACAGCGGATCTGGTAGGCTTAAGTGTGTTTGTTCAACAGTGAGCTGGAAGTCCCAGTCCCCTATTTTACACCGTCCCTCGCCTAGATTTCCGAACATTCCCTTAGACACAAACAGATTAATTCCTATTGTATAAGTTTATAATCGTGCATGAGGGAGCAAGAGGCCCAGTTACAGAATATCTCCCTTATGACATATATTCCCCTTTATAGAACCAAAGAAAAACAAAAACATTGACATTCTAGTATTTCTTCTTTACCACCAAATACCATTAGTTCTAATATAATATAATATAATATAATATATAATATAATTAATATATAAAATAATATAAAATAATATAATATAATATAATTTTTATATAATATAATATAATATAAAATAATATAATATAATATAACATAATATAATATATTTGTAATACACGGGTATTATTGTAACGTTTAAGGCAGTAGTAGGCATCATACAGGGAGGTTACCTGAGCCCTCCTCTGTTTGTAGTGGTAATTATATTAATATGAGGGTAGGTGATGGAGTAGGAACTGAAAAGAGATATTATGTATGCAGATGTCCTGGAAGAGAGAGAGAGAGAGAGAGAGAGAGAGAGAGAGAGAGAGAGAGAGAGAGAGAGAGAGTGTGTGTGTGTGTGTGTGTGTGTGTAAAAACATTACAGAAAAAAGAAGGGGAGTTCGCTCTAAGAGTTACAGTCTCAACGAAACGTAATATACCATCTTGATTTTCATGTATTCACTCCAGTGAACATTTAAATTCACATTAAATCGCCAGTTCGTCTTTAGAATCACGAGTCAAGGGAGAATTACCTTCATAAAAGAGATAAATGCTAATGGCCATTGGCGAGGCTTTTGGGAACGAAGACATTTGTTAATGTCTCCTTGAAAAATACGCTCCTTAATGCCCTGTTTTATTTAGCTGTGTTAGGGAAGAATAAATTTATAAAGAGTAAATTCAGTTATGCATGTGTGTGTGTGTGTATGTGTGTGTGTGTGTTTGTGTGTGTGCAAGGATGATCATGTAGAGAATCATAATACAACTTACTATATGAAAAGCAGTCAACATAAATCACGATTAAACTGGATTACACTTACCATGATGCAAGTATAAACACACACACACACACACACATAAGCAAGATAAGCACAACGACACATATGCAAACATACAGATAACCTCATACACCTAAACACGTAAGGGCAAGCACAGACCTTGAGATACACCCAGTATATGTGTTCTGTTCTCTGTGTATGACAACAATAATGTACCATTTCTCCCTTTTGATCAATTGAGAACACATTGTAGATATATGAAAGAGACGGTTGTTATGATGGCTGCTGCTTCTATTTGAGACTCAAGTTTGTTCGTCGAGAATTTGGTTATGATAATTGATGGGATCGTAAGTCTTGCATTTGGGTGATTTTTGGGGGGGTGGCTGTTTGAGAGAGAGAGAGAGAGAGAGAGAGAGAGAGAGAGAGAGAGAGAGAGCATGGAAAGAAAGATAATTTTCTTAAGAGGAAATGCTTATGACTTGATAATTATCATGGTCAGTACCTTAATTAAGATTAGCATAGTTAATTGTTTTAGGTAAGAAAAAGAAGAACACCTCTTGCATTTCACGTCTTTATATATATACCACTTTGCAATTCAAATAATCGCCATTTTGAACACCAGACAACAACCACCCTGATCAAACAACAACACCACCAACAACAGCCACCTCCCTGACATTCAAACAACCACCATTCTGAAAGATTGTTTACAGTGTGAGTGTGGCCTGGGAGGTGCAAACAGAGAGCCATTCCCCCGTCATTTTCGCGGAGAAGTGTCGAGTGTTTGCAGGCACCATCGAGACATGAATACCAGCCAGGAGCTGAATGCCAAATGGCTAGATATTGGTACAATTCTCTCGCTGAAAGACGGCAGAAATATATATATATATATATATATATATATATATATATATATATATATATATATATATATATATATATATATATATATATATATATATATATATACAGTATATGATGCTGCTCCTGCCTTATTGTTTTATTAATTCAAGTATATAAAAGCGTGTAAGTAAAGGTGTAAGTGTAAGTACAGGCCCCGGTATAAGTACCGGTGGATTTATAAGTGAAAGTACAGGTTCAGATACAGTCTCAGGTGGAAGAACAGGTGAGGGTATTGGTACAGGAAGGGGTGTACGTACAGGTGCACGTACAGTTGTCTCCACAAGAACGTACCACGGCCTAGGTATGTGTGGGGGAAACATTTACGAAATATGGCAATGTAGCGCTGTATAGTCAAGTGAGTTAAACAGTGGATTACCCTGTTTGCCGGTTCCCCACAGCCACAGTTCAGTCCTAATCACTCGGTCGTGGCTGCATAATACGTGTTACAGGGTACAGTTACCTCAAAGAGTTCCTTTAACCCCTGTGGTGATGTCGTAAATGTGGCAGAGTCGCAATACCAAATTTATAAATAATTGGCTAGTTGTCTTGTAACGATGGAGCTGATTGGTTGACAAGTTAGGGTGCTGGGATGGGTGGGGGAGGGGCCCTGACCTAGAGGTAAAACTGTGAGGGTGAACGCCAATACATCCATGAGGTGAGACATAACATTCATATGGAGGCAATTGTATATGTACAGGTTCAGGTGTAGGTGTACAGTACAGTGAGTATTGGTGGAGATTCAAGCTTAGGTGGAGATTCAAGCCCGCCACTACGAACCTGACTGATGTAAGTTAATTTTTTTTAGGGAGGTCTTCTTTTACAGTAAAGGTTAATTAAGATATCTTGACTTACGACCAGACAAAGATCTTGATTTACTGACCACTCAGAGATCTTGAATTATTGGCTGCTCAGAGAGCTTGATTTACTGGCCACTGAGAGAGCATCTACAAGTCAAACCTACAGTACGTTATAAAAAACTACAGTCACTATAACATACAGAACATGCTAAAAAAAAATTGCATCTCACTAATCACATTTTTTCCCACAATTTTATGGCAGCAAATGTAATATTTTTTCCCCTCCTATACGACAAAATGATATAACCACAAACACCTGCCTCTCGGGACCAGAAATTTCCATTCTTCCCTTCCGCTTGGCGTCTATCTAAATGCTAAACAGATCCACACACACGCAAAAAAACCCTGACTTGACTCGCTCTTGCCTGCGGTAAACGTAAGTCAGATAGTGCTCTTTGTGATGTCTACTACATACGTTTACTGCTCCTCTGGACACACACACACACACACACACACACACACACTGCACCACCATCAACATCCTCGTCAAAACACAAGAGGATGAAATTTTTTGAGATCTTTGGGTACTAGGCACGTCTGTGTTTACTCGTTCGACCTAAGATTCAAATACTCAGGGAAGAATTGAAGTAGAGAGGGTAGTAGCTACATCCTCCTGGTTATATTATAGTTCAAGAGGAGGGTAGTTTCCAGCCCTAAGATAAAATGTTACCATGTTAGGAATTTGTGTTTGTAGGGTCGGTTCGTTATAAATATATCTGGTGTGTGTGTGTGTGTGTGTGTTTCAAATAATAATGATGCTACTACTACAAATAATTATGAGACTATTACCACCACCACCACAACCACCAATATTACTAGTACTACTGATACTACTAATACAACTATTATTACAACTACTTCTGCTACTACTATTTCTACTACTACAATTACTACTACAACTACTACATCTACCACTATTACTATTAATACTAATAATAATAGTAAAGAGTCAACACACTTTAATCTATCTGCAAAGACCGCGAAAGGTTAAGCTCATACAGTGGTAGAGCGTGAATGTGACGGTGACAACAGAGCGCACACCACAACAGGTTACCTCTGTACCCTCGTCTGGGCAAGGATTAAATCTGTTTCATGGTCTAGCGCAGAAATCGGCCACTATGGTGATGTAATTATTGTTGTTGTATTATTATTATTATAATTATCATTATGGTTTTATTATTATCATTATCATTTTACTATTATTATTTCCATTACTACTATTATCATTATTATTATTGTTTTACGACAATTATTATTATTAACATTCTTACTATAATTACTAATATCATTCTTTTTACCAGTTACATTCGCAATATTCCTTGTTTACGAAAAAAAAAAAGAATGGAACTGGGCCAATTTTCATACATCAGGGTTATGTCGTGATAAAACACAGACAGATTGTATGGGCTACACACTACCAAAGTTTTCTCTCCACTTCAATTCCTTATCTGGACAAATATGGGAAAATACAACGGAAGTTTTTCGGACAGTATACATATTTTGGTGTGTGTGTGTGTGTGTTTAAAGGGGTTAAAGCACACATACACACACACACGCAGACCAGCTGTTCGTTTTCCTTGTTTACGTATGCCATACCTCAAGACGACCTGGACGTATCATAACAGAGGTATAATAGATAGAAAGTGATTGGCCGGGGGGAAGAGGCTAAATGTTTGTGTCAGGGATAGTGATTGGCTGGACAATGCTGCAACACTCACAGTAGCAGAGGTATGAGAGATAGAAGGTGATTGGCCGGGGTAAGAGGCTAAAGGTTTGTGTCAAGGACAGTGATTGGCTGGACGATGCTGCAACACTCGCAGGAAATTTATATTGTAGAAAAAAGATCTGAAATTAATATCTATGTTAAGTATATGTTCATTTATTTCACCCTTCTTCATTGTCTCTCTGTGTATGTGTCCCTGTTCTCATTTCTGTCTGTTATACTGTTTTTTACTGTCACCTTTCTCTCTGGATGTCTAAACACGCACATAAATGCAAAATTATGCGTTAAAACACACACACACACGTCAGAAAGACTTTGGTGTTGTATAATAAGAGGTACACGACCAACAGCACCCCACACTAGTGGTGGAGATGTACATTTAACCAAAAAGATGCTGGTGTTTTATCCCAGCAGTGGGTGGACCAGCATTTTAGCTTAAGGTCCGCGTAGGTACTATTCCTACAAATCTATAAAAAAGAAAAAAAGAAAAAGAAGACCAACAGCAAGAGGAGATGGCGGTGTAAGTTACCGTCATCCTCTTCCACGAATCCTCTTTGTGAGGATTACCAGGCTGCTCTACCCTGGCACCAGGTGCATGATCCACCAAGTGCATGATCCACCAGGTGTGTGATCCACCAGGGATGTGATCCACCAGGAGTGTGATCCACCAGGGGAGTGATCCACCAGGTGTGTGATCCAGCAGGAGTGTGATCCAAAAAGTGAGTGATCCACCAGGTGTGTGATCCAGCAGGAGTGTGATCCAAAAAGTGAGTGATCCACCAGGTGTGTGATCCAGCAGGTGTGTGATCCAGCAGGAGTATGATCCACCAGGTGGTGATTCACCAGGAGTGTGATCCACCAGGTGTGTGATCCACCAGGTGTGTGATCCAGCAGGATTGTGATCCACCAGGAGTGTGATCCACCATGTGTGTGATCCACCGATACATGATCCACCACTTTTATTTTCTCCAGCTGGGGACCCTGTTCAATGTACTCACTCAGGGTCTTCCTTGTTCAACATGCTCACGCTAGGGGTCTTCCTTGTTCAACATGCTCACGCTAGGGTCTTCCTTGTTCAACATGCTCACGCTAGGGGTCTTCCTTGTTCAATATTCTCACTCTAGGGCATCTTCCCCTCTCCATTCAGAACGCTCACTCTGGAGGGGGGGGGGGGGGGCCTTGTCAGTTCAATATGCTCATGCTCGGGCCCCCATCTCTCTCTCAGTTCAATACGCTCAGTGAGGGGTTCCGTAACACCGCTGCCAGGCATTGGATAGGATCAGCGGCAGCAGCTGTTCAGTATGCTCAATCTGGGGCCCCCACAACACGGCCTAACACGTGAAACCTTCAATAACAACAGCCGTCTCCCGCCACTCACCTCCGTCACTGCGGCTGTCGATAGTCATCTCTCTCGCTCTTTATCTCTTCTCTCACCCCCTTTTTTCTTTCTCTCTATCTATCTGTCTGTCCGTCTCTTTCGTTCTCTCCGCCTGTTTGTTTTCTTTCTATTTCTTTCTGCTTCCTGAGTAGTTGTTCGATTCTCTCTATTTACCAGTTCACCTCCCTCTCTCTTTCACTCTCTTGGTCTCCTTCCGTCTATCTAACTTTCACCCTCTCTTGTTTTCTACCTTCCTACTTTCACGTATCTCTCTCACGGTTTCTTTCTGTCTTTCCAACTCTCTCTCTCTTTCTAAATTCCAAATCATTTCACTTTCTTCTTCCCCTATGTCTCTATGTCTATGTCTCTTAATCTCTCACCCCCTCCCTTTCTGTATCTATCTATCTCTCATAACACACACACAAAGTTAAGGCTCCCAAATCTCGCTGCACATATCCATGACTTAGTGTACAAAGTCCCCTTACTCTAACTTGGACACGAAGACACACACACACACACACACACACACACAGTTCACTCTGATCTTGGTGTGTGTGTGTGTGTGTGTGTGTGTGTGTGTGTGTTTAACTTCTTCACCCACATGCCTCATATACACACATACATACAAACATATTTTTAGTTCATATACACTCACGTAATATAAAATGCTACAAACTTTACCCCCTGAAACACACACACACAAGGAGAGTACATTGTTTAAGTGCCAGTCATCTTGCTTGGTATTCCCAGGTGCTGTGCAGTAGTGGAGGTGAGGCATTATGCTTGAGGTAATGTAGGAATGTAGAAGCTCACAGATTATCTTGGACGAGATAATAGAGGCTGTATATGTCTTTATGTGTTTGTCTTTATCTATCTGTGTTTGTCTGTGTTTGTCCATCTCTGTATCACTTTTTATCCCGGCTTATTTTTATTACTTATCGGTATATTCATCTCTCTCTCTCTCTCTCTCTCTCTCTCTCTCTCTCTCTCTCTCTCGTTTCTTTCGTGTTTGTTATTCATTGTTTATATATTTTTATCTCCCCGTGTGTTTGTCATAGTTCATTAATTTTGTACTTCTTCTTGACAGTGTGTGTGTGGGTAGCTTTATACAAGGAGAGAGAGAGAGAGAGAGAGAGAGAGAGAGAGAGAGAGAGAGAGAGAATATGTGTGTGTGTGTGTGTACCCAAAGTGACGAGGATAGGCAGGAGTGTGCTGGACAACCTTATTGGTCGTAACTGGTGAAGGAGGTGCCTGTTTAGTGTCCTGCTAGGGATAGGAGGTCGTCCTTCTAGCCAGCCGCTTTAGCCGCCACCAAAGAAGGTCGTGAGTTTCTCCCAGCCGCCATGACAACCGCCAAAGCATGCACTTGGATCTTTCTAAGCCGCCACCAATGGCCTATCAGTCTTTTCCAGCCGCCACCATAAATAAGGTCGTGAGTTTCTCCCAGCCGCCATGACAATCGCCAAAGCATGCACTTGGATCTTTCTTAGCCGCCACCAATGCCCCAGGAGTCTCTTCAGCCGCCACAAGCAACACACCATTTAGTCAACGAGATGTGACGATACGATGAGACACGTCGCAGAGGTGGAGTGTGTGTGTGTATTCCTGGCCCGTGTCTGTCTCTATGATTACACTGTCTCTCCTGAGGCCTTGGTAGATATACTAAGTTTATCTCTTCACTGTTTCTCTGTCTCATCTAGTAAGTTAGTTGTTTATTTTTTATAATATCTCTCCTTTGTTTCCTGATTATGTAAACATCAAACTCCTTATTTATTTATGTCTATCTCTCTCACTCTTCATCGATCTATACCTGTTTCTTTTTATCTTTATCCCCTATCTATTTTTTCTCTAACCCTCTCTCTCTCACTCTCTACCAATCCCTCTCTATCTCTCTCTCTTTCTCTGTATTTACCTGCGTCTTTCTCTTCCAGAGTTACCTAGGAATGTTCTCTCTGTCATTTTTTCTCCTTCCTGTCTCTTTCTAGCTCTATCACCCACAACTATCTACAGAACCCTAGCTATCACTCTCAAAACCATGTAATAACTCTCTCTCTCTCTCTCTCTGACACACACACAGGCACCTTAAAGCCTTCTGGACATCACACTACCCGTCTCGTGTCTTCCTGTGCTTTCAAGCAAGGGAGATAAACCCACAGCATGCAGCCAGCGTTTGAATGACGTGTTTCCTTTCTGCTGAAGCTCCTTGCCTGCCGGTAAGCTAAGGAAATGCACCTTCAAATATTCTTTTTCGTTCAGTTAATGAGCGAGTCAGTAAGATTATTTTTTCTCCGTCAGTATGCGAGTGAGCTAATTATTGACGCCTTTTTCTTTACAAGTGTATAAGTCGATATGACACGTTATACTGTAAATGTCTTCTACACACCATTATTACCACTACTACTTTGCTCTCACTCCGAATAGAGCATGACGATCAGCCTTCGATGATACAGTGACATAAGCTTTCAATATTATCACCTTCGTTGGTAAGCGCTTAGCTGTAGGTGACTCCAAAGGCCGATACGGTATAGGCAAGGTCGTCTCCAGATGTTGCACGTGTGGAGGGCTACTTTTAGTGCGGGAGGGGTAGCGGCAGCACCTTTCCGGCGCTAGTGCATGTCAAGGCAAACTAAAAAAAAAAACAATATCACCCTTCTCGTGGGGGGCCGGTCCAACGTAGTAGTTCATGAATAATGTCAGCCGCGATCCTTACAAATGATGCAAGCAAGAATACTGGCATTTGTCATCCTGTCTGCCCGGCAAACTTGGAGGTTAGAACATAGACAACGTTGGTGAATTTTGCCCAGAGCCTCGAGGTGTCTCCTGTATGTGACTCATGTCTTCGCGCACACACACACACACACATACCCTAAGGTAAGCAAACCTAACCAAACCTAACTTAACCAATGATAATTTGAGAATCCCAACTCATTCTCATGCATCTAAAACCTCATTGCCTCAACCCTGCATAAAATGTTATAGATAATACATGTTTTCAACCAGCTCATGTAACACCCTGGCCTTGACATTCACATTAAGATCCATTCCGTCCTAAAATGGTTATTGCAACTTGGCCTGTACACGAGTTTGTTTCTTTCAAGTGTTTTTCTAGTGAAGACAAAGTCATTTTATAAGACTGGAGGAAACATCTTTGTTGATTTTTTCCCTTAATAAGAAAGACAAATTCTTTACATTTTCTTCACGAAATTATGAGGAAAATGGTTTTAAAGACAATGTTATTTTCCATGAGCGCAAGGAAATTTCTCAGTGTAAATTTTTAATGTACAACTATGAACATCAAGTTGTTAAAGAAAAGATTACGAAGAGAGAAAGTAATACATGAATTCAATGTTAAAAAGGAAAGATAATTTTTCAAGATCAATGATGAATATTGTACCATGTATGTCAGATCAGATGAAAATATTAATTTCTCAAAAGCAAAAGTAATTTACCTTATGAAGAATTTCCTTCCGAGAATATTAAAACCTTTGCTGGAAAAATGAGTTGATTAACTTAAAGAGAGAACTTTCTTAAGATGCCTCGTAAAGCAAAGAAATAAGATAGTTTTAAAGGAACGAGGCATAATCTTTTACGGTGTATTCAGTCGATGAAAATAGAAAAAAAATATCTTCCAAAATTGAGAGAAAACAAAACAAAACAAACAAAATAGTGACAGTGAAAAAACAAACAAACATGTAACTGACTCACACACTCACTCACTGACGGAGAAAGTGTAAATCATGTCACTAACTGACTCACTCATTCACTGACGGAGAAAGTATAATCATATTACTCATTCACTGACGGAGAAAATGTTAATCATGTTACTGACTGACTCACTCATTCACTGACGGAGAAAATATTTTAAGGTGTATTCCGTAACCACAGAGCCTCGCAGGCAGCATAAACAGGGGGGAAACAAGCCATTGAAACGTCTGCTGCTTGGTGTATGCATAGTTCGTGAAAGCACAGGAAGAGGCGAGCAGGAGTAACGACCAGAAGGCCCAAAAGTGTGTGTGTGTGTAAGAGAGAGAGAGAGAGAGAGAGAGAGAGAGAGAGAGAGTTCCAAATACCTATTGGGCGTCTTATGGAGGGAGTATTCGAATGGGTAGTATGCGCATGTATGAGCGAATGGGTGCATCTACATATGTATGAGTGTGAAAATATGTATGTATGTGTGTATGAGCGTGTGAATACGTGTATATAAGTATATTGCCCAACAGTAATTGGGAACTTGGATGTTAATTGATTTATGAAGCGTGCTCGGGGTAATGGTTAACCAGAGCAGTTGATAAGTTGTCCGGTCTTCTTGGACTATTCCTTGACACAGGGTTATGCAGTTAGTTAACTTAGGGTGTGGTGTTGGCGACAGCTTCAACACCATAAGCAAGTTCTTGCCTACATGGTCCTAGGGTTCTGCAGCAGTGTGTGTGTGTGTGTGTGTGTGCGCCAAGGTAATAACACCAAGCTCCTTACGCTGAAGGCTTAAGACCTCCTACATCTTTCCCTCACTAGCCTAGCCGTCTTAGGGAGTCAGCCAGGGAGAGAGGGACGGAGGGAGGGTGGGCGAAAGGGAGGGCGAAAGTGAGGAAGAGAAGACAGAAGGGAGGGTGAAAGGGGGAGGGGGGTGGAGGGAATGAGGATCTGGTTTTAACTATTCTACACCCTGAGTGGATGTGGTCTCTCTCTCTCTCTCTCTCTCTCTCTCTCTCTCTCTCTCTCTCTCTCTATTTCTATCTATCTCATAGGATTTAATTGTGTTTCCCCTTTCCCTTTCTCGCCGTCTCTTTATTTCCCTCTCTCTGTTTTTTTGTGTCTGTCTTTCTCTCTTGGGATTTAATTCCTCTCTCTCTCTCTCTCTCTCTCTCTCTCTCTCTCTCTCTGCCATTCCTTGATTTTTTTCAGTTCCTTTCCTTTCCTTTGTCTTTCTTATTATATTTTTTCACGTATTGTATTTCTAATTATTTCCTAATTTCTCGACGTCAAGTCTTTCATTCGTGAGTGGATGATTCGCTGCATGCAAGTCCTATCTCATTACACAATAAGAAAAACAACTTCAACTATTTCCTCAACGTTCTTCGTCAATTCTTTCAATGTTTGGTAAGTGCTTCAATCTCCGTATGTCTTACCACATTATGAGGCGAAGAATATCCATTTTGCCGTTTACTGTTTGCTCATCGTTATCATTTTTTTTTCTATTTTCTAAGGCGATGGAAATCAATTTCCCCGTTTACTGCTTCCACATCTTGCTTAAGTCAATTATTTCAGGTTAAGGCGAACGCTTGTAAATCATGACATTTTACGCGGGGGATAAGGAGGCGATAACCTTTGGCTGATTGCTTTCAAATTGGTGCCTTGACAAGCGAGGTGTTGTATGTCGCCAGGAATTCGCGAGCCAGTAGTATCGCCTGATTGAGCACCAATTTTTTTTTCACTTGAGCTTGAAGTAAAAGGCCGTATCTAATCTCTGTCTCTCTCTCTCTCTCTCTCTCTCTCTCTATATATATATATATATATATATATATATATATATATATATATATATATATATATATATATATAGCAGACTCTCTCTCTCTAAGCAATGTTCACTTAATGTAGAGTGTTATTACAGAGGCCATAATCTCGCCGTGGCTTTAACAGGCATACACAGCCTTTATTAGCAAAGTAAATACTGTGATGCTATAACCGCAGTAGCTGGCTTAATTTGCATACGTACACAGAAGTAGAAACCAATTCTCGTGCGCACTCACGCACACACACACGACTCGTCCTTCTTCCTAAGGCTGACAATGGTGTGAAAGGTTCCCAGAATGAGCGTATTGGTCACCTATTCTACGGTTGACAATGCTGTGAGAGGGCCCCAGAGTATGTATATTGACCCTGCCTCCCTCTAATGACTGGCTGGGTGTGTAGTCCCTAGAGAAAACAAATAAGGCAAGGTTGCCTCCTACGTCTGGCACCACTATAATGGGCCCTGGACGAGCTTTGTTTACTCCAACACCCCAAATTGTTAACTACTGTTCTTTCTTTTACCCTCGACTCCATTTAGCTGTCTAGTGAGTGTTAACAATTAAACTGCAACACCAAACAGTGACAACGTGAGACAGAGGAAAACAAAACCACATTTACTGGACCTATTACTTTAGGAAAATCTTTATGCAAACTACAATACGATATTATAGAAGTGTTTTAAAAGTTTACACCAGTTACGTTTCTTCCTCGACAGCTGTAGTGATCGTGTTGAAGCGATGTCACTTACTTGAAGAACATAACCTATTGTTTTGATAAGAGTAACAAGGGCAGATTATATTTCAACACTATAGATTTATACCCTAACGCCTGTGTGAATCTTGGTTTATCTTGTAAGTCTAACTGTGTCTGCGTCTTCCCTAATGTACCGTCGGCTGTATTGTAGAGGGAAAGACCTTGTAGATGATTTATAAGGGATTAAAAATGAAAGGTTATACAGAAGGAAGTGGAGAAAAGTATCACCTCATACGCCTGGCAGCACTGTAAAGATAAGGAGTACACGAGGGCTCTGTCAATCACCCCAAATACTTGTGCAGTTGTTGAGTTAGTTCAGGAACAGACAGACAGACAGGACCTAAAAAATTGACCTACCCCGAAGTTGAGGATAGGGTAATAATAACCAGAATGAACTCGAGTAATATGTAAGCTTATGGCTAGAGTCTTTTCAATGCTGTGATCTTGACCTTTGACCTCTTGATGAAAAAAAAAAAGGCAACAATTGCCTTATATGTGATTAATGGCAGCAGAGAGGCGACAATAAAAAATGGCAACAATTGCCTTATATGTGATTAATGGCAGCAGTGGGACGAAAACAAAAAATGGCAACAATTGCCTTATATGTGATTAATGGCAGCAGAGAGGCGACAATAAAAAATGGCAACAATTGCCTTATATGTGATTAATGGCAGCAGAGGGGCGAAAACAAAAAATGGCAACAATTGCCTTATATGTGATTAATGGCAGCAGAGGGGCAACAATAAAAAATGGCAACAATTGCCTTATATGTGATTAATGGCAGCAGTGGGGCAAAAACAAAAAATGGCAACAATTGCCTTATATGTGATTAATGGCAGCAGAGGGGCAACAATAAAAAATGGCAACAATTGCCTTATATGTGATTAATGGCAGCAGTGGGGCAAAAACAAAAAATGGCAACAATTGCCTTATATGTGATTAATGGCAGCAGTGGGGCGAAAAAAAAATGGCAACAATTGCCTTATATGCGATTAACAGCAGCAGAGGGACGAAAACAAAAAATGGCAACAATTGCCTTATATGTGATTAATGGCAGCAGAGGGGCGAAAACAAAAAATGGCAACAATTGCCTTATATGTGATTAATGGCAGCAGTGGGGCGAAAACAAAAAGTGGCAACAATTGCCTTATATGTGATTAATGGCAGCAGTGGGGCGAAAACAAAAAATGGCAACAATTGCCTTATATGTGATTAATGGCAGCAGAGGGGCAAAAACAAAAAATGGCAACAATTGCCTTATATGTGATTAATGGCAGCAGTGGGGCGAAAACAAAAAATGGCAACAATTGCCTTATATGTGATTAATGGCAGCAGAGGGACGAAAACAAAAAATGGCAACAATTGCCTTATATGTGATTAATGGCAGCAGTGGGGCGAAAACAAAAAATGGCAACAATTGCCTTATATGCGATTAACGGCAGCAGAGGGACGAAAACAAAAAATGGCAACAATTGCCTTATATGTGATTAATGGCAGCAGAGGGGCGAAAACAAAAAATGGCAACAATTGCCTTATATGTGATTAATGGCAGCAGAGGGGAGACAATAAAAAATGGCAACAATTGCCTTATATGTGAATAATGGCATCAGAGGGACGACAATAAAAAATGGCAACAATTGCCTTATATGTCATTAATGGCAGCAGTGGGGCGAAAACAAAAAATGGCAATTATTGCCTTATATGTGATTAATGGCAGAAGAGGGACGAAAACAAAAAATGGCAACAATTGCCTTAAATATGGTTAATGGCAGCAGTGGGGCGAAAACAAAAAATGTCAACAATTGCCTTATATGCGATTAACGGTGGCAGAGGGACGAAAACAAAAAATGGCAACAATTGCCTTATATGTGATTAATGGCAGCAGTGGGGCGAAAACAAAAAATAGCAACAATTGCCTTATATGTGATTAATGGCAGCAGAGGAGCGAAAACAAAAAATGGCAACAATTGCCTTATATGTGATTAATGGCAGCAGAGGGGCGAAAACAAAAAATGGCAACAATTGCCTTATATGTGATTAATGGCAGCAGAGGGGCGACAACAAAAAATGGCAACAATTGCCTTATATGTGAATAATGGCAGCAGAGGGGCGACAATAAAAAATGGCAACAATTGCCTTATATGTGATTAATGGCAGCAGTGGGGTGAAAACAAAAAATGGCAACAATTGCCTTATATGTGATTAATGGCAGCACAGGGGCGACAATAAAAAATGGCAACAATTGCCTTTTTTGTGAATAATGGCAGCAGAGGGGCGACAATAAAAAATGGCAACAATTGCCTTATATGTGATTAATGGCAGCAGTGGGGCGAAAACAAAAAATGGCAACAATTGCCTTATATGTGATTAATGGCAGAAGAGGGACGAAAACAAAAAATGGCAACAATTGCCTTTTATGTGATTAATGGCAGCAGTGGGGCGAAAACAAAAAATGGCAACAATTGCCTTATATGCGATTAACGGCAGCAGAGGGACGAAAACAAAAAAAGGCAACAATTGCCTTATATGTGATTAATGGCAGCAGTGGGGCGAAAACAAAAAATGGCAACAATTGCCTTATATGTGATTAATGGCAGCAGAGGGGCGAAAACAAAAAATGGCAAAAATTGCCTTATATGTGATTAATGGCAGCAGAGTGGCGAAAACAAAAAAAGGCAACAATTGCCTTATATGTGATTAATGGCAGCAGTGGGGCGAAAACAAAAAATGGCAACAATTGCCTTATATGCGATTAACAGCAGCAGAGGGACGAAAACAAAAAATGGCAACAATTGCCTTATATGTGATTAATGGCAGGAGAGGGGCGACAATAAAAAATGGCAACAATTGCCTTATATGTGATTAATGGCAGCAGTGGGGCGAAAACAAAAAATGGCAACAATTGCCTTATATGTGATTAATGGCAGCAGAGGGGCGAAAACAATATATGGCAACAATTGCCTTATATGTGATTAATGGCAGCAGAGGGGCGAAAACAAAAAATGTCAACAATTGCCTTATATGTGATAAATGGCAGCAGAGGGGGCGAAAATAAAAAATGGCAACAATTGCCTTATATGTGATTAATGGCAGCAATGGAGCAAAAATTAAAAATGGCAACAATTGCCTTATATGTGATTAATGGCAGCAGTGGGGCGAAAACAAAAAATGGCAACAATTGCCTTATATGTGATTAATGGCAGCAGAAGGGCGAAAACAAAAAATGGCAACAATTGCCTTATATGTGATTAATGGCAGCAGTGGGGCGAAAACAAAAAATGGCAACAATTGCCTTATATGCGATTAACGGCAGCAGAGGGACGAAAACAAAAAATGGCAACAATTGCCTTATATATGATTAATGGCAGCAGAGGGGCGAAAACAAAAAATGGCAACAATTGCCTTATATGTGATTAATGGCAGGAGAGGGGCGAAAACAAAAAATGGCAACAATTGGCTTATATGTGATTAATGGCAGCAGAGGGTTGACAATAAAAAATGGCAACAATTGCCTTATATGTGAATAATGGCAGCAGAGGGGCGACAATAAAAAATGGCAACAATTGCCTTATATGTAAATAATGGCAGCAGTGGGGCGAAAACAAAAAATGGCAACAATTGCCTTATATGTGGTTATTGGCAGAAGAGGGACGAAAACAAAAAATGGCAACAATTGCCTTATATGTGATTAATGGCAGCAGTATGGCGAAAACAAAAAATTGCAACAATTGCCTTATATGCGATTAACGGCAGCAGAGGGACGAAACCAAAAAATGGCAACAATTGCCTTATATGTGATTAATGGCAGCAGAGTGGCAAAAACGAAAAAAGGCAACAATTGCCTTATATGTGATTAATGGCAGCAGAGGGGCAAAAACAAAAAATGGCAACAATTGCCTTATATGTGATTAGTGGCAGCAGAGGGGCGACAATAAAAAATGGCAACAATTGCCATATATGTGATTAATGGCAGCAGTGGGGCGAAAACAAAAAATGGCAACAATTGCCATATATGTGATTAATGGCAGCAGAGGGGCGAAAACAAAAAATGGCAACAATTGCCTTATACGTGATTAATGGCAGGAGAGGGGCGACAATAAAAAATGGCAACAATTGCCTTATATGTGAATAATGGCAGCAGAGGGGCGACAATAAAAAATGGCAACAATTGCCTTATGTGTGATTAATGGCAGCAGTGGAGCGAAAACAAAAAATGGCAACAATTGCCTTATATGTGATTAATGGCAGAAGAGGGATGAAAACAAAAAATGGCAACAATTGCCTTATATGTGATTAATGGCAGCAGAGGGTCGAAAACAAAAAATGGCAACAATTGCCTTATATGTGATTAATGGCAGCAGAGGGGCGAAAACAAAAAATGGTAACAATTGCCTTTTATGTGATAAATGGCAGCAGAGGGGCGACAATAAAAAATGGCAACAATTGCCTTATATGTGATTAATGGCAGCAGAGGGGCGACAATAAAAAATGGCAACAATTGCCTTATATATGATTAATGGCAGCAGAGGGGCGAAAACAAAAATGGCAGCAATTGTCTTATATGTGATTAATGGCATGAGAGGGGCGACAATAAGAGATGGCAGAAATTGCCTTATATGTGATTAATGGCAGCAGTGAGGCGAAAACAAAGAATGGCAACAATTGTTTTATATGTGATTAATGGCAGGTGAGGGGCGACAATAAAAGATGGCAGCAATTGCCTTATATGTGATTAACGGCAGCAGAGGGACGAAAACAAAAAATGGCAACAATTGCCTTATATGTGATTAATGGCAGCAGTGGGGCGAAAACAAAAAATGGCAACAATTGCCTTATATGTGATTAATGGTAGCAGTGGGGCGAAAACAAAAAATGGCAATAATTGACTTATATGTGATTAATGGCAGCAGAGGGGCAAAAACAAAAAATGGCAACAATTGCCATATATGTAATTAATGGCAGCAGAGGGGCGACAATAAAAAATGGCAACAATTGCCTTATATGTGATTAATGGCAGCAGTGGGGCGAAAACAAAAAATGGCAACAATTGCCTTATATGCGATTAACGGCAACAGAGGGACGAAAACAAAAAATGGCAACAATTGCCTTATATGTGATTAATGGCAGCAGAGTGGCGAAAACAAAAAAAGGCAACAATTGCCTTATATGTGATTAATGGCAGCAGAGGGGCGACAATAAAAAATGGCAACAATTGCCTTATGTATGATTAATGGCAGCAGAGGGGCGAAAACAAAAATGGTAACAATTGTCTTATAAGAACATAAGAACATAAGAATGGAGGAAACTGCAGCGGGCCTATTGGCCCATACTGGGCAGTCCCGTTTACACCCCACCCCTATTGCTCATATGAGCATCCAACCTATGTTTGAAGCAATTCAGCGTATTCGAGTTAATGATGATATTTGGTAACTTGTTCCATTCATCCACTACTCTGTTTCCAAACCAGTGTTTACCTATTTCACGCCTAAATCTAAATTTGTCCAATTTAAAACCATTGTTACGAGTTCGCTCCTGGTTGGATAATTTGAGTACCTTTGTAATGTCCCCTTTGTTTAGCCCTGCCTTCCATTTATACACCTCTATCAGGTCGCCCCTTGCTCTACGTCTCTCAAGGGAGTGCAAATTAAGATGCTTTAACCTGTCTCTATACTCAAGGTTCCTGATACCCGGGATTAGTCTTGTCATTCTCCTCTGAATTCTTTCCAAGGATTCTATATCCATTCTGTAATACGGTGACCAGAACTGGACTGCGTAATCCAGGTGTGGTCTCACAAGAGCAAGATACAGTTTTAGGATGACCTCGCTAGTCTTGTAACTAACACTCCTTTGTATGAACCCAAGTACTTTATTAGCCTTGTTACGAGCAAAAACACATTGTTTACTTGGCTTAAGGTTCCTACTTATCATTACTCCTAAATCTCTCTCGCAGTCGGATTTCTCTATGGCATCGTTGTTCATCTGGTATCTGGTTTCCCTGTTTACATTCCCTATACTGAGTACTTTACATTTGTCAATGTTGAATTTCATCTGCCATTTTTCAGACCATTCGAAAAATTTGTTTAGATCCTCCTGTAGTTTTGCCGAGTCCTCGTCAGATTTGATAACACGTCCTATTTTAGTATCATCAGCAAATTTACTTATGTTGCTGTCTATGCCGATATCTATGTCGTTTATGTATATAATAAACAATAATGGTCCAAGTACTGAGCCTTGGGGAACTCCACTTGTGACGTTGCTCCAATGGGACTTAGTGCCGTTAATGCTCACTCGCTGTTTCCTGTCCTGTAACCACGCCCTAATCCATTTAAGGATGTCACCTTTGATGCCATGAGCTTCTACCTTTCTAATTAGTCTTTCGTGGGGTACTCTGTCGAAGGCTTTGCTAAAGTCGAGATATACCACATCATAATTGTGCCCCTCGTCCACTGATTCGAAAACTGATGAAAAGAATGTTAATAGATTAGTTAGGCAAGAACGTCCGCTTGTGAAGCCATGCTGGGAATCATTGATCAATCTGTGCTTCTCCAGGTGATTTCGAATAGAGTTTGAAATGATTGCTTCCAGTAATTTGCCTACTATTGATGTTAGACTGATTGGGCGGTAGTTAGAGGATAGTGATCCATCCCCCTTCTTGAAGATCGGTATTACATTCGCTATCCTCCAGGATTCTGGTACTACACCTGTTTTTAAGGACATGTTAAACAACTTTGCTAAGGGCATACTAAGCTCTTCCTTACATTCCTTTAATACTCTGGCAAATATCTCATCGGGACCAGGTGACTTATTAGGCTTTAGTTTGTCTATTTGCTTACTAACATCGTTACTAGTCACTACTATCTCACTTAATTTGTTTTCTTCACTATCTCTGAATAGAGTCGGTGCCTCGGGTATCATGTTTAAATTTTCGCTGGTGAAAACTGTTGAAAAATATTTATTCAAATTATTGCTCATTTCTCCGTCGTTATCAGTGAGCTCGCCGGAGTCTGACCGTATTGGTCCAATCTTTTCTCGTGTTTTAGTTTGGTACATTTGGTAGAATCCTTTGGGGTTTGTCTTTGCCTCCCTTGCTATCCTTACCTCATTATTCCTCTTTGCTTTCCTTATCTCGGTTTTAACCCTACTCGCCAATACCCTATAATAGTCCCGGAGGTGAATTTCGCCACGATTTATCCTTCTACCTATAGCCTTCCTTTGGCCAATGATGTTCTTTAAATAATTATTTATCCATTTAGGGTCATTGTTGTTTGATCTGAGTTTTTTGTATGGTATGTTCTGCCTTTGTGCATTAAGTAACTCACTATTTAAATTGTCGTGGAACTCGGCAATCTCAGATCTCGTTATCAGGTCGGTGTCATCTGTCAGGTTCACGGCCAAGCGCGACACCCCCTCTCTTAGCTGCCTCTTTAAACTGTCAAAGTTTGCCCTTCTGAAATCTGGTACTTTAGTGGAATTTTCCTTACGTCTGCCCTGAAAATCTAACTGGAATCGAATTTCTTTGTGATCGCTGTTTGCAAGTTCGTTCCCTACCTCGACATTGCTAATGAGGTTTTCTCTGTTTGACAAAACTAAATCCAATATATTATTACCCCGTGTGGGTTCGGTTATATGTTGACTTAGGAAACAGTCCTGGATCGTCTCGAGAAAATCCTCTGATTCTGAGTTTCCCGTAAGGTCGGTCCAATCTATTTGGCCAAGGTTAAAGTCGCCTACTATACAGACTTTGTTGTGTATGGAAGCCCTGCGCATTTCATCCCAGATAAGTCGCTCATTGACTCTGTCAAGATTGGGGGGTCTATATATTACTCCTGTGATTAATTTTTCCCGACCGTCGCTTAATTCTATCCAAATTTTTTCTGTATTCCTCTCAGTTTTTATTTCCTTATTTATTTCACACTTCAGATTATCCCTAACATAGATTGCTACTCCGCCTCCTTTCCTGGTCTGCCTATCGGTATGGAACAGTTTGTAACCCGCAATTTGGTATTCGACTGGTAATTCACGTGTGTCTAGGTTGATCCATGTTTCAGTGAATGCAATTATATCGATTTCTTCTGTACATACCAAGGCCCTAATATCATCCATTTTGTTTCTCATACTTCTACTGTTCGCGTAATATACATTTAAGTTAGTCGTGCTCTGAGTCCTTCCCTTACCGCGTTTAGTTTTAAACTCCCTGTCTAATTTAGTTATGTCATCATTCCTAACACTCTTTCCCTGTAATCTTTCGCCTTGTTTACCCGCTCCCACTGCAGTCTCCTCCACCCCCGTGCCCCTATGTTCTCTTAGCAGTTTAAAGACTTCGATATCTTTTGAACTGCCCCCTCTAGAGCCCCAGCCAGGGTTGCTACTCCATCCCTAGACAGGTGCACCCCATCCCTAGCATAAAGGTCCCTTCTGCCATAGAAGTTGTCCCAGTTGTCAATGAATGGGACTGATATTGACTTGCAATATCTGTCAAGACGGTCGTTAACACCAACTGCCCTTGACAACCATTCACTGCCAACTCTCCTTCTAGGCAGGACACCGCATATGATAGGGATCCCTCCCTTAGTCCTAATACGATCTATGGCTGCCTTGAACTTATCAAGAAGCTCCTCGCTCCTACACCGGCCAATATCATTGCCTCCTGCACTGAGGCAGATAATGGGTTTGTTCCCATTACCAGACAAGATATTGTCCATCCTGTCAATTATATCCCCCACCCCAGCTCCTGGCAAACACACCCTCATCCTATTTTTGTTTTTACCACAAAAGGCCCTGTCCATGTACCTTACCTGTGAGTCACCAACAATTAAAGTTTTTATACCTTCCTTGTCATCCCTGTCCCTGACTGTACTAACGTCCAATTCGTCTATCAAGGGACTGAACGGGTTGGTACACTTAGCTGTTGTTGTCGTTGTTGTCGTATCCTTGGTGTGCTTCTTCACCAAAAGCTTTGTCTTCCCACTACTCACAATTTTCCACTCGCTTGATTTTTCGTCAGCCACTGGCTTTACTCGTCCAGCCTCTCCTTTTAACATCGCCAGCTCTTCCCTTAATTTCAAGTTCTCCAACTTGACCTTCGCCAATTCTTCAGTGGACCACTCCAGTTTGGTCACCAAATTCTCATACCCAAGACCGCACCTTGCTCTGGCCATATCTGATAATTATCCCTCCGGAGCTAACCCTGCCGTGACCTTTCCCCTAGTGAGGTCAGAACACAACTATATGTGATTAATGGCATGAGAGGGGCGACAATAAAAGATGGCAGAAATTGCCTTATATGTGATTAATGGCAGCAGTGAGGCGAAAACAAAAAATGGCAACAATTGCCTTATATGTGATTAATGGCAGCAGAGGGGCGAAAACAAAAAATGGCAACAATTGCCTTATATGTAATTAATGGCAGCAGAGGGGCGACAATAAAAAATGGCAACAATTGCCTTATATGTGATTAATGGCAGCAGTGGGGCGAAAAAAAAAATGGCAACAATTGCCTTATATGCGATTAACGGCAACAGAGGGACGAAAACAAAAAAATGGCAACAATTGCCTTATATGTGATTAATGGCAGCAGAGGGGCAAAAACAAAAAATGGTAACAATTGCCTTATATGTGATTAATGGCAGTAGAGGGGTGACAATAAAAAATGGCAGCAATTGCCTTATATGTGATTAATGGCAGCAGAGGGGCGACAATAAAAAATGGCAACAACTGCCTTATATGTGATTAATGGCAGCAGAGGGGCGAAAACAAAAATGGCAACAATTGTCTTATATGTGATTAATGGCAGGAGAGGGTCGACAATAAAAGAGGGCAGCAATTGCCTTATATGTGATTAATGGCAGCAGTGAGGCGAAAACAAAAAATGGCAACAATTGCCTTATATGTGATTAATGGCAGCAGAGGGGCGAAAACAAAAAATGGCAACAATTGCCTCATATGTGATTAATGGCAGCAGAGTGGCTACAATAAAAAATGGCAACAATTGACTTATACGTGATTAATGGCAGCTGTGGGGCGAAAACAAAAAATGGCAACAATTGGCTTTTATGTGATTAATGGCAGGAGTGGGGCGAAAACAAAAAATGGCAACAATTGCCTTATATGTGATTAATGGCAGCAGAGGGGCGAAAACAAAAAATGGTAACAATTGCCTTATATGTGATTAATGGCAGCAGAGGGGCGAAAATAAAAAATGGCAACAATTGCCTTATATGTGATTAATGGCAGCAGAGTGGCGACAATAAAAAATGGCAACAATTGACTTATACGTGATTAATGGCAGCTGTGGGGCGAAAACAAAAAATGGCAACAATTGCCTTTTATGTGATTAATGGCAGCAGAGTAGCGAAAACAAAAAATGGCAACAATTGCCTTATATGTGATTAATGGCAGCAGAGGGGCGAAAACAAAAAATGGTAACAATTGCCTTATATGTGATTAATGGCAGCAGAGGGGCGACAATAAAAAATGGCAACAATTGTCATAAATGTGATTAATGGCAGTAGTGGGGCGAAAACAAAAAATGGCAACAATTGCCTTATATGTGATTAATGGCAGCAGTGGGGCGAAAACAAAAAATGGCAACAATTGCCTTATATGTGATTAATGGCAGCAGAGGGGCGAAAACAAAAAATGGCAACAATTGCCTTATATGTGATTAATGGCAGCAGTGGGGCGAAAACAAAAAATGGCAACAATTGCCTTATATGTGATTAATGGTAGCAGTGGGGCGAAAACAAAAAATGGCAACAATTGCCTTATATGTGATTAATGGCAGCAGAGGGGCGAAAACAAAAAATGGAAACAATTGCCATATATGTGATTAATGGCAGCAGAGGGGCGATAATACAAAATGGCAACAATTGCCTTATATGTGATTAATGGCAGCAGTGGGGCGAAAACAAAAAATGGCAATAATTGCCATATTTATGAATAATGGCAGCAGTGGGGCGAAAACAAAAAATGGCAATAATTGCCTTATATGCGATTAACGGCAGCAGAGGGACGAAAACAAAAAATGGCAACAATTGCCTTATATGTGATTAATGGCAGCAGAGTGGCGAAAACAAAAAATGGCAACAATTGCCTTATATGTGATTAATGGCAGCAGAGGGGCAAAAACAAAAAATGGCAACAATTGCCTTATATGTGATTAATGGCAGCAGAGGGGCGACAATAAAAAATGGCAACAATTGCCTTATATGTGATTAATGGCAGCAGAGGGGCGACAATAAAAAATGGCAACAATTGCCTTATATGTGATTAATGGCAGCAGAGGGGCGAAAACAAAAATGGCAGCAATTGCCTTATATGTGATTAATGGCAGCAGAGGGGCGACAATAAAAAATGGCAGAAATTGCCTTATATGTGATTAATGGCAGCAGTGGGGCGAAAACAAAAAATGGCAACAATTGCCTTATATGTGATTAATGGCAGCAGAGGGGCGACAATAAAAATGGCAACAATTGCCTTATATGTGATTAACGGCAGCAGAGGGACGAAAACAAAAAATGGCAACAATTGCCTTATATGTGATTAATGGCAGCAGTGGGGCGAAAACAAAAAATGGCAACAATTGCCTTATATGTGATTAATGGCAGCAGTGGGGCGAAAACAAAAAATGGCAACAATTGCCTTATATTTGATTAATGGCAGCAGAGGGGCGAAAACAAAAAATGGCAACAATTGCCATATATGTGATTAATGGCAGCAGAGGGGCGACAATAAAAAATGGCAACAATTGCCTTATATGTGATTAATGGCAGCAGTGGGGCGAAAACAAAAAATGGCAACAATTGCCTTATATGTGATTAATGGCAGCAGTGGGGCGAAAACAAAAAATGGCAACAATTGCCTTATATGCGATTAACGGCAACAGAGGGACGAAAACAAAAAATGGCAACAATTGCCTTATATGTGATTAATGGCAGCAGAGGGGCGAAACAAAAAAATGGCAACAATTGCCTTATATGTGATTAATGGCAGCAGAGGGGCGACAATAAAAAATGGCAACAATTGCCTTATATGTGATTAATGGCAGCAGAGGGGCGAAAACAAAAATGGCAACAATTGTCTTATATGTGATTAATGGCATGAGAGGGGCGACAATAAATGATGGCAGAAATTGCCTTATATGTGATTAATGGCAGCAGTGAGGCGAAAACAAAAAATGGCAACAATTGCCTTATATGTGATTAATGGCAGCAGAGGGGCGAAAACAAAAAATGGCAACAATTGCCTTATATGTGATTAATGGCAGCAGAGGGGCGACAATAAAAAATGGCAACAATTGCCTTATATGTGATTAATGGCAGCAGTGGGGCGAAAACAAAAAATGGCAACAATTGCCTTATATGCGATTAATGGCAGCAGAGGGACGAAAACAAAAAATGGCAACAATTGCCTTATATGTGATTAATGGCAGCAGAGGGGCGAAAACAAAAAATGGCAACAATTGCCTTATATGTGATTAATGGCAGCAGAGGGGCGACAATAAAAAATGGCAACAATTGCCTTATATGTGATTAATGGCAGCAGAGGGGCGACAAAAAAAATGGCAACAATTGCCTTATATGTGATTAATGGCAGCAGTGGGGCGAAAACAAAAAATGGCAACAATTGCCTTATATGTGATTAATGGCAGCAGTGGGGCGAAAACAAAAAATGGCAACAATTGCCTTATATGTGATTAATGGCAGCAGAGGGGCGAAAACAAAAAATGGCAACAATTGCCTTATATGTGATTAATGGCAGCAGAGGGGCGACAATAAAAAATGGCAACAATTGCCTTATATGTGATTAATGGCAGCAGAGGGGCGAAAACAAAAAATGGCAACAATTGCCTTATATGTGATTAATGGCAGCAGTGGGGCGAAAACAAAAAATGGCAACAATTGCCTTATATGTGATTAATGGCAGCAGAGGGGCGAAAACAAAAAATGGCAACAATTGCCTTATATGTGATTAATGGCAGCAGTGGGGCGAAAACAAAAAATGGCAACAATTGCCTTATATGTGATTAATGGCAGCAGAGGGGCGAAACAAAAAATGGCAACAATTGCCTTATATGTGATTAATGGCAGCAGTGGGGCGAAAACAAAAATGGCAACAATTGCCTTATATGTGATTAATGGCAGCAGAGGGGCGAAAACAAAAATGGCAACAATTGCCTTATATGTGATTAATGGCAGCAGAGGGGCGACAATAAAAAATGGCAACAATTGCCTTATATGTGATTAAT
The DNA here is from genome assembly GCA_958450375.1 of Homarus gammarus. NCBI lineage: Eukaryota > Metazoa > Arthropoda > Malacostraca > Decapoda > Nephropidae > Homarus > Homarus gammarus. Next base: position 1,046,932 of record CAUDMG010002210.1, read on the forward strand.
GGCAGCAGTGGGGCGAAAACAAAAAATGGCAACAATTGCCTTATATGTGATTAATGGCAGCAGAGGGGCGACAACAAAAATGGCAACAATTGCCTTATATGTGATTAATGGCAGCAGAGGGGCGAAAACAAAAAATGGCAACAATTGCCTTATATGTGATTAATGGCAGCAGAGGGGCGAAAACAAAAAATGGCAACAATTGCCTTATATGTGATTAATGGCAGCAGAGGGGCGAAAACAAAAAATGGCAACAATTGCCTTATATGTGATTAATGGCAGCAGAGGGGCGAAAACAAAAAATGGCAACAATTGCCTTATATGTGATTAATGGCAGCAGAGGGGCGAAAACAAAAAATGGCAACAATTGCCTTATATGTGATTAATGGCAGCAGTGGGGCGAAAACAAAAAATGGCAACAATTGCCTTATATGTGATTAATGGCAGCAGAGGGGCGAAAACAAAAAATGGCAACAATTGCCTTATATGTGATTAATGGCAGCAGTGGGGCGAAAACAAAAAATGGCAACAATTGCCTTATATGTGATTAATGGCAGCAGAGGGGCGAAAACAAAAAATGGCAACAATTGCCTTATATGTGATTAATGGCAGCAGAGGGGCGAAAACAAAAAATGGCAACAATTGCCTTATATGTGATTAATGGCAGCAGAGGGGCGACAATAAAAAATGGCAACAATTGCCTTATATGTGATTAATGGCAGCAGTAGGGCGAAAACAAAAAATGGCAACAATTGCCTTATATGTGATTAATGGCAGCAGAGGGGCGAAAACAAAAAATGGCAACAATTGCCTTATATGTGATTAATGGCAGCAGTGGGGCGAAAACAAAAAATGGCAACAATTGCCTTATATGTGATTAATGGCAGCAGAGGGGCGAAAACAAAAAATGGCAACAATTGCCTTATATGTGATTAATGGCAGCAGTGGGGCGAAAACAAAAAATGGCAACAATTGCCTTATATGTGATTAATGGCAGCAGAGGGGCGAAAACAAAAAATGGCAACAATTGCCTTATATGTGATTAATGGCAGCAGAGGGGCGAAAACAAAAATGGCAACAATTGCCTTATATGTGATTAATGGCAGCAGTGGGGCGAAAACAAAAAATGGCAACAATTGCCTTATATGTGATTAATGGCAGCAGAGGGGCGAAAACAAAAAATGGCAACAATTGCCTTATATGTGATTAATGGCAGCAGAGGGGCGAAAACAAAAAATGGCAACAATTGCCTTATATGTGATTAATGGCAGCAGAGGGGCGACAATAAAAAATGGCAACAATTGCCTTATATGTGATTAATGGCAGCAGAGGGGCGAAAACAAAAAATGGCAACAATTGCCTTATATGTGATTAATGGCAGCAGAGGGGCGAAAACAAAAAATGGCAACAATTGCCTTATATGTGATTAATGGCAGCAGTGGGGCGAAAACAAAAAATGGCAACAATTGCCTTATATGTGATTAATGGCAGCAGAGGGACGAAAACAAAAAATGGCAACAATTGCCTTATATGTGATTAATGGCAGCAGTGGGGCGAAAACAAAAAATGGCAACAATTGCCTTATATGTGATTAATGGCAGCAGAGGGGCGAAAACAAAAAATGGCAACAATTGCCTTATATGTGATTAATGGCAGCAGAGGGGCGACAATAAAAAATGGCAACAATTGCCTTATATGTGATTAATGGCAGCAGTGGGGCGAAAACAAAAAATGGCAACAATTGCCTTATATGTGATTAATGGCAGCAGAGGGGCGAAAACAAAAAATGGCAACAATTGCCTTATATGTGATTAATGGCAGCAGTGGGGCGAAAACAAAAAATGGCAACAATTGCCTTATATGTGATTAATGGCAGCAGTGGGGCGAAAACAAAAAATGGCAACAATTGCCTTATATGTGATTAATGGCAGCAGAGGGGCGAAAACAAAAAATGGCAACAATTGCCTTATATGTGATTAATGGCAGCAGAGGGGCGAAAACAAAAAATGGCAACAATTGCCTTATATGTGATTAATGGCAGCAGAGGGGCGAAAACAAAAAATGGCAACAATTGCCTTATATGTGATTAATGGCAGCAGAGGGGCGACAATAAAAAATGGCAACAATTGCCTTATATGTGATTAATGGCAGCAGTGGGGCGAAAACAAAAAATGGCAACAATTGCCTTATATGTGATTAATGGCAGCAGAGGGGCGAAAACAAAAATGGCAACAATTGCCTTATATGTGATTAATGGCAGCAGAGGGGCGACAACAAAAAATGGCAACAATTGCCTTATATGTGATTAATGGCAGCAGAGGGGCGAAAACAAAAAATGGCAACAATTGCCTTATATGTGATTAATGGCAGCAGAGGGGCGAAAACAAAAAATGGCAACAATTGCCTTATATGTGATTAATGGCAGCAGAGGGGCGAAAACAAAAAATGGCAACAATTGCCTTATATGTGATTAATGGCAGCAGAGGGGCGACAATAAAAAATGGCAACAATTGCCTTATATGTGATTAATGGCAGCAGTGGGGCGAAAACAAAAAATGGCAACAATTGCCTTATATGTGATTAATGGCAGCAGTGGGGCGAAAACAAAAAATGGCAACAATTGCCTTATATGTGATTAATGGCAGCAGAGGGGCGAAAACAAAAAATGGCAACAATTGCCTTATATGTGATTAATGGCAGCAGAGGGCGAAAACAAAAAATGGCAACAATTGCCTTATATGTGATTAATGGCAGCAGAGGGGCGACAATAAAAAATGGCAACAATTGCCTTATATGTGATTAATGGCAGCAGAGGGGCGACAATAAAAAATGGCAACAATTGCCTTATATGTGATTAATGGCAGCAGTGGGGCGAAAACAAAAAATGGCAACAATTGCCTTATATGTGATTAATGGCAGCAGAGGGGCGAAAACAAAAAATGGCAACAATTGCCTTATATGTGATTAATGGCAGCAGAGGGGCGACAATAAAAAATGGCAACAATTGCCTTATATGTGATTAATGGCAGCAGAGGGGCGACAATAAAAAATGGCAACAATTGCCTTATATGTGATTAATGGCAGCAGAGGGGCGAAAACAAAAAATGGCAACAATTGCCTTATATGTGATTAATGGCAGCAGAGGGGCGAAAACAAAAAATGGCAACAATTGCCTTATATGTGATTAATGGCAGCAGTGGGGCGAAAACAAAAAATGGCAACAATTGCCTTATATGTGATTAATGGCAGCAGAGGGACGAAAACAAAAAATGGCAACAATTGCCTTATATGTGATTAATGGCAGCAGTGGGGCGAAAACAAAAATGGCAACAATTGCCTTATATGTGATTAATGGCAGCAGTAGGGCGAAAACAAAAATGGCAACAATTGCCTTATATGTGATTAATGGCAGCAGAGGGGCGAAAACAAAAAATGGCAACAATTGCCTTATATGTGATTAATGGCAGCAGTGGGGCGAAAACAAAAAATGGCAACAATTGCCTTATATGTGATTAATGGCAGCAGAGGGGCGAAAACAAAAAATGGCAACAATTGCCTTATATGTGATTAATGGCAGCAGAGGGGCGAAAACAAAAAATGGCAACAATTGCCTTATATGTGATTAATGGCAGCAGAGGGGCGAAAATAAAAAATGGCAACAATTGCCTTATATGTGATTAATGGCAGCAGAGGGGCGACAATAAAAAATGGCAACAATTGCCTTATATGTGATTAATGGCAGCAGAGGGGCGAAAACAAAAAATGGCAACAATTGCCTTATATGTGATTAATGGCAGCAGAGGGGCGACAATAAAAAATGGCAACAATTGCCTTATATGTGATTAATGGCAGCAGTGGGGCGAAAACAAAAAATGGCAACAATTGCCTTATATGTGATTAATGGCAGCAGTGGGGCGAAAACAAAAAATGGCAACAATTGCCTTATATGTGATTAATGGCAGCAGAGGGGCGAAAACAAAAAATGGCAACAATTGCCTTATATGTGATTAATGGCAGCAGAGGGCGAAAACAAAAAATGGCAACAATTGCCTTATATGTGATTAATGGCAGCAGAGGGCGAAAACAAAAAATGGCAACAATTGCCTTATATGTGATTAATGGCAGCAGAGGGGCGAAAACAAAAAATGGCAACAATTGCCTTATATGTGATTAATGGCAGCAGTGGGGCGAAAACAAAAAATGGCAACAATTGCCTTATATGTGATTAATGGCAGCAGAGGGACGAAAACAAAAAATGGCAACAATTGCCTTATATGTGATTAATGGCAGCAGTGGGGCGAAAACAAAAAATGGCAACAATTGCCTTATATGTGATTAATGGCAGCAGAGGGACGAAAACAAAAAATGGCAACAATTGCCTTATATGTGATTAATGGCAGCAGTAGGGCGAAAACAAAAAATGGCAACAATTGCCTTATATGTGATTAATGGCAGCAGAGGGGCGAAAACAATAAATGGCAACAATTGCCTTATATGTGATTAATGGCAGCAGTGGGCGAAAACAAAAAATGGCAACAATTGCCTTATATGTGATTAATGGCAGCAGAGGGACGAAAACAAAAAATGGCAACAATTGCCTTATATGTGATTAATGGCAGCAGAGGGGCGAAAACAAAAAATGGCAACAATTGCCTTATATGTGATTAATGGCAGCAGAGGGGCGACAATAAAAAATGGCAACAATTGCCTTATATGTGATTAATGGCAGCAGAGGGGCGAAAACAAAAAATGGCAACAATTGCCTTATATGTGATTAATGGCAGCAGAGGGGCGAAAACAAAAAATGGCAACAATTGCCTTATATGTGATTAATGGCAGCAGAGGGGCGAAAACAAAAAATGGCAACAATTGCCTTATATGTGATTAATGGCAGCAGAGGGGCGACAATAAAAAATGGCAACAATTGCCTTATATGTGATTAATGGCAGCAGTGGGGCGAAAACAAAAAATGGCAACAATTGCCTTATATGTGATTAATGGCAGCAGAGGGGCGAAAACAAAAAATGGCAACAATTGCCTTATATGTGATTAATGGCAGCAGAGGGGCGAAAACAAAAAATGGCAACAATTGCCTTATATGTGATTAATGGCAGCAGAGGGGCGAAAACAAAAAATGGCAACAATTGCCTTATATGTGATTAATGGCAGCAGAGGGGCGAAAACAAAAAATGGCAACAATTGCCTTATATGTGATTAATGGCAGCAGAGGGGCGAAAACAAAAAATGGCAACAATTGCCTTATATGTGATTAATGGCAGCAGAGGGGCGAAAACAAAAAATGGCAACAATTGCCTTATATGTGATTAATGGCAGCAGTGGGGCGAAAACAAAAAATGGCAACAATTGCCTTATATGTGATTAATGGCAGCAGTGGGGCGAAAACAAAAAATGGCAACAATTGCCTTATATGTGATTAATGGCAGCAGAGGGGCGAAAACAAAAAATGGCAACAATTGCCTTATATGTGATTAATGGCAGCAGTGGGGCGAAAACAAAAAATGGCAACAATTGCCTTATATGTGATTAATGGCAGCAGAGGGGCGAAAACAAAAATGGCAACAATTGCCTTATATGTGATTAATGGCAGCAGAGGGGCGAAAACAAAAAATGGCAACAATTGCCTTATATGTGATTAATGGCAGCAGTGGGGCGAAAACAAAAAATGGCAATTATTGCCTTATATGTGATTAATGGCAGAAGAGGGACGACAACAAAAAATGGCAACAATTGCCTTATATGTGGTTAATGGCAGCAGTGGGGCGAAAACAAAAAATGGCAACAATTGCCTTATATGCGATTAATGGCAGCAGAGGGACGAAAACAAAAAATGGCAACAATTGCCTTATATGTGATTAATGGCAGCAGTGGGGCGAAAACAAAAAATGGCAACAATTGCCTTATATGTGATTAATGGCAGCAGAGGGGCGAAAACAAAAAATGGCAACAATTGCCTTATATGTGATTAATGGCAGCAGAGGGCGACAATAAAAAATGGCAACAATTGCCTTATATGTGATTAATGGCAGCAGTGGGGCGAAAACAAAAAATGGCAACAATTGCCTTATATGTGATTAATGGCAGCAGAGGGCGAAAACAAAAAATGGCAACAATTGCCTTATATGTGATTAATGGCAGCAGAGGGGCGAAAACAAAAAATGGCAACAATTGCCTTATATGTGATTAATGGCAGCAGTGGGGCGAAAACAAAAAATGGCAACAATTGCCTTATATGTGATTAATGGCAGCAGAGGGGCGAAAACAAAAAATGGCAACAATTGCCTTATATGTGATTAATGGCAGCAGAGGGGCGACAATAAAAAATGGCAACAATTGCCTTATATGTGATTAATGGCAGCAGAGGGGCGAAAACAAAAAATGGCAACAATTGCCTTATATGTGATTAATGGCAGCAGTGGGGCGAAAACAAAAAATGGCAACAATTGCCTTATATGTGATTAATGGCAGCAGAGGGACGAAAACAAAAAATGGCAACAATTGCCTTATATGTGATTAATGGCAGCAGTGGGGCGAAAACAAAAAATGGCAACAATTGCCTTATATGTGATTAATGGCAGCAGAGGGGCGAAAACAAAAAATGGCAACAATTGCCTTATATGTGATTAATGGCAGCAGAGGGCGACAATAAAAAATGGCAACAATTGCCTTATATGTGATTAATGGCAGCAGTGGGGCGAAAACAAAAAATGGCAACAATTGCCTTATATGTGATTAATGGCAGCAGAGGGACGAAAACAAAAAATGGCAACAATTGCCTTATATGTGATTAATGGCAGCAGAGGGGCGAAAACAAAAAATGGCAACAATTGCCTTATATGTGATTAATGGCAGCAGAGGGGCGAAAACAAAAAATGGCAACAATTGCCTTATATGTGATTAATGGCAGCAGAGGGGCGAAAACAAAAAATGGCAACAATTGCCTTATATGTGATTAATGGCAGCAGAGGGGCGACAACAAAAAATGGCAACAATTGCCTTATATGTGATTAATGGCAGCAGTGGGGCGAAAACAAAAAATGGCAACAATTGCCTTATATGTGATTAATGGCAGCAGAGGGCGAAAACAAAAAATGGCAACAATTGCCTTATATGTGATTAATGGCAGCAGAGGGGCGAAAACAAAAAATGGCAACAATTGCCTTATATGTGATTAATGGCAGCAGAGGGCGACAATAAAAAATGGCAACAATTGCCTTATATGTGATTAATGGCAGCAGAGGGGCGACAACAAAAAATGGCAACAATTGCCTTATATGTGATTAATGGCAGCAGAGGGGCGAAAACAAAAAATGGCAACAATTGCCTTATATGTGATTAATGGCAGCAGAGGGGCGAAAATAAAAAATGGCAACAATTGCCTTATATGTGATTAATGGCAGCAGAGGGGCGACAATAAAAAATGGCAACAATTGCCTTATATGTGATTAATGGCAGCAGTGGGGCGAAAACAAAAAATGGCAACAATTGCCTTATATGTGATTAATGGCAGCAGAGGGACGAAAACAAAAAATGGCAACAATTGCCTTATATGTGATTAATGGCAGCAGAGGGGCGAAAACAAAAAATGGCAACAATTGCCTTATATGTGATTAATGGCAGCAGAGGGGCGACAATAAAAAATGGCAACAATTGCCTTATATGTGATTAATGGCAGCAGAGGGGCGACAATAAAAAATGGCAACAATTGCCTTATATGTGATTAATGGCAGCAGAGGGGCGAAAACAAAAAATGGCAACAATTGCCTTATATGTGATTAATGGCAGCAGAGGGGCGAAAACAAAAAATGGCAACAATTGCCTTATATGTGATTAATGGCAGCAGAGGGGCGACAATAAAAAATGGCAACAATTGCCTTATATGTGATTAATGGCAGCAGTGGGGCGAAAACAAAAAATGGCAACAATTGCCTTATATGTGATTAATGGCAGCAGAGGGGCGAAAACAAAAAATGGCAACAATTGCCTTATATGTGATTAATGGCAGCAGAGGGGCGAAAACAAAAAATGGCAACAATTGCCTTATATGTGATTAATGGCAGCAGAGGGGCGAAAACAAAAAATGGCAACAATTGCCTTATATGTGATTAATGGCAGCAGAGGGGCGAAAACAAAAAATGGCAACAATTGCCTTATATGTGATTAATGGCAGCAGAGGGGCGAAAACAAAAAATGGCAACAATTGCCTTATATGTGATTAATGGCAGCAGAGGGGCGACAATAAAAAATGGCAACAATTGCCTTATATGTGATTAATGGCAGCAGTGGGGCGAAAACAAAAAATGGCAACAATTGCCTTATATGTGATTAATGGCAGCAGTGGGGCGAAAACAAAAAATGGCAACAATTGCCTTATATGTGATTAATGGCAGCAGAGGGGCGAAAACAAAAAATGGCAACAATTGCCTTATATGTGATTAATGGCAGCAGTGGGGCGAAAACAAAAAATGGCAACAATTGCCTTATATGTGATTAATGGCAGCAGAGGGCGAAAACAAAAATGGCAACAATTGCCTTATATGTGATTAATGGCAGCAGAGGGGCGACAATAAAAAATGGCAACAATTGCCTTATATGTGATTAATGGCAGCAGTGGGGCGAAAACAAAAAATGGCAACAATTGCCTTATATGTGATTAATGGCAGCAGAGGGACGAAAACAAAAAATGGCAACAATTGCCTTATATGTGATTAATGGCAGCAGAGGGGCGAAAACAAAAAATGGCAACAATTGCCTTATATGTGATTAATGGCAGCAGAGGGACGAAAACAAAAAATGGCAACAATTGCCTTATATGTGATTAATGGCAGCAGTGGGGCGAAAACAAAAAATGGCAACAATTGCCTTATATGTGATTAATGGCAGCAGAGGGGCGAAAACAAAAAATGGCAACAATTGCCTTATATGTGATTAATGGCAGCAGAAGGGCGACAATAAAAAATGGCAACAATTGCCTTATATGTGATTAATGGCAGCAGATGGGGCGAAAACAAAAAATGGCAACAATTGCCTTATATGTGATTAATGGCAGCAGATGGGCGAAAACAAAAATGGCAACAATTGCCTTATATGTGATTAATGGCAGCAGTGGGCGAAAACAAAAAATGGCAACAATTGCCTTATATGTGATTAATGGCAGCAGTGGGGCGAAAACAAAAAATGGCAACAATTGCCTTATATGTGATTAATGGCAGCAGAGGGGCGAAAACAAAAAATGGCAACAATTGCCTTATATGTGATTAATGGCAGCAGAGGGGCGACAATAAAAAATGGCAACAATTGCCTTATATGTGATTAATGGCAGCAGAGGGGCGAAAACAAAAAATGGCAACAATTGCCTTATATGTGATTAATGGCAGCAGTGGGGCGAAAACAAAAAATGGCAACAATTGCCTTATATGTGATTAATGGCAGCAGAGGGGCGAAAACAAAAAATGGCAACAATTGCCTTATATGTGATTAATGGCAGCAGTGGGGCGAAAACAAAAAATGGCAACAATTGCCTTATATGTGATTAATGGCAGCAGAGGGGCGAAAACAAAAAATGGCAACAATTGCCTTATATGTGATTAATGGCAGCAGAGGGCGACAATAAAAATGGCAACAATTGCCTTATATGTGATTAATGGCAGCAGTGGGGCGAAAACAAAAAATGGCAACAATTGCCTTATATGTGATTAATGGCAGCAGAGGGACGAAAACAAAAAATGGCAACAATTGCCTTATATGTGATTAATGGCAGCAGAGGGGCGAAACAAAAAATGGCAACAATTGCCTTATATGTGATTAATGGCAGCAGAGGGGCGAAAACAAAAAATGGCAACAATTGCCTTATATGTGATTAATGGCAGCAGAGGGGCGACAATAAAAAATGGCAACAATTGCCTTATATGTGATTAATGGCAGCAGTGGGGCGAAAACAAAAAATGGCAACAATTGCCTTATATGTGATTAATGGCAGCAGAGGGGCGAAAACAAAAATGGCAACAATTGCCTTATATGTGATTAATGGCAGCAGAGGGGCGACAATAAAAAATGGCAACAATTGCCTTATATGTGATTAATGGCAGCAGAGGGGCGACAATAAAAAATGGCAACAATTGCCTTATATGTGATTAATGGCAGCAGAGGGGCGAAAACAAAAAATGGCAACAATTGCCTTATATGTGATTAATGGCAGCAGAGGGGCGAAAACAAAAAATGGCAACAATTGCCTTATATGTGATTAATGGCAGAAGTGGGACGAAAACAAAAATGGCAACAATTGCCTTATATGTGATTAATGGCAGCAGTGGGGCGAATACAAAAATGGCAACAATTGCCTTATATGTGATTAATGGCAGCATAGGGCGAAAACAAAAATGGCAGCAATTGCCTTATATGTGATTAATGGCAGCAGTAGGGCGAAAATAAAAAATGGCAACAATTGCCTTATATGTGATTAATGGCAGCAGAGGGGCGACAATAAAAATGGCAACAATTGCCTTATATGTGATTAATGGCAGCAGAGGGGCGACAATAAAAAATGGCAACAATTGCCTTATATGTGATTAATGGCAGCAGTGGGCGAAAACAAAAAATGGCAACAATTGCCTTATATGTGATTAATGGCAGCAGAGGGGCGAACACAAAAAATGGCAACAATTGCCTTATATGTGATTAATGGCAGCAGAGGGGCGAAAACAAAAAATGGCAACAATTGCCTTATATGTGATTAATGGCAGCAGAGGGCGACAATAAAAAATGGCAACAATTGCCTTATATGTGATTAATGGCAGCAGTAGGGCGACAATAAAAAATGGCAACAATTGCCTTATATGTGATTAATGGCAGCAGAGGGGCGAAAACAAAAAATGGCAACAATTGCCTTATATGTGATTAATGGCAGCAGAGGGGCGACAATAAAAAATGGCAACAATTGCCTTATATGTGATTAATGGCAGCAGTGAGGCGAAAACAAAAAATGGCAACAATTGCCTTATATGTGATTAATGGCAGCAGAGGGGCGAAAACAAAAATGGCAACAATTGCCTTATATGTGATTAATGGCAGCAGAGGGGCGACAATAAAAAATGGCAACAATTGCCTTATATGTGATTAATGGCAGCAGAGGCGCGACAATAAAAAATGGCAACAATTGCCTTATATGTGATTAATGGCAGCAGAGTGGCGAAAACAAAAAATGGCAACAATTGCCTTATATGTGATTAATGGCAGCAGAGGGGCGAAAACAAAAAATGGCAACAATTGCCTTATATGTGATTAATGGCAGCAGTGGGGCGAAAACAAAAAATGGCAATTATTGCCTTATATGTGATTAATGGCAGAAGAGGGACGAAAACAAAAAATGGCAACAATTGCCTTATATGTGATTAATGGCAGCAGTGGGGCGAAAACAAAAATGGCAACAATTGCCTTATATGCGATTAACGGTGGCAGAGGGACGAAAACAAAAAATGGCAACAATTGCCTTATATGTGATTAATGGCAGCAGTAGGGCGAAAACAAAAAATGGCAACAATTGCCTTATATGTGATTAATGGCAGCAGAGGGGCGACAATAAAAATGGCAACAATTGCCTTATATGTGAATAATGGCAGCAGAGGGGCGACAATAAAAAATGGCAACAATTGCCTTATATGTGATTAATGGCAGCAGTGGAGCGAAAACAAAAAATGGCAACAATTGCCTTATATGTGATTAATGGCAGCATAGGGCGAAAACAAAAAATGGCAACAATTGCCTTATATGTGATTAATGGCAGCAGAGGGGCGAAAACAAAAAATGGCAACAATTGCCTTATATGTGATTAATGGCAGCAGAGGGGCGACAATAAAAAATGGCAACAATTGCCTTATATGTGATTAATGGCAGCAGAGGGGCGACAATAAAAAATGGCAACAATTGCCTTATATGTGATTAATGGCAGCAGAGTGGCGAAAACAAAAAATGGCAACAATTGCCGTATATGTGATTAATGGCAGCAGAGGGGCGAAAACAAAAAATGGCAACAATTGCCTTATATGTGATTAATGGCAGCAGAGGGGCGACAATAAAAAATGGCAACAATTGCCTTATATGTGATTAATGGCAGCAGTGGGGCGAAAACAAAAAATGGCAACAATTGCCTTATATGTGATTAATGGCAGCAGAGGAGCGAAAACAAAAAATGGCAACAATTGCCTTATATGTGATTAATGGCAGCAGAGGGGCGAAAACAAAAAATGGCAACAATTGCCTTATATGTGATTAATGGCAGCAGAGGGGCGACAATAAGAAATGGCAACAATTGTCATAAATGTGATTAATGGCAGCAGTGGGGCGAAAACAAAAAATGGCAACAATTGCCTTATATGTGATTAATGGCAGCAGTGGGGCGAAAACAAAAAATGGCAAAAATTGTCTTATATGTGATTAATGGCAGCAGAGGGGCGAAACCAAAAAATGGTAACAATTGCCTTATATGTGATTAATGGCAGCAGTGGGGCGAAAACAAAAAATGGAAACAATTGCCTTATATGTGATTAATGGTAGCAGTGGGGCGAAAACAAAAAATGGCAACAATTGACTTATATGTGATTAATGGCAGCCGAGGGGCAAAAACAAAATGGCAGCAAGTGCCTTGTTTCTGATTAATGGCAGCAGATAGGCGAAAACAAAAAATGGCAACAATTGCCTTATATGTGATTAATGGCAGCAGAGGGGTGACAATAAATAATGGCAACACTTGCCTTATATGTGATTAATGGCAGCAGTGGGGCGAAAACAAAATATGGCAACAATTGCCTTATATGTGATTAATGGGAGCAGTGGGGCGAAAAAAAATTGCAACAATTGCCTTATATGCGTTACCGGCAGCAGACGGACGAAAACGAAAAATGGCAACATTTGCTTTATATGTGATTAATGGCAGCAGTGGGGCGAAAAAAATATGGCAACAATTGCCTTATATGCGATTAACGGCAGCAGAGGGACGAAAACGAAAAATGGCAACAATTGCCTTATATGTGATTAATGGCAGCAGTGGGGCGAAAACAAAAAATGGCAACAATTGCCTTCTATGTGAATAACTGCAGCAGAGACGGCGAAAACAAAAAACGGCAACAATTGCCTTATATGTGATTAATGACAGGAAAAAGGCGACAATAAATAATGGCAACAATTGCCTTATATGTCATTAATGGCAGCAATGGGGCAAAAAAAAAATGGCAATTATTGCCTTATATGTGATTAATGGCAGAAAATTGGCGAGAACAATAAATGGCAACAATTGCCTTATATGTGATTAATGGCAGGAGTGGGCGAAAACAAAAAATGGCAACAATTGCCTTATATGTGATTAATGGCAGCAGTGGGGCGAAAACAAAAAATTGCAACAATTGCCTTATATGTGATTAATGGCAGCAGAGGGGCGAAAACAAAAAATGGCAACAATTGCCTTATATGTGATTAATGGCAGGAGAAGGGCGACGATAAAAATGGCAACAATTGCCTTATATGTCATTAATGGCAGCAGTGGGGCGAAAACAAAAAATGGCAACAATTGCCTTATATGCGATTAACGGCAGCAGAGGGACGAAAACAAAAAATGGCAACAATTGCCTTATATGTGATTAATGCAGCAGAGTGGCGAATACAAAAAATGGCAACAATTGCCTTATATGTGATTAATGGCAGCAGAGGGGCGAAAACAAAAAATGGCAACAATTGCCTTATATGTGATTAATGGCAGCAGAGGGGCGACAATAAAAAATGGCAACAATTGCCTTATATGTGATTAATGGCAGCAGTGAGGCGAAAACAAAAAATGGCAACAATAGCCTTATATGTGATTAATGGCAGCAGAGGGGCGAAAACAAAAATGGCAACAATTGCCTTATATGTGATTAATGGCAGGAGAGGGGCGACAATAAAAAATGGCAACAATTGCCTTATATGTGAATAATGGCAGCAGAGGGGCGACAATAAAAAATGGCAACAATTGCCTTATATGTGATTAATGGCAGCAGAGTGGCGAAAACAAAAAATGGCAACAATTGCCGTATATGTGATTAATGGCAGCAGAGGGCGAAAACAAAAAATGGCAACAATTGCCTTATATGTCATTAATGGCAGCAGTGGGGCGAAAACAAAAAATGGCAATTATTGCCTTATATGTGATTAATGGCAGAAGAGGGACGAAAACAAAAATGGCAACAATTGCCTTAAATGTGGTTAATGGCATCAGTGGGGCGAAAACAAAAATGGGAACAATTGCCTTATATGCGATTAACAGTGACATAGGGACGAAAACAAAAATGGCAGCAATTGCCTTATATGTGATTAATGGCAGCAGTAGGGCGAAAATAAAAAATGGCAACAATTGTCTTATATGTGATTAATGGCAGCAGAGGGGCGACAATTAAAAATGGCAACAATTGCCTTATATGTGAATAATGGCAGCAGAGGGGCGACAATAAAAAATGGCAACAATTGCCTTATATGTGATTAATGGCAGCAGTGGAGCGAAAACAAAAAATGGCAACAATTGCCTTATATGTGATTAATGGCAGAAGAGGGACGAACACAAAAAATGGCAACAATTGCCTTATATGTGATTAATGGCAGCAGAGGGGCGAAAACAAAAAATGGCAACAATTGCATTATATGTGATTAATGGCAGCAGAGGAGCGACAATAAAAAATGGCAACAATTGCCTTATATGTGAATAATGGCAGCAGTAGGGCGACAATAAAAAATGGCAACAATTGCCTTATATGTGATTAATGGCAGCAGTGGGGCGAAAACAAAAAATGGCAACAATTGTCTTATATGTGATTAATGGCAGCAGAGGGGCGAAACCAAAAAATGGTAACAATTGCCTTATATGTGATTAATGGCAGCAGTGGGGCGAAAACAAAAGATGGCAACAATTGCCTTATATGTGATTAATGGTAGCAGTGGGGCGAAAACAAAAAATGGCAACAATTGACTTATATGTGATTAATGGCAGCCGAGGGGCAAAAACAAAATGGCAGCAAGTGCCTTGTTTCTGATTAATGGCAGCAGATAGGCGAAAACAAAAAATGGCAACAATTGCCTTATATGTGATTAATGGCAGCAGAGGGGTGACAATAAATAATGGCAACACTTGCCTTATATGTGATTAATGGCAGCAGTGGGGCGAAAACAAAATATGGCAACAATTGCCTTATATGTGATTAATGGGAGCAGTGGGGCGAAAAAAAATTGCAACAATTGCCTTATATGCGTTACCGGCAGCAGACGGACGAAAACGAAAAATGGCAACATTTGCTTTATATGTGATTAATGGCAGCAGTGGGGCGAAAAAAATATGGCAACAATTGCCTTATATGCGATTACCGGCAGCAGACGGACGAAAACGAAAAATGGCAACATTTGCCTTATATGTGATTAATGGCAGCAGTGGGGCGAAAACAAAAAATGGCAACAATTGCCTTCTATGTGAATAACTGCAGCAGAGACGGCGAAAACAAAAAACGGCAACAATTGCCTTATATGTGATTAATGACAGGAAAAAGGCGACAATAAATAATGGCAACAATTGCCTTATATGTCATTAATGGCAGCAATGGGGCAAAAAAAAAAATGGCAATTATTGCCTTATATGTGATTAATGGCAGAAAAGGGGCGAGAACAATAAATGGCAACAATTGCCTTATATGTGATTAATGGCAGGAGTGGGGCGAAAACAAAAAATGGCAACAATTGCCTTATATGTGATTAATGGCAGCAGTGGGGCGAAAACAAAAAATGGCAACAATTGCCTTATATGTGATTAATGGCAGCAGAGGGGCGAAAACAAAAAATGGCAACAATTGACTTATATGTGATTAATGGCAGGAGAAGGGCGACGATAAAAATGGCAACAATTGCCTTATATGTCATTAATGGCAGCAGTGGGGCGAAAACAAAAAATGCAACAATTGCCTTATAGGCGATTAACGGCAGCAGAGGGACGAAAACAAAAAAAGGCAACAATTGCCTTATATGTGATTAATGCAGCAGAGTGGCGAATACAAAAAAAGGCAACAATTGCCTTATATGTGATTAATGGCAGCAGAGGGGCGAAAACAAAAAATGGCAACAATTGCCTTATATGTGATTAATGGCAGCAGAGGGGCGACAATAAAAAATGGCAACAATTGCCTTATATGTGATTAATGGCAGCAGTGAGGCGAAAACAAAAAATGGCAACAATAGCCTTATATGTGATTAATGGCAGCAGAGGGGCGAAAACAAAGATTGGCAACAATTGCCTTATATGTGATTAATGGCAGGAGAGGGGCGACAATAAAAAATGGCAACAATTGCCTTATATGTGAATAATGGCAGCAGAGGGGCGACAATAAAAAATGGCAACAATTGCCTTATATGTGATTAATGGCAGCAGAGTGGCGAAAACAAAACAAGGCAACAATTGCCGTATATGTGATTAATGGCAGCAGAGGAGCAAAAACAAAAAATGGCAACAATTGCCTTATATGTCATTAATGGCAGCAGTGGGGCGAAAACAAAAAATGGCAATTATTGCCTTATATGTGATTAATGGCAGAAGAGGGACGAAAACAAAAATGGCAACAATTGCCTTAAATGTGGTTAATGGCATCAGTGGGGCGAATACAAAAATGGGAACAATTGCCTTATATGCGATTAACAGTGACATAGGGACGAAAACAAAAATGGCAGCAATTGCCTTATATGTGATTAATGGCAGCAGTAGGGCGAAAATAAAAAATGGCAACAATTGTCTTATATGTGATTAATGGCAGCAGAGGGGGGACAATTAAAAATGGCAACAATTGCCTTATATGTGAATAATGGCAGCAGAGGGGCGACAATAAAAAATGGCAACAATTGCCTTATATGTGATTAATGGCAGCAGTGGAGCGAAAACAAAAAATGGCAACAATTGCCTTATATGTGATTAATGGCAGAAGAGGGACGAACACAAAAAATGGCAACAATTGCCTTATATGTGATTAATAACAGCAGAGGGGCGAAAACAAAAAATGGCAACAATTGCATTATATGTGATTAATGGCAGCAGAGGAGCGACAATAAAAAATGGCAACAATTGCCTTATATATGAATAATGGCAGTAGTAGGGCGACAATAAAAAATGGCAACATTTGCCTTATATGTGATTAATGGCAGCAGAGTGGCGAATACAAAAAAAGGCAACAATTGCCTTATATGTGATTAATGGCAGCAGAGGGGCGACAATAAAAAATGGCAACAATTGCCTTATATGTGATTAATGGCAGCAGTGAGGCGAAAGCAAAAAATGGCAACAATAGCCTTATATGTGATTAATGGCAGCAGAGGGGCGAAAACAAAGATTGGCAACAATTGCCTTATATGTGATTAATGGCAGGAGAGGGGCGACAATAAAAAATGGCAACAATTGCCTTATATGTGAATAATGGCAGAAGAGGCGCGACAATAAAAAATGGCAACAATTGCCTTATATGTGATTAATGGCAGCAGAGTGGCGAAAACAAAAAAAGGCAACAATTGCCGTATATGTGATTAATGGCAGCAGAGGGGCAAAAACAAAAAATGGCAACAATTGCCTTATATGTCATTAATGGCAGCAGTGGGGCGAAAACAAAAAATGGCAATTATTGCCTTATATGTGATTAATGGCAGAAGAGGGACGAAAACAAAAAATGGCAACAATTGCCTTAAATGTGGTTAATGGCATCAGTGGGGCGAAAACAAAAATGGGAACAATTGCCTTATATGCGATTAACAGTGGCATAGGGACGAAAACAAAAAATGGCAGCAATTGCCTTATATGTGATTAATGGCAGCAGTAGGGCGAAAATAAAAAATGGCAACAATTGTCTTGTATGTGATTAATGGCAGCAGAGGGGGGACAATTAAAAATGGCAACAATTGCCTTATATGTGAATAATGGCAGCAGAGGGGCGACAATAAAAAATGGCAACAATTGCCTTATATGTGATTAATGGCAGCAGTGGAGCGAAAACAAAAAATGGCAACAATTGCCTTATATGTGATTAATGGCAGAATAGGGACGAAAACAAAAAATGGCAACAATTGCCTTATATGTGATTAATGGCAGCAGAGGGGCGAAAACAAAAAATGGCAACAATTGCCTTATATGTGATTAATGGCAGCAGAGGAGCGACAATAAAAAATGGCAACAATTGCCTTATATGTGAATAATGGCAGTAGAGGGGCGACAATAAAAAATGGCAACAATTGCCTTATATGTGATTAATGGCAGCAGAGTGGCGAAAACAAAAAAAGGCAACAATTGCCGTATATGTGATTAATGGCAGCAGAGGGGCAAAAACAAAAAATGGCAACAATTGCCTTATATGTGATTAATGGCAGCAGAGGGGCGACAATAAAAAATGGCAACAATTGCCTTATATGTGATTAATGGCAGCAGTGGGGCGAAAACAAAAAATGGCAACAATTGCCTTATATGTGATTAATGGCAGCAGAGGGGCGAAAACAAAAAATGGCAACAATTGCCTTATATGTGATTAATGGCAGCAGAGGGGCAACAATAGAAAATGGCAACAATTGCCTTATATGCAATTAACGGTGGCAGAGGGACGAAAACAAAAAATGGCAACAATTGCCTTATATGTGATTAATGGCAGCAGTGGGGCGAAAACAAAAAATGGCAACAATTGCCTTCTATGTGATTAATGGCAGCAGTGGGGCGAAAACAAAAAATGGCAACAATTGCCTTATATGTGATTAATGGCAGCAGAGGGGCGAAAACAAAATATGGCAACAATTGCCTTATATGTGATTAATGGCAGCAGAGGGGCCAAAACAAAATGGCAGCAAGTGCCTTGTTTCTGATTAATGGCAGCAGATAGGCGAAAACAAAAAATGGCAACAATTGCCTTATATGTGATTAATGGCAGCAGAGGGGCGACAATAAATAATGGCAACACTTGCCTTATATGTGATTAATGGCAGCAGTGGGGCGAAAACAAAATATGGCAACAATTGCCTTATATGTGATTAATGGGAGCAGTGGGGCGAAAAAAAATTGCAACAATTGCCTTATATGCGTTACCGGCAGCAGACGGACGAAAACGAAAAATGGCAACATTTGCTTTCTATGTGATTAATGGCAGCAGTGGGGCGAAAAAAATATGGCAACAATTGCCTTATATGCGATTACCGGCAGCAGACGGACGAAAACGAAAAATGGCAACATTTGCCTTATATGTGATTAATGGCAGCAGTAGGGCGAAAAAAAGGCTACAATTGCTTTATATGCAATTACCGGCAGCAGAGGGACGAAAACGAAAAATGGCAACAATTGCCTTATATGTGATTAATGACAGCAGAGGGGCGAAAACAAAAAATGGCAACAATTGCCTTATATGTGATCAATGGCAGCAGTGGAGCGAAAACAAAAAATGGCAACAATTGCCTTATATGTGACTAATGGCAGCAGTGGGGCGAAAACAAAAAATGGCAACAATTGCCTTATATGTGATTAATGGCAGGAGTGGGGCGAAAACAAAAGATGGCAACAATTGCCTTATATGCGATTACTGGCAACAGAGGGACGAAAACGAAAAATGGCAACAATTGCCTTTTATGTGATTAATGGCAGCAGTGGGGAGAAAAAAAAAGGCAACAATTGCCTTATATGCGATTACCGGCAGCAGAGGGACGAAAACGAAAAATGGCAACAATTGCCTTATATGTGATTATATGGCAGCAGAGGGGCGAAAACAAAAAAATGGGGTGCCTAAAGTTCAGGTGATCCCTGGGGTGCCTAAAGTTCAGATGATCCCTGGGGTGCCTAAAGTTCAGGTGATCCCTGGGGTGCCTAAAGTTGAGGTGATCCCTGGGGTGTCCAAACAAGCATAAATCGGGCTGTGAATCACTTCTCGATTATTATTTGGTGTCATAAAGTCAAAAAAATTGGTAAACTTAATTTAATCTGAGTTGTGTTGTGTTAGGTTAGGTTAGGTTAGGTTAGGTTAGATTAGACTAGGTTAGGTACATGCACTCGATCTATTAACTCAGATTAAATTAAGTTTACCAATTTTTTGTGACTTTCTGACACCAAATACTAGTCGAGAAGTGATTGGCAGTCCGATTTATTCATCTAGGACCATTATTTGATTTCATTCCGGCTATATTTGGCTACATTTGGGTACACTTGGGTAATTAGTCGGACCCTGACAGAGGTGTATAAATGGAAGTCAGGGCTAAACAAAGGGGACATTGCAAAGGTACTCAAACTATCCAACCAGAAGCGAACTCGTAACATTGGTTTTAAATTAGACAAACTTAGATTTAGGTGCGAAATAGGTAAACACTGGTTTGGTAACAGAGTTGCGAATGAATGGAACAAGTTAACAAATATCATCATTAACTCGAATACGCTGGATAGTTTCAAACATAGGTTGGATGCTTATATGAGCATATGAGTGTAAATGGGACTGCCCAGTATGGGCCAATAGGCCCGCTGCAGTTTCCTCCATTCTTACGTTCCTATGTTCTTTTATGGTTTAGCGATATGTACTCAAACCTACCAGCATTATGTGGTTCGTTACTTAAGATTCAACAGTTCAGTGATAAACAAATGCGCATTAGCTGTAGCGATATACTGTAGGTCATGGTGTAGTGAGGCGGGGCAGTATTAGACCAATCAGGAGGTCCCGTGTGTAGTAAAATACCATAAAGTATAAACTTCTTGAAATAGTAAATAAAAAAGTATAAACTTCCTGATAAAAACGTAAATAAAAAAGTATAAACTTCTTGATACTTCACAATAAATCAATCATCACAAGACACCATGATGAACGTGTTGTCAGATCCAGCACCACCACCTGTGTCCTTGTTCCCCCCCCCCCCCTCCCCTGCATGGCCCCTGGATATATATACTGAAGAACACAAAGAACATGAACACGAGTGAACACCTTAAGACAATACACCAAGTAACAATGTTCTTACCCGGGTCAACATTAACATCCATCTCAGTTTCCGAATCACAAATTTTTAACTAACATTTAATCGGTTTTCAGAATGCATTAACTTTCCGATTTAATTTCATTATAAATAAGTAGTTCCTCTCTCACAAGATTACCACACTCATACACGCACACACACACACACACGCACACATATACACGCACACGCACACACGTACCTCCTGGTCGTAAGATGAAGCAATGTTTAAGTTGTTATGGTCAATCTCTTGTGTATTTTCTCCTATCTGGTAACACGCCTTGGGACCACACAGACACTCCGACGCCGTTGTCTCCACTTAGGTAGGTCACCATATATATGCAGTCACAATAAAACCACTTGGACAGGTCACCACACAACGTCACTATAGAATCACTTGGACAGGTCACCACACAATGTCACTATAGAATCACTTGGACAGGTCACCACATAACGTCACTATAGAATCACTTGGACAGGTCACCACACACACCTCCTGTCACCATCACAGACCTCGGGGTACTGACCGTTGACACTCACTCGACCCGCCTGTAAGAAACTACCCAACCACCTCGTTAATGATCGTTTGCAGCGCTAAAGACAATTACGATAATACACGTTTTACTGTTATATTTATTTACTATTATTCTTTAATATTCTGGTTTAGTTTCGTGTTTTTTTTTAGTATTTAGTGAATTAGTGAATTATATGAAGGTTAGTCCTATTTTATTTCACCTGAAGATTAAACCTTCTAACGCTACACCTGGGGATTAGATTAGGTTAGGTTGGATTAAATAAGGTTAGATTAGAGTATATTAGGTTGGATTAAGTTAGGTTAGGTTAGGGTGGCTAATCTTAAGGTGCAATAACTTGAGGGGTGTTGATCTTCAGGTGATACAAATTAATTAACACAGGTAAATGACTTGAAATAATCATTGTTTTTCTCTACCTCAATTGCCTTTCGTTTATCATCTGTCCGCTGTCTGTTGCGGTCACCCGTTGTATGTCTGTGTCGTTTGTCTGTTACGTTTGTTTGATGACTGGGTCCTACGTCCATACATTGTCTGTGGGTTTTGTCTGTCTGTTGTCTGTAGGTCTTGTCTGTCTGTTGTCTGTGTTCCTTTAGTCCATCCGTTGCCAATACGTTCCTTTGGTCTGTTGTCTGTGGGTTTCGTCTGTCTGTTGTCTGTGTTCCTTATGTCCGTTGTCTGTCCTTTTCGTCTACCCATATCAGTGAGCTGAGGAACATACCTTGTGACAGATAGACAGTATGTATTAAACACACCTGTATATAATTTACGATAGGAGAACAACTCACTAATTTTGCGGATTTGGACTCGCGTTTACACTTTTCGCGAACATCTCAGTAATTTCGCGGATTTTGGACTCGCGTTTACATTTCGCGAACTTTTAAATCCGACTACAACGTCTCACGATTCCTTACCCGAGGCAGTAGATAATAATAACGCAAAATGGTTCATTAAAACAAAAATATGAGACAATCAGAGAAATATTGTATTACTATAACACACTGTAATGTCTCAGCTGAAATTTGGTCCCAAGTGTGAATAAGTCTCTCTCTCTCTCTCCCTCTCTTACGTGTTACAGGTGTGAAGAGGGTGGCAGCATATGTTTTACAGGTGTGAAGAGGGTGGTAGCATATGTGGTATAGGTGTGAAAAGGGTGGCAGCATTTCTGTAGCTTCCCAGCGGTTAGTGGGTGGGTTGGGTGGGAGGAGCTGTGGTGAGGGTGGAAGGGTAGGGTGCATGGTGGCGGGTGAGGGTGGGCCAGCAGCCAAGGTAGTGGTGGAGGTGAAGGTGAGTGGGCAGGTAGGGTGGGCGGACAGTCAGGGTGGGCAGGCAGTCAGGGTGGGCGTTCAGTCGGGGTGGGCAGGCAGTCAGGGTGGGCGGACAGTCGGGGTGGGCAGGCAGGCAGGTAGGCAAGACGGGTGACACACATACACACACAATCAACATTCAAGCACCACCACCGCCCAGGGCAAGAACTGAGTGTGGTCACCCCGGCATCCGACCGCAGATTCCAAGGCTTTCATCTCACATGAATTTCAATGCCACGATCACCAATTCCTGGAAGCTGATCAATTGAGTTAGATCACCAATTCCTGGAAGCTGATCAATTGAGTTAGATCACCAATTCCTGGAAGATGATCAATTAAGTTAGATCACCAATTCCTGGAAGCTGATCAATTGAGTTAGATCACCAATTACTGGAAGTTGATCAATTCAGAGTTACTAAATTGATATTCATTACGATTAAGGGAGTTAGGTTAGATTAGGTTAGGTGAGGTTCATTACGATAAAAATGTTAGTGTATTAAACAATTTCGTTCAAAAAATGTATATCTCTCAACTATAATGCCAACCCGAGTGTCTCACGTGTACCTGGGAGTGTCAGAGGAGTAACTGGGAGTGTACCTGGGAGTGTCAGGGGTGTACCTGGGAGTGTCTGAGGTGTACCTGGGAGTGTCTGAGGTGTACCTGGGAGTGTCTGAGGTGTACCTGGGAGTGTCAGAGGTGTACCTGGGAGTGTCGGAGGTTTACCTGGGAGTGTCGGAGGTGTACCTGGGAGTGTCAGAGGTGTACCTGGGAGTGTCAGAGGTGTACCTGGGAGTGTCGGAGGTTTACCTGGGAGTGTCGGAGGTGTACCTGGGAGTGTCAGAGGTGTACCAGGGAGTGTCAGTGGAGTACCTGGGAGTGTCAGGGGTGTACCAGGGAGTGTCAGTGGAGTACCTGGGAGTGTCAGAGGTGAACCTGGGAGTGACAGAGGTGTACCTGGGAGTGTCAGAGGTGTACCTGGGAGTGTCAGGGGTGTACCTGGGAGTGTCAGAGGTGTACCTGGGAGTGTCAGGGATGTAACAGGGAGTGTCGGAGGTGTAACTGGGAGTGTGAGAGGTGTACCTGGGAGTGTGAGAGGTGTACCTGGGAGTGTCTGAGGTGTACCTGGGAGTGTAAGAGGTGTACCTGGGAGTATCAGAGGTGTACCTGGGAGTGTCAGGGGTGTACCTGGGAGTGTCAGGGGTGTAACTGGAAGTGTCGGAGGTGTAACTGGGAGTGTCATAGGTGTACCTGGGAGTGTCAGAGGTGTACCTGGGAGTGTCAGAGGTGTACCTGGGAATGTCAGAGGAGTACCTGGGAGTGTCTGAGGTGTACCTGGGATTGTCTGAGGTGTACCTGGGAGTGTCAGAGTTGTACCTGGGAGTGTCAGAGGTGTACCTAGGAGTGCCAGAAGTGTAACTGGGAGTGTCAGGGGTATACCAGGGAGTGTCAGAGGTGTACCTGGCAGTGTCAAAGGTGTACCTGGCAGTGTCAGAGGTGTACCTGGGACCTCCGACACTCCCAGGGACACCGCTGACAGTCCCAGGTACACCGCCGATTTTCCCAATTTTCCCAGGTACACCTCCGATACTCCCAGGTACATCTCTGACACTCCCAGGTACTCTACTGAAACTCCCTGGTACACCTCAAACACTCCCAGGTACACCTCCGACGCTCCCAGGTACACCTCTGACACTCCTAGGTACACTTCGGACACTCCCTGGTACACCTCAGACACCCCCAGTGCACCCCTGACACTCCTAGGTACGTCTTTGACTCTCCCATGTACACCACTGACACTCCCCGGTACACCTCCGACACTCCCAGGTGCACCTCCGTCCCTCCCAGGTACACCTCAGACATTCCCAGGTGCCCCACTGACACTCCCAAGTACACCTCTGACACTCCCAGGTACACCTCAGACACTCCCAGGTACACCTCAGACACTCCCAGGTACACCTCTGACACTCCCAGGTATACTTCTGACACTCTCAGGTACAACTCAGTCACTTCCATGTACACCTCAGACACTTCCATGTACACCTCAGACACTCCCAGGTACACCTCAGACACTCCCAGGTACACCTCTGACACTCCCAGGTACACCCCTGACACTTCCAGGTACACCCCTGACACTTCCAGGTACACCTCTGACACTCCCAGGTACACCTCAGACACTCCCAGGTACACCTCAGACCCTCCCAGGTACACCTCTGACACTCCCAGGTACACCACTGACACTCCCAGGTACACTTTAGACACTCCCAGGTACACCTCTGACACTTCCGGGTACACCCCTGACACTTCCAGGTACACCCATGACACTTCCAGGTACACCTCTGACACTCCCAGGTACACCAATGACACTCCCAGGTACTCCACTGACACTCCCTGGAACACCTCTGACACTCCCAGGTACACCTCCGACACTCCCAGGTACACCTCCGACACTCCCAGGTACACCTCCGACACTGCCAGGTACATCTCTGACACTCGCAGGTACACCTTTGACTCTGCCAGGTACACCTCTGACACTCCCAGGTACATCTCTGACACTACCACGTACACCTCTGACACTCCCAGGTACACCTCCGACACTACCAGGTACACCGCTGACACTCCCAGGTACACCCTGACACTCCCAGGTACACCGCTGACACTCCCAGGTACACCCCTGAAACTCCCAGGAACACCCCCGAAACTCCCACGTACACCACTGACACTCCCAGGTACACTTTAGACACTCCCAGGTACACCTCTGTCACTTCCGGGTACACCCCTGACACTCCCAGGTTCACCTCAGACACTCCCAGGTACACCTCTGACACTCCCAGGTATACCTCAGACACCCCCAGGTACACCTCTAACACTCTCAGGTACACCCCTGACACTCCCAGTTTCACCTTCGACACTCCCAGTTACACCTCAGACACTCCCAGGTACACCTCTGACACTGCCAGGTACAACTCTGACACTCCCAGGTACACCTCAGACAATCCCAGGTACACCTCAGACAATTCCACGTACACCTCAGACACTTCCAGGTACACCTCAGACACTCCCAGGTACTCCTCTGACACTCCCAGTTTCACCTTCGACACTCCCAGTTACACCTCAGACACTCCCAGGTACACCTCTGACACTGCCAGGTACACCTTTGACACTGCCAGGTACACCTCTGACACTCCCTGGTACACCCCTGACACTCCCAGTTACACTTCTGGCACTCCTAGGTACACCTCTGACACTCCCAGGTACAACTCTGACACTCCCAGGTACACCTCAGACAATCCCAGGTACACCTCAGACAATTCCACGTACACCTCAGACACTTCCAGGTACACCTCAGACACTCCCAGGTACTCCTCTGACATGCCCAGGTACACCTCTGACACTCCCAGGTACACCTCAGACACTTCCAGGTACACCTCAGACACTCCCAGGTACTCCTCTGACATGCCCAGGTACACCTCTGACACTCCCAGGTACACCTCAGACACTTCCAGGTACACCTCAGACACTCCCAGGTACTCCTCTGACATGCCCAGGCACACCTCTGACACTCCCAGGTACACCGCTGACACTCCCGCTAAGAATTTCTGAAGGTATGTCGGGGTTTGCTTTATATTGTAGTATCGTGGAAGCTGTCGGAAACTAGATTACATCAAGGTATATCAGTATTCAGTATTGGTAAAGAATGTTGAAGTTAATATTATGGTATGTCAATGTATGTTGTTCCTTATAGCATCGTAGAGAATGTGTCAGGAAGTAGACTATATCAAGGTGTATAATAATTCATTATTCAGAGGTATATCTGGGTATGCTCTTTGTACCTTCATCGAGAATGTCAAAAGCTTGGGCATATCATAGTATCTCAGATATATGCAAGAGATTTAAAGTACGTCTTTAGTATATGCTAAATGTGGATCATATTTAACTATGTCAGGTGTTTCACAAGTTTGGATATATCAAGATATATTCAGTGGGTTTACTACACGTCATTCATGTGTCGGGGTATGCTCCGTATACTCTCGTAGTGGCTGAGCGTCAAAACCTGGACTATAATTTATCAAGTATTTCAGAATTAAACCATGTCAGGAGTTTTGCAAGTTTGGATATATCAAGGTATGTTCAGTAGATTTACAGTTCTTCATTAATGTATGTCGGTGCATATATGACAGGTTTAACTAGTACCTGTTTTTGTTGTATGTATGTATGTATGTATGTATGTATGTTTGTATGTATGTATGTTTGAACGAGTATGTATGTGCTTCAGCGGGTAAAGTCTTCCAGTACGTTTATTGAACTCAGATTTTACACTATACAACAACTATTAAAATCAAGATATTATTGTTCTAGTTGTTCTTATCATTCATTAACGTGCTTCAGTATTTAAGTTCTATAAGCACAGATTAATTAAACAGTTTGTGTTAAAAAGCACAACAAGAATGATGTTACAGCATAGTAACACACAAGCTAGGGTTTAAATCGCCTCTCTTCTTGTCTCAGAAACAATGGACGAAAACTGGTTTTAAGCCAATGCTCGTTAGTACTTCCAATTTTAGAGAGCTCCATATTTGTTCCTTCTGTCTTAAGCTGAATAGTGAACTGGGGTTCATCAAACGTTAATACGTAAAACTGTTTTCTTCCCGTAAGTTTCTATTGGTAAGTATATTAACGAAACGCCCACTAAATTACTGAACCCGGATATACCCGTAAAAACAATTATTCCAGATTTTCTTTATTATTTTATGACATTAACGTCCCTCTTGTTTTGCAAATAGATACAAAGCGGCGATATTTTTATGGCTATTACCCTTAAGTATACAGTCAAGTAGGTAAGAAATTAATATAAGATAAACACTTATCTCTTGATCTTTACAGGTTGTTGTTGGCCGAGTATAAAAACTTACATCGTAAACGGTGCTTGAAGACGTTTTCTGCTGAAGTATAAAAATGAATTAAAACATCTTCATTATTTTTTAGACTCAGGGACTCTTCATCACACGCATAGTTTTCTCGTATGTAAACACGTATGTGATTGCCTTCAGGACTCCTATAACAAAAATCTGATGACTCCTGTATCTTTAAATTTACGTTGTTAATATATGCCTATATTTAATTAGTTATTCTGTTACTTTAATTTATTTTTCCGTATACTATACTGCAGTTTCTTAAATGTGTACGTTTTCAGTAGTCCGTGGAAATAGATGTTGCTAAATAATGATGAATAATTTAATTAATTTTATTATTTAATTCCATTAATATGCATAAAAGAACATTCTGCCTATGATAAATAGACGTCCACATAAATATTTATCATATTTAATTTCATACCTTTCTTTTCTTAGTGTTAAACGCGCTCAGGAAGACTTTGGAGCTCAAGAATGCGTGACGTCATGAAAAACGCTTCGTATTATTGGAACGTCACCAAACAAGCCTTCGACTTCCACATGACAACACGGATAAGTAAGACGACGGGTTACCACAACAAGGAGGAGGACGATGTGTTTTGTGTCTTTGTGCAGGTGTGTGGCAGTACCCGGGTTGAATTGAAGTAGTTTATTTATATCAAAGTGAGTATAAATATTCAGGTTTATAGACACAGAACATTATGGACTATAGTGAAATAATAATTGATCGATAGTGTTCCGGAGACCGAACTTGTGCAGCCCGAGTGACATTTAAATCCCGTGTCGTGTTATTGTTTTGAAAATACACCGTGGAGTGGCATGGGTTTTAAATATGGAAAACAAGTATTGGATACATTAGAGTATACCGTAGAATAAACTTAATTAAATAACTACAGAATACCCGTGCATTAGCTAACATAGAGAGTATTATGATTAGAGAGCGTTAGTGAACTGTGTAATGGTGGTTAAAATATCCATAGGGGTATTTTGGAATGTGAACAGAAATCCATAACTCTTGGTAAACGAGTCGTATCTTCTTGTATTAATAATACGTACAGTGGACTAGTGTGTTAGGTCAGTGAACAGGTGAGACACTTGTGCTGAATGTGTAAACAAAGATGTCTGCCGGGAAATTTTAACTCCAAGGAGAATACTTTAATGTACATAAACTGTAAATAAAAGTGTACGATCTAATCGAAAATGATTTATAAGGAATGTGATATATTACCTGAAACTGATGTAATACCGAGACAAATTTGTGTAACGAGATATTGAAGAACTGAAACAATTGTGTGATACTGAAAATACATTTTTAAACAAAATTAATTGTGAAATACTGAGAAAATAGTTTGCAATACTAATAAAAACAGTGTATCATACCAAGTCAGTGAGAATATAACTGCCATTTCCTCAACACCTCAACGAGTGACTAACAATGGCGTGCCATCCATCACACCCGCCACGGGATAACCACAAGGTAAGTCCACCCACTGTTATAAACTGTACTCTTAACATTATATTTTTTTCTTAGTAAATCACTTTGCTGGAGGTAAAAGAGACGGTCGCCACGTTTTTCCCGATATTTTTTCTTCGTGGTGTTACTTAGCAGCGTATCTTGTTGGGAAGGGAAAGTGTAAGATATTTAGAAAGAGACGTATTTGTAATCATTGCAATTATATGTTTAAGGTGTGTTGGGGTGTGTGGGGCGTGGGTAATGTGTAAGGTGTGTTGGGGTGTGTGTGTTTCGTGGGTAATGTGTAAGGTGTGTTGGGGTGTGTGTGGCGTGGATAATGTGTAAGGTGTGTTGGGGGTGGGTAATGCGTAAGGTGTGTTGGAGTGTGTGTTCCGTGGGTAATGTGTAAGGTATGTTGGGGTGTGTGTGTGGCGTGGGTAATGTGTGAGGTGTGTTGGGGTGTGTGGCGTGGATAATATGTAAGGTGTGTTGGGGTGGGTGTGGCGTGGGTAATGTGTAAGGTGTGTTGAGGTGTGTGTTCCGTGGATAATGTGTAAGGTGTGTTGGGGTGTGTGGCGTGGGTAATGTGAGAGACGTGTTGGGGTGTGTGTGTGTGGCGTGGGTAATGTGTAAGGTGTAATGTGGTGTGTGTGGCGTGGGTAATGTTTGAGGTGTGTTGGGGTTTGTGTATGTGTGTGTCGTGGGTAACGTGTAAGGTGTGTTGGGGTGTGTGTCTCTCGTGGGAAATGTGTGAGGTGTGTTGGGGTGTGTGCCGTGGGAAATGTGTAAGGTGTGTTGGGGTGTGTGTGTGTGTGGCGTGGGTAATGTGTAAGGTGTGTTGAGGTGTGTGTGTGTGTGTGTGCCGTCGGTAATGTGTGTTGGGGTGTATGTGTGTGCCGTGGGTAATGTGTAAGGCGTGTTGGGGTGTGTGTGGCGTGGGTAATGTGTGAGGCGTGTTGGGGTGTATGTGTGTGCCGTGGGTAATGTGTAAGGTGTGTTGGGGTGTGTGTGGCGTGGGTAATGTGTGAGGCGTGTTGGGGTGTGTGTGTGGCGTGGGTAATGTGTAAGGTGTGTTTGGGTATGAGTGTGTGGCGTGGGTAATGTGTAAGGTGTGTTGGGGTATGTGTGTGTGGCGTGGGTAATGTGTAAGGTGTGTTGGGGTATGTGTGTGTGGCGTGGGTAATGTGTAAGGTGTGTTGGGGTATGTGTGGGTGGCGTGGGTAATGTGTAAGGTGTGTTGGGGTATGTGTGTGTGGCGTGGGTAATGTGTAAGGTGTGTTGGGGTATGTGTGTGTGGCGTGGGTAATGTGTAAGGTGTGTTGGGGTATGTGTGTGGCGTGGGTAATGTGTAAGGTGTGTTGGGGTATTTGTGTGCGGCGTGGGTAATGTGTAAGGTGTGTTGGGGTGTGTGTGTGTGGCGTGGGTAATGTGTAAGGTGTGTTGGGGTATGTGTGTGTTCCGTGGGTAATGTGTAAGGTGTGTTGGGGTGTGTGTGTGGCGTGTGTGAGGTGTGTTGCGGTGTGTGGCGTGGATAATGTGAAAGGTGTGTTGGGGTGTGTGTGGCATGGGTAATGTGTAAGGTGTGTTGAGGTGTGTGTTCCATGGGTAAGGTGTGTTGGGGTGTGTGTGGCGTGGGTAATGTGAGGCGTGTTGGGGTGTGTGTGTGGCGTGGGTAATGTGTAAGGTGTGTTGAGGTGTGTGTGTGCCGTGGGTAATGTGTAAGGTGTGTTGGGGTGTGTGTGTGTG
This sequence comes from Homarus gammarus, assembly GCA_958450375.1. Lineage (NCBI taxonomy): Eukaryota > Metazoa > Arthropoda > Malacostraca > Decapoda > Nephropidae > Homarus > Homarus gammarus. Next base: position 1,077,896 of record CAUDMG010002210.1, read on the forward strand.
TGGCGTGGGTAATGTGTAAGGTGTGTTGGGGTTTGTGGGGCGTGGGTAATGTGTAAGGTGTGTTGGGGTGTGTGTGTGTCGCGTGGGTAATGTGTAAGGTGTGTTGGGGTGTGTGCCGTGGGTAATGTGTAAGGTGTGTTGGGGTGTGTGTGTGTCGCGTGGGTAATGTGTAAGGTGTGTTGGGGTGTGTGTGTGCCGTCGGTATTGTGTATTGTGTTTTGGGGTGTGTGTGTGTGTGTGTGTGTGTGGCGTGGGTAATGTGTAAGGTGTTGCCTTATATGTGATTAATTACAGCAGTTGAGCGAAAACAAAAAATGGCAACAATTGCCTTATGTGATTAACCGCAGCAGAGGGACGAAAACAAAAAATGGCAACAATTGCCTTATATGTGATTAATTACAGCAGTTGAGCGAAAACAAAAAATGGCAACATTTGCCTTATATGAAATTTTGGTAGCAGTGGGGCGAAAACAAAAAATGGCAACAATTGCCTTATATTTGATTAATTACAGCAGTGGGGCGAAAACAAAAAATGGCAACAATTGCCTTATATGTGATTAATGGCAGCAGAGGAGCGAAAACAAAAAATGGCAACAATTTCCTTATATGTGATTAAGCGCAGCAGAGGGGCGAAAACAAAAATGGCAACAATTGCCTTATATTTGATTAATTACAGCAGTGGGGCGAAAACAAAAAATGGCAACAATTGCCTTATATGTGATTAATGGCAGCAGAAGGGCGAAAACAAAAAATGGCAACAATTGCCTTATATGTGATTAATGGCAGCACAAGGGCGAAAACAAAAAATGGCAACAATTGCCTTATATGTGATTAATGGCAGCAGAAGGGCGAAAACAAAAAATGGCAACAATTGCCTTATATGCAATTAACGGCAGCAGAGGGGGGGGGGGCGAAAACAAAAAATGGCAACAATTGCCTAAAATGCGATTAACGGCAACAGGGGGGGGGGGGGGCGAAAACAAAAAATGGCAACAATTGCCTTATATGTGATTAATGGTAGGAGTAGGGCGAAAACAAAAAATGGCAACAATTGCCTTATATGCAATTAATGGCAGCAGAGGGACAAAAACAAAAAATGGCAACAATTGCCTTATATGTGATTAATGGCAGCAGAGGAGCGAAAACAAAAAATGGCAACAACTGCCTTATATGTGATTAATGGCAGCAGAGGAGCGAAAACAAAAAATGGCAACAACTGCCTTATATGTGATTAATGGCCGCATTGGGGTGAAAACAATAAATGGCAACAATTGCCTTATATGTGATTAATGGCAGCAGTGGGGTGAAAACAAAAAATGGCATCCATCCATCCATCCACCCATCTATCCATACATACATACATACATACATACATAACGTAATAGTAGCATCAATAATGTTAGATTGCTATTACCATTATTAATTACAATTAACTCCATATATCTCAAGCTCTCTCACTCACTCTCTCAGATTACTGTATATATTTATCTTAATTAGTAGCCACATGAGAAGCGACCTGCGCCAGATGGGTCTTTGATCTTCATGATAAGAGGTTTCAGTCTTTGCACCAGCTGTTGTATCAAGGATGGATGGATGGATGGCGGAAGGAGAAGAAGGAAGAAAGTGGGAGAAGGGAGGGGAGAAATAAGGAAAGGGGAGAAGGATGAATGGATGGATGGATGTGAATGGATGAATGGAGGTGGGAAGAGTAACACCAACCCCCCCCCCCCCCCACACACACACAAACACACACACAAACATACACAAGCACACTCACAAGGTCCAGAAATTGAAGCATATATTCCTATTCCGGACTCGATAAGCTCTCGGAAACGCACGAAAAGTTTGCTCATTTTTAGGCCCTATGATTTTTTTTCATATCATTGCACCACATAACAGACAGATAAAGATTGGGGTGTCAGCTCTCGCACATCCAGAAGGCGATGGGAGGTTTAATATATACCTGAAGAAGTAGTAAGACAAATCAGCCCCAATTATGAACCTACAGTAGTTAGAATTATATATTTTTTTTTTGGGGGGGGGGGGGGGGGTAATAATTATCTATTTCATTGAGTTCCAAATGCATGTTTAGTTAGGATTTGTTTATGATCACATGTGGGGGTTTGTTTCAGATATTTGTATGTGTTTTGTTGTGTTTGGCCAGCTTTTTGTTTACAGTCTTCGGGAGAGGTGAGAGAGGAATCCTTCTGGGGGAGGTTCGTTCCAGCTGTGCTAGAATAAGGTCACTTGAATGCCTCTTGTAAATGCAACATTTTATTGTATATTCAGGGATTTCACTCAGGTGGTGGGTGCATAAAGTAATAATGCAACTGGGGCGTTGGAGACTGAGTTGTTTGTTTGTCTGTTTGTGTGGGTGCATTTGTGTTTGTCTGCAGGGTTCGAGTATGTGAGTTGATGATTTGTTCAGTCTAAATATGACAATAGGTCAACCAACCACAAACTGAAAAAGAAATTATTCCAATGCCAAATATCTCGAAAATATCCCTAGAAATTATAGAAAAATATAAGTAATGGGACACTGCCTAATTTACATATATCCAAGATGGTCACCGCGATATATCATTACATAATTTTGATTCTATATTTCTTATCACAATGACAATATTCAAAATAAATTAGCACAAAGAATCGTAATTTATACCATATAGAAAGAAGTGTTCTAAATACACCGAGGCTCATAAATAAGCTTATTATTTCCTTAGAACTAGCTGGGTGTCATGTGGAACACGCTGATCTGATGACTTCAGATTGTCATGCACACAAAACTCCTACTACACCTACTGTTCTAGTTGCCAATAATACAGATATCCTGAAACTACTATGCACCACACAAGGCCCACAACACCGAGGATATACTTCCGACCAGAACTTCATCAGAGTGTCAAGAAAGGCTCAAAATACTGGGATATTACTATCATGAAAACGATTCTTGGTGCACAAGTGTGCAACACCATTCTATTTGTACACGCCCTTCATGTTCTCAAATCGAAACAGCACAAAAGTAAGAGGTTATTTCTTCAGGAGAGAAAATGTTGACAAAAGGTTGGCAGTAGGAGATCCAGTACAACCTGAAGTGTTCCTGCCAACGTCAGCTGGTGCACCACATCACAGCCTGCGGGTTTACCATCAAGTTGAAGAATGGAAGGGACACGGTGAGCACAGGGCACCAGATGAATAAGGCTGGTACATAAAGGGTGGAAAATATCTGCCAGTCTAATAGAAAAGGAAGCATCACCAATATCGATAGTTTTTTTTTTACTCCTAACCTATATAAATATCCCATAAAAAGTGAAAATAATCGGATGAGAGTTGTAGACTGTAGAGGTTAATAGTGTCGATAACCAAAATCATGGCAGCTATCTTAGATTTATGTACAATGAACAATGTTCCACGACTTATATATTCCTATACATTTTTTTCTGTTATCTTAGGAATGTATCTGAGACAAATGGCATTGGAATGTGTGTGTGTTTGTGTCAAGATGGATTTTTACTCCCGTGTATATTCGTAACGGAGTACAAACGTGGAAAGTCACGTTTCACTCAATTCAACAACAATGACAAAAGAAGAGAAAACGTCCACCCTATCTATCCATCCATCAATCAATTTACCTACATCCATCCATACATCCAACTATCAACCTACCAATCTATCTACCTTTATTATCAATACTAAAATCAACATACATATAACTGCTATCATTATTATTGTTCACACTACCTCCAAATATAACACTCATTATTGTTATTGTTAATATTACATCAATTATACCTCGTGCATATTACGCTAGCACAATGCGAACGAACGAACGCAGAGCCACACGCCTCAGTGATGACCAGGGGAGCGGCTGCCAACACACGACACATCAACACACCAAATTGAATTTAGTTTGTGGTGGGCCATTTTTGACACATCGGTGGTCCTGAGCGCTGAATGTTCCGCACGTTGTATTATCAATTTAGAGTTGACAGCTGCGAACACGGGATGAATTATGCAGAAGAGTGAAATATGTTTGTATTTTGTGTTTCTTTTTCTCTCGCGAATTGCATGTGTGTGTGTGTCAATGTTTACGACTGTTTTACCCATTTATATATACAGTTCTTTACTTAAAATTACAATAATTATCTTAATTTATGCATAAAACACACACACACACACACACACACACACACACAAAGAGGGCATGCAAGATTATTCTCTCCCCTTCCTACTCCACATATCAAGAAGCGCTCAACACACTGACCCTTTCGACTCTCACTGACCATAACCACGACCTCATCTGCAAATTTGGTAAGAAGCTTCTACACCATCCTCGACACCGGCTCCTACTACCATCTGAGATCCCTAGCCCGAGAATTGCTGTTCGACACCACAACCGCATCCAGCCCATACGTGCACGAACTGATCGCTATAAGAACAGCCCAGTCCCAACCATTGTAAAAATTATCAATAACTTGTAATAAACCAGTGTATTCACTCCCAGTAAATACTACTTCTTGCACAGTCACTATGTTGAAATGCCCTGTAGTTTGAGCTTTTCCCCTTCTAGTTATCATATATCTTATTTGTATCACTTATTTTACTTGTATATTATTTGTAATTCGTAACCCATTCCCCAAATATGTAACTGTATATTTTTATTCTTCTGGCTGCCAAGCTCTTTCAATAAACCGTTAATTATTATTATTATTATTATTATTATTATTATTATTATTATTATTATTATTATTATTACACCTGCAGCCCCCCACCCAACTCGCGCAGTCCGCCACTACAACAAAATTCAGCCCGTAAGAGCCCGCACCGATAGATATAAAAACAGCACCATCCCATCTATTGTTAAAATAATAAACAACTCCTGATTTATGTACTGTACAGCCCTGTAAATGTATTAAATGCATATTATATCATTATGTCTAAATCAAATTTAAGTCTGTATATTTTCAGCAACCGGCTGCAACTCTATTAATAAACCGTTTATTATTATTATTATTATTATTACACACACGCTCTACCAATATTTCCTCATTCAAAATTATAAAAACAGATTATTTTTTCAAGTTAACTCTATTGTATAAGTAAAGCCTCATTCTTCAAGAGCGTCTTCCCCACGACTCAACACCAACACTCTTGTTTAAGATAAAAAAAAAATTATTGTAGATTTAGATAGGAACCAATTATTTCTTCCACCGAGGTCACCAAATAACAGTTGTTCTTATCATTTCACCACGGGCACATTTTTATTATGCTTTCACAAAACAAACAAGATTATTTTTTTTTCACAAAACAAACAGTTGTTCTCTTACATTTCAAAGAGTTTTTTTTTTTATAATTTATGACTGTAAACTGTGACCTAAAACAGCTTTATGACCTAGATTAATGCCCATGACGTTTTGACCTCATGACCTATTATGACTTATTACGACCTAAGACCTTGCAAGTCATCATTGTTTATACTAGACCCTTGATACAAAATTCCTTTGCCACTCTTATAAGTTCAAAACCTTAATTGAGAGAGAGAGAGAGAGAGAGAGAGAGAGAGAGAGAGAGAGGGCTATTCATTCTTGGCAGCGTCGAAACAAGAGAGATAGAATTTCCTCGCTCGTGTGATCTCAGCAGCGGGTTCGTCTATCTGCCCATGACTTCATTTCCTCAACACATCCTATGCATTATAGTTTCACGTTATTTCGCCGTGTCAACAAGTAGAGTGAATTTCGGGATAATTTGAGATGATGTTGGAGAAATGAACCAGACGGAAGAGAAAGAGAGAGAGAGAGAAAGAGAGAGACGGATGTGAAAATTTGTTTACATCAAGGTAAAAGGGAGAATTTACTCGGTTTTGTAAAGACTCCAGCCATGAATGGATGCACATGCGAGGCCAACACCTACTGATGATACACACACACACGCACAGACACACACATATACGTACATACACACACACACACACACCCACACACACGCACAGACACACACATATACGTACACACACACACACACACACACACACACACACACACCCCCACACAGAGACGTAGAGACACACACACACTCACACCCTCAATACCATGGCAATATCCCCCAACCTTTTCATCGTACCCAATTTTTCCAGAATTGATTTCCACTATCTTATATATTCAAGAGAGCACCGGGAGGCAACCTATTCAACTGAGAGGAAATAGACGGAGTTGATTAGATGATTGAAGGGCTTCTTGGGCGCCCGGGTGAGCTCGTATACATTCTACAGGAGAAAGCTAAAAATATTTTGGTTCAGGGATGGTAAGGGAGCCAGGTATATATTTTGTTGAGAGAGAGAGAGAGAGAGATTCAACAACTTCACTTGGCTATGATTGAATTTTCTATTGTAAGATGTATGTACACTCCTATACTAAGGTCGTGTATGTATGTATGTACAGTATGAATGTATGTATGCATGAATGTATGTCGACCTGTGGTGTAGTGGTTAGTATGCTCGCCTCGCAAGCGAGCACACCCGGGTTCGATCCCCGGGCAGGTTGAAACTATGGGCAAGTTTCTTTACGCCATTTGCCTCTGTCGACCCAGTAGTAATAGGGAACCTGGATATTAATCGATTTGCGGATCGCATTCCGGGGTAACGGTTAGCCAGTGCAGTTGGCGAGTTGCCCGGTCTTCTCGGACTACTCCGGTCATACAACTCGTTAACTTAGGGCGTGGTTGTTGTGTTGGCGACATCTTCTACACCTTAAACAAATTCACGCCTAGGTGGCCCCAGGGCCGGCCATCCTCGTTACACGAGGGGCAACCATTATTTATTAGTATGTATGTATGTATGTATGTATGTAGTGAGAATATTACAAACTTGGAGGTTGTGGAAAATCTATTTACGGATGATCTTGACAATACACCGGAAATAGGAGGAGATACAGCAGTAGAGACGAGTGTTACCGTGGCAGGTGAGTGTTGTAGCCAGGGGGTTGTAAGTGATAGATGGGATGGTGTGTAGCGAGACGGGATAGGATGGTTTTAAGACTTTGAATATGAGAAATGAAAAGTTGGGTAAGTTTGAGATACTTAGGTCCGTTTCAATAATATCTGGGGTAGGTGTTTTGAAAATTTATGGACGGTATATATCAAATTTACGTGTTTGGTGTGTATATATATATATATATATATATATATATATATATATATATATATGAATCACCTAATCATCACAGTTTTCATTACAATCGTATAAATTTCACTCTAAGTTGGTATTAGTGAAAGCCGTATAAAGTACCACACTATATGTACATTGTACAACCTATTCATAATGTACTTAATGATGGAACAAGGGATCCGAATGTTTGTGTCTTTATATCTCTCTGTTTCTAGCCCCCACCCACACACACACAACTATCCAGAATAAAACGCTCGTATATTTTGGGGACATTCTGCTTGCATAATCAAAATCTTTCATTCAGAATTTCAAGATATTTCTCTCGTTCGGAAAACTTGTTTCAAATTTTCACAACGGGAAACTCGAGACGCATTTATATTTAGATATAGACAGATAATGCAAAAACATAGCTATATTTAAGTATGCATGTATAAATACACACACACACACACACACACACATATATATATATATATATATATATATAATATATATATATATATATATATATATATATATATATATGCAAGTAAATCACTGTAGGTGCGCGTGATCTAGGTATATGCTGATAACCACAAGGAAAGAAGAAAACACGAAGTTCCCAAGCGCTTTCGTGAAATTCACATCTTCAGGGGTGAGTACAGACTAGTCTGTACTCACCCCTGAAGATGTGAATTACACGAAAGCGCTTGGGAACTTCGTGTTTTCTTCTTTCCTGGTGGTTATCAGCATATATATATATATATATATATATATATATATATATATATATATATATATATATATATATATATATATATATATATATATATATGCTGATGGTGGTTATCAGCATATACCTAGATCACGCGCACCTACAGTGATTTACTTGCATATATATATATATATATATATATATATATATATATATATATATATATATATATATATATATATATATATATATATATATCTGAGATAAGAACATAAGAACATAAGAATGGAGGAAACTGCAGCGGGTCTTTTGGCCCATACTGGGCAGTCCCATTTACACCCAACCCCTATTGCTCATATATCCATCCAACCTATGTTTGAAACTATCCCGCGTATTCGAGTTAATGATGCTATTTGGTAACTTGTTCCACTCGTCCACTACTATTTCCAAACCAATGCTTACCTATTTCTCGCCAAAATCTAAATTTCTCTAATTTAAAACCATTGTTACGAGTATTAAAACCATTGTTACGAGTATTAAAACCATTGTTACGAGCCTAGACTCTCTCACTCTCTCTCTCTCTCCAATCTTATAGTCTCAATTTGTTGGACTTGAATAATTTAGTCAGCAATTTTCGAATATATATATTTTTTTTTATTCCAAATAAATTTATTCTTTCTTCTCCTTTCACTCTTATTAATTCTGTTATTACCATTTTTTGGTCGAAACTTATTAAGAGTACCTATAGATTTAGTTTACCAAGTTCTCTCGTGTATATTGGCTCACTACATACAGCTGTAGTCTTTTTTTGAGTTTTTATTTAGTTGGTGCTTTAAAACGTGAACTAATTTTCTACGATAAATGGGAGTTTATTTATAAGAAAACGACACGGTTAGAGGAGACTTAGGATCTGTGACGGGTCGTCAAATTGGGTCAGAATTCTTCTACGAAAAGCAAATTAGACTAGGTACCAGGGCCGGATTCAGGAGTGGGCAAAGTGGGCAGCTGCCCAGGGGCCTCCACAATCTGGGGGCCTCCACATATTACAATATTTTATTTATTTGTTTATTCATTTGGATTATTTTTATTTTTATTCTTTAAAATTCATGTTTATCTATTCCATCACGTAAAACTATGTTCAGCAAGAAGCGTGATAGAAATTAGGAGAGCTACTCCTTGAAATTCATGAATAATGCAAAGAATCATCTCTCTGTAATAACTAATAATATATTCTTTTCTGTGAAGTCTCTTGAAAATTTTTGACATGTGCGGTAGTAGCTATATCAGGGCTGGTCGATTTGAAACCACATGAATGACTCCAGTCATGTCTCACTTTGTGTGTGTGTGTGTGTGTGTTGGGAATTTGTACACTATCAATAAATATGCAGTTTATTAAAAATTTCTCAATGTTCTAATTTCCTCAATATAACTGCATATGGCTTCAAAATTCTCCAAAGAAGTGTTCAAATTTCAAAATTTTCCCGGGGGGCTTACAGCGCCCCCCGGAACTCCCAGATGTTTAGGCTCACTTTACTCGCCACCCCACCCTCTTGGGTAGTTATAATGAGGGGGGCCTCCACAAAGAGGCTGCTCATGGGCCTCCACAGGTCTAAATCCGGCACTGCTAGGCACTATTTCGGTATAGAAACATCATACAGAATACAGGGGAGATAATACATATACGGGTGAAATTCTTTTAGCTAGTTATTTAGCCTTTAGAGTACGACAAGCAGATTACTTGTATAATCTAAGTATATATTAAGTGTGTTCTCTTACTTCCTGGACTTGTTCTTGTATTTTTATCTTTATTAACGACCAAGTTGGAATACGTAGGAAACGGAGCACATCGGACGCTGCTTTTGTTAGTCCTAAAATTTGAAAGAAAATCCCGCTTCTATTAGTATTACAGAAAATGGACACATGATCACTAACTCTTAACTATTCCTTTACTTCTACTGTGATGATAGATTTATTCAGTAATATATTCATATAGGTTCACATTAGACCAGCATATAGACTGTAGATTCATAAAGATCATAGCCTGAGCTTCCTGCTGCAGTGATACACGCCGCTCAGTTAGTCCTCGATACACATTATTTGATGCCAGAGAACATGTGCAAGATGAGTAGTTAAAATAGGCGACGGACATTCAGACTAAGCTGTGTGACGCTTCTATTTGGAGACACTATAAATGCTGGACACTAAGGAGCACTCCGACTTGCACACACAGATAATTGTAAACAGTAAGTCGATTTAACCAAGTAATATGTTAGTAGTTTGTTTCCATTGAATTTCCTTGTGTGTGTGGATGGGGGGGGGGGGGGACTCATCAAATATCAATTACTCTACAAAATCGGCAAATATAGCAATAAATGTGATGAATAGGGCCCGGATAGTTATGCATTTGCATATGAAATATGCAAATGCATATTTTGCGTGATTTCTATGATAAGTGCATATTACCTAGATAACTGCATATAAATGCATATTTTGGTAAAATATTCATCTGGCAGTATCTCTTTGTTGCCACTGAATGAGCACACGTGGTACTGGGAGGTGAGGTGAGGTGTGGTTAGGTGAAGTGAGATGAGGTCACGTCGCTTTAATCTGTCGTTTCCACACCTGGTCATGACTCATTGGTATTTCTGGGTTAACCCCAACCCCTGACTGTTGTTGCTGCAGCAGAGTGGACTAGTGAGTTAGTCAGTCAGGAGCAGTGCTGCTGTGTGGAGCTACTCTCTTCTGCTGGGTTAACCCCACCCCCTGACTGTTGTTGCTGCAGCAGAGTGGACTAGTGAGTTAGTCAGTCAGGAACAGTGCTGCTGTGTGGAGCTACTCTCTTCTGCTGGGTTAACCCCACCCCCTGACTGTTGTTGCTGCAGCAGAGTGGACTAGTGAGTTTGCAAGTCTTCCATAATATAATGTTCCTCAAAGGGTAAGTGGAGATGACTAAGGTCCTAGTTCAAACTGTCGCCGGTATCATCACGGACATTATGGTGCAAATATGAACAACTTGGCTGGAATGTCGTAATAAAAAATGGATCTCATGCCCGTATCATCATTGGGTATGACTTTGCTTGGGAGATTGGTATCCCCGCATCCCCTGAGCAACGCTCTTGTGCATATGCAGAAGACCCGACAGCAGCACCCTTTTCCACTACCTCCTAAGATGTCCCCACACACAACGCTTCCGTGATTCCTGCTGGACCACCACTCCACGACCCCCTGACGGAGACACGATGATCCTTCCCATACTGGCCAGATATTTTGTAAATAATATTGATTATGTGCTAAAGGAATATCCTTCCTTCCTTAGGCTTTAGTAAGCCCCTTTATAATATTTATACTGTATATACTTGTCACACTTGCCAGATGCTTCTGGTGTCATTGTACAGGGGTACCTAGTGACAGCACTAGGATCCCGCTTCCTCTATCAAGGAATAAACAATTCAAATTGAATTGATCTCATGAAGTTTAGGCGCCCGGGTTTATTTCTCCTTAAGATCTTCAAAAGTTTCTTCCATCAACTGGATTTTCCAACAATTATACGTATCTTCACTTTTACCCTTATGGGCATGATAAATCGTTTACCATTGTTTGTGTATTTGCCCTGTTTACGTACAATAGGAGGAATAGCCCGTATAGGAAGATTTGACTGATAAACATTTATCTGATAACATAGTTGGGGCTCAAATAGTTTATTTTCTATGATACTAACACGAGTATAGTTCTCTATAAGATTTTATGACTAACTTCTTCAGACTTGCTTCACACTAAATGGGTCTAATCTCAAGTATTATCAAGCAAGTCTGTGTTGGAAATTCTCTCTTACGTCCCGGCGACCAACATGAGTCGTGTGGTAATTGATTGTGGTGATTTTTGCCTTGTATATTGGTTAAAATGTGAGAGGATTAATCGCTTATTAGTTACTTAAATGCCTGAGTACCAATATGTAACAATCGTCTGGTAGAGTATCGTGGTCACATCTAGATCACGGTTAAATTAAGACAAAAGTTTATTACTTACAGAAAAAATATTCATAATTCCTTACAAACAATGACCATACTGACGAAAAAATAGATAATCAAAGAAGTGTGCAAAGGTTAGTCAAAATACGGAGAATACGAACCATTTGGTATTACGATTAACACTACTATTGTCTTATCTTTTTCCACTGACTATTTGTCCATCACCCAGGGACTCAGTTTACTTTCGCGTCTCCTTGACTGACTTTCTCTTTTTCCTCATTTACTCTTTTTATTCACTGTTACGAGTTGGGGATTTAGAATATAGTTATACGTCTACCCAGATCCCAACGGGTAACAACAAAAAAAAAACAAAGACAATCGGACATAAAAGGGTAGACAAAGGATGCGAGTTTTCGTTGTATATAATAAAGTACCATAAATTCCTTAACAAAATATTCAGCTTATAAACTACCCTTAACCAAACTTAACCTAAACACGAACAGTATATACATAGTAATAAAACATAAAACAATAGTGAAGCAATGTGGAGGGGGGAGAGGCAATACAAGATTACAAATACTTAAGTGAGGAGCTGAGATGGCTGACGAGCAAGGCTGAGTATGGTAGAAGACGGTAAATAGTCACTGTGCCGTAGGTTTCCAGGATAGGTGATCCTGTGGTCGCTTCCCAGAGTGAAGTGTGTCCTCTCCTCGAATTGGAGCTGACAAAGTAGACTGAGGCGGAAGTGACGCAACAACCAGGATATGGAGAAGGGAAACCCGGGAGTGGTAACTAAGACGAGCCATACTCGTGTTTCGTCCCTAGATGGCGTTGCTCGTGGTGCTGGGTAGGTAGATGAAGACAATCGGTGGAGGGGTTCGTAACACACCCCCCCTCCAAAGACCTTCGTAGCGCGGGCGCGAAGGAGGTGATCACCTGGTGCGTCTGGAGAGTAGCTGCTACATTTCCACTGGAGCTCGGGATAAGGAGTCTGCAATCAGGTTTTCCACCCCCTTTATGTGCCGGACTTGTAGATTATAGGGCTGGGTGAGGAGAGCCCAGCGGAGGATTCGCTGGTTGGAGGTCTTGTTGGTTTGGATGAACGTGAGTGGGTTATGGTCGGTGAAGACCAGGGTTGTTTGTGGGCAAGACTGGAGGTAACATTCAAACTTCTTTATTGCCAACACCAGAGCCAGGGCCTCCTTCTCTATGGTCGAGTAGTTGGTCTGATGTTTTTTCAACTTGGCGGAGTAATATGCCACAGGGTGAAGGACATCAGTGGTTGGGTCGGGTTGTAGGAGCACAGCCCCCACTCCGACACCACTAGCGTCGATTTGCAGATGGAAGGGCAAGGTGTAGTCAGGGGGGTGGACTACAGGCTTACAGGCAAGGAAGGCTTTGAGGCGGTGGAAAGACTGGTCGCACTTCTGGTTCCAGATGTAAGGGACCGCAGAACTGGTAAGGTCTGTGAGGGGTCCGGCCACGCTGGAGAAGTTACTGCAGAACCGACGGTAGTAGCCGCACATCCCCAGGAAGCGCATGAGTTCCTTCCTCGTCCTTGGAGTGGGGAAGGACAAGATGGCTTCAACGTTTGCGTCCTTGGGTCTCACCATACCATGCCCAACGATATGTCCCAGGTAAGTCACCGAGGCCCGGCCAAAAGCAGATTTAGCCAGGTTTATGGTGAATCCAGTCTCTTGCAGTCGTGCAAACAGTATCTCCAAACGCACCAGATGTTCGTCCCAGCTGTCCGACACCACCACCAGGTCATCCAGGTAGGCGAACGTCCCACCTAGGTCTTGAATAAGGTAGTTTATGGCCCTCTGGAATGTGGCCGGAGCATTAGAAAAGCCAAACGCCATAACTAAATATTGAAAAAGACCAAATGGAGTTATAAATGCCGAGATTATTTTTGCCCTATCCGTGAGTCCTACTTGATAATAGCCTTTCAACAGGTCTATGGTACTGATAAATTGGGCACAGCCTATGCTGTCTATTATATCTTCAATCAAAGGTAAAGGGTAGGAGTCAGAGACAGTGACCTGGTTCACTTTACGATAATCTGTACAGAAACGAAAGGTGCCATCGGGTTTTGGAATGAGAAGGCAAGGTGAAGCCCAGGGGGAGGTACTAGGCTCAGCTAAGTTATGCTTTAACAAAAAATCTACCTCCTTTTTCATGATCTCTTTTTTTTGTGGATTTAGTCGATATGCTGATTGCCTAATGGGTTGTACATCATCTGAGATTAGCTTAATATCATGTTTAAGTATATTGCAAAATCCTGGGAGGTCTGATGTGACTTTAGGAAATGTTGATAATAACTTAGTGAGATCTTTTGCTTGAGATGGATTCAGAACAGAAAAATACTCATCCAAATTGTTGAGTATGTGACTGTTAGCAGGGTTCTCTTTAGGTAGAGGGAAGTCTAAATTCTCCAATAGGTCCATGTCATCTGTCTCCGGCTCCGGCCCTGACAAAACCGTATGCAATACAGGTAGGCTTACAGCCTCGGGGATGTCTTCCTCTGACTGCCTGGAATGGTAAAGTTTCATGAGATTAATGTGAACAAGTTGTGAATCTTTTCTGCGATCAGGAGTATGGACTATATAGTTGAGAGGAGATAGTTTATTAGCAACTATATAGGGACCAGTAAACTTGCTTTTAAGGGGAGAGCCTGGAATGGGTAGAAAGAGTAACACTTTGTCACCTGGAGAAAATGATCTTTTAACTAATTTAGGTTGGGACTTCACCATTTTCTCTTGGACTTTTTTTAAGTTTGACTGAGCAATGGTTCGGACTTCAGTTAATTTGTCCCGTAAAGTGTCAATGTATTGGGAAACTGTTGCGGGCTTAATAGATGGAGTGTCAAACCACTGCTCCTTTACTATTTTAAGGGGTCCCCTAATTTGTCTCCCATATAGTAACTCGAACGGGGAGAATCCCAATGACTCCTGGGGACATTCCCTGATGGCAAAGAGTAACAAGTCTATGCCTTCATCCCATTCCTTTTGGTGTTCTATACAGTATTTTTTGATCATTGATTTGAAAGTTTGATGGAACCGTTCCAAGCAACCTTGGGATTGTGGGTGGTAAGCCGAAGATGTACAATGGTCCACACTGAGGTCTTTCATCACCTGTTCGAAAAGATTGCTCGTAAAATTGGTGCCCTGATCGGATTGGATCTCTTTAGGAATGCCCACTGAAGTGAAAAGATGCAAAAGATGTTTGATTACGTTTTTTGAAGTGATGCTTTTAAGGGGAAAAGCCTCAGGATAACGTGTACTGGTATCCATAACTGTGAGCAGGAATTGATTTCCCTTCTTAGTCTTTGGTAATGGGCCCACACAATCCACAACAATCTTTTCAAATGGGGTAGAAAATACTGGGATGGGCTTAATGGGAGCTGCAGGTATACTTTCATTTGGTTTTCCTACCATTTGACAAATATGACAAGATTTTAGGTATTGTGACACATCCTTCCTAAGTCCAGGCCAGTAATAGTGTTGGAGGAGCTTTTTATATGTTTTCAGGATTCCCAAATGTCCTGAAATACCATCATGGGCAAGGGCAATTAATGCTGGTCTGACTGAAGCTGGAATTACCACTTGATGTATTTCAGACCACGTGTCTAGATGGGCAAGCTCAGGGGGCCTATAGGCCCTCATCAAAACCCCTTCATGATAATAAAAACACGGAAGGGTGTTAAAATCTTTACCTTCAACTGCTGCATGATGAAGTTTATTCAAAGATGGATCAGATTGTTGGGCTTTAATGAGCTCCTCCTTACTTATCGTCTTATTGTACAGATCTTCTGTGGGTAGGAAGATATTGGAGGTGGTTTTAGATGAAGAGGGCCCATTTCGCACACTCTGTGACCGGGTGACAGCACAAGATGGGAAAAGATGAGGAATAGTTTCTTTAAGGTCAGTGGTGGAGTTGACAGGTAAGGGAGAGTCGACTGTCTTTATGTTAGGAACCACTAGATCTCCTACCAAGTCATTACCCAATAATAAATGAATGCCACACACAGGCATTGGGTCTTTCCTTATGGCTATTTGCACTTCCCCAGTAATCAAGGGACATTGGAGGTGCACTTTAGCTAAAGGATAGGAAGAATGGGACGAGAGATCTGAAATTAGAACACTCTCATTTGTAAATGCGGTAGATATATCAGGAATGACGTTAAACAGGAGGATAGATTGTGCTGCGCCCGTATCACGTAGTATACGAATAGGGAAAGAACGAGACCCTTCTATGATTGAAATTTTTCCCTCATAGGTGAATGAAGAGAAGAGATCCTGATGGGGCCTTTCCACATTGGCATTTGCTATTGGTTTGGATTTGGGATCCAGGGAACTACTTTTAGCAATTCGACACTTTGGGTGTTTACAATTCTGGATCGTATGGCCTGGGTTTTTACAGTAAGAACAAGTAAGCTTAGTTGCATCGGGGGGAGTAGGTGTGGGACCTTTCGACCTACCACTCACGTTCCCAAGGTTATCATCAGAGGAGGACCTAACATGTCGGGAAGTACCACGTTCTCTACTGCCCAGTGACTCCACCAACAAAGCATACGCATCAGCCAGCTCAGCAGCACGCCCTAAATTAACCTCTCCACGCTCCTCCACATGCTTCAAGATGTGAAATGGTATCTTGCTTTTCCACTCCTCCAGGACTACCAAGTTTAACAAATCCTGAAATGTGGAGGTCTCTGTAGCCTCTAACCACTTCTTAAAAAACCTAAGCTTTTCTTGAGCAAACTCAACAAAGGTGTGTGAAAATGGTTTGGTTAGTTTACGAAACTTCTGCCGGTATCCATCTGGCGTGATAGCATAAGAGGTGAGGATATTCTTTTTTACGTTATCATAGTCATCAGTCTGGTCTAAACAGTTATAAACTCTGCGAGCCTTACCATATAATTTAGGAACTAACACTGACACCCACTGGTCCTTTGGCCACTCATTCTTCGCGGCTATTTTCTCAAAAGTCCTAAATGACCCGTCCATATCGGATTCATCAAACCCGGGAACAAGGGAAGAAGCAGTAGCAGGGTTAAAAGCAGCGAGTTTCTCTCTTAATGCCACTTCTTTTGATTTAAACTCCGATGTTAAAGTGACTTCTGTCTCTCTCACCTGTAGTTCTTTCAGTTTAACCGCCTGCACCAACTTGGCCTGTTCCATCCTTTCCTCATGCTCCAACTTGGCCTGTTCCGACATTCCCTCATGCTCCAACTTGGCCTGTTCCAACCTGGCCTGTTCCATCCTTTCTTCATGGTCCAACTTGGCCTCCAACTTGGCCTGTTCCAACTTGGCCTGTTCCCTCCTTTCTTCAGGGTCCAACTTGGCCTCCTGCTCCAACTTGGCCTGTTCCAACTCGAGTTCTTTCATTTTGATTTGGAACTCGAACCTAGCTCGTTCTAGTTCTAAGGGGTCTATTCGTTGTGTTTCTTCTTGAGGGCTAGCCAGACCTGAGGCAACTTCTGGGTGAGGAGGGGTGGTGGATAGTGGTTGAAGTTTCTTGGACATGGGCGTTAATCTGTCAACAGCGGATTCTTTTAAAACTTCTTGTTGAACCAACACTTCAATCACATGATTTTTTAACATTTCCTTAGTCAGTTGCTGTGAAAATGGGATATTGTAATAGTTGGCTATTTCTTTCCATTCTTTCTTCAGGATATTAACACGTAATTTAGCTACGGAAGGATTTTCAATAAAATCCTGGAGATCAAAACCTGAGGTGGCCATTGTTAATAAAAATAGGATAAATTAACTAATGGTCAAAAGCTAAGATAAGTGGATAACCCTAGAAAATATCACGGCAGTGGATAACCAGAAAGTCCCGGAAACTAACCAAGTTATACCTAGGGAAATTACACTTATGATTATTGTTCTTCCGAGAAGATCCTTAGATAAGGACAAGAGACTTGAAAGAGGTAGGGCGTATTACGGCATTAATATAAAGATCCGGATTAACAACCCTGATATACTTGAAAGAGGTAGGGCGTATTACGGCATTAATATAAAGATCCGGATTAACAACCCTGATATACTTGAAAGAGGTAGGGCGTATTACGGCATTTATATAAAGATCCGGATTAACAGCCCTGAATGAGATAATGAGAAGAACAATAATTGAGGCTTTATAATTATGGGGTCCTGGTAGAGCGGGGCGTCCCAAGATATCACTTCACTCTAAACTAGTAACTATGGAACAGCCTACTCTGGAGTGAGGGTACGGCATTAAACAGATCCGGATTCTTCCCTACACTCGATAAGACTTACCACACGACTGCCACGTGTAATAACAGGTAAGCCTTATGACACTTGGAACCTATTATCCTACGTCTGTCACTCTTACTATACGGTAATACCAATATATGCACACACATATGAAGGAAACTTTAAACCACCGTAAAGCAATTGTAAACAGAAGTGACTGGGAGGGGTAATTAACACTGAGTAACAAGGGAGGAAGGAATATGGTACTTAAGGTCGTGTCCTGTCACGGTCGCCATTTGTTACGAGTTGGGGATTTAGAATATAGTTATACGTCTACCCAGATCCCAACGGGTAACAACAAAAAAAAAACAAAGACAATCGGACTAAAAAAGGGTAGACAAAGGATGCGAGTTTTCGTTGTATATAATAAAGTACCATAAATTCCTTAACAAAATATTCAGCTTATAAACTACCCTTAACCAAACTTAACCTAAACACGAACAGTATATACATAGTAATAAAACATAAAACAATAGTGAAGCAATGTGGAGGGGGGAGAGGCAATACAAGATTACAAATACTTAAGTGAGGAGCTGAGATGGCTGACGGGCAAGGCTGAGTATGGTAGAAGACGGTAAATAGTCACTGTGCCGTAGGTTTCCAGGATAGGTGATCCTGTGGTCGCTTCCCAGAGTGAAGTGTGTCCTCTCCTCGAATTGGAGCTGACAAAGTAGACTGAGGCGGAAGTGACGCAACAACCAGGATATGGAGAAGGGAAACCCGGGAGTGGTAACTAAGACGAGCCATACTCGTGTTTCGTCCCTAGATGGCGTTGCTCGTGGTGCTGGGTAGGTAGATGAAGACAATCGGTGGAGGGGTTCGTAACATCACTTACTCTTTTTCCTCCCTCACTAACTCCTTTTCCTCCCTCGCTTACTCTTTTTCCTCCCTTACTTACTCCTTTTCCTTCCTAGCTTATTCTTTTTCCTCCTTCACTTACTCTTTTTCCTCCCTCACTTACTCTTTTTCCCCCATCTTTACTTCCTACACCAATTGTCACCTCCTAATTGTCCTATTAAATATACTTCCTCTTCCTCTTAAGGCTTCACCTTTTTTTTTCTCTTCCGCCTTCCTCTTATTTTCCCTTTGCTTCCTTAATCACAATAAATAAAACGAAAGAAGCATTGATTTCCCACTAATATTTACGTAGATATAAAGGGCAAATAAGAATAAACGTATAAATAAGATAATCCCAGGCGGAAATTCTTCTGTATTTATCTGCTTTTCCGTTTTCCAATAACTAAATAATGACTAGGAAATTACACAGGGAGTATCGGTCTATTGATCTGTAATATGATGATGACAACCCAACGCTCAGCACTAGTGGGGGGGATACCTGAGTATTACCTGTCTATTTTCTAGTCCTATCTCTCGCATCCCTGTCATATCCACCTGTCTCATACCTGTACCAGTCATGAAAACCTGTTTCCTACCTACTCCTGTCATGAGCACCTGTCATATACACCTGTATTATACCTACCTATCAGGACCACCTGTTCATACCTGCACCGAGCATACACACCTATTACATAAGACAACAATATAACAATGATATAAAAAATAGCATAAATACTGTATATTAATAAAGACAAAATTACCTTTATATAATATACAATCCTACCAGCCTCCCAACATTCATATAAGGCATCCAGTTTATATATACGAGCTTACTGCCACTGTCGACAATATATAAAATTACATATTTAATCTAACTGGATAAACGCTTCGGTGGAGTTACCTGAGGGGACCCACCTGGTGTTTCGTATTTACTGTCAACTTTATGGAAATTATTCTAACAAGAGGGAAGAAAAAGCCTGGGCGATGACAAAAAATATAACACTGAACTGTTCATTAATGTTATTGAACGAGTTATTTCCCCCATTCAAACAGAAGGGGAATAACATGAAAGAGCGATAACTTTGTGGGTAGAACAGACACTATAAATTGTTTGTCAAGGCATCTGTATATCTTATTGATGATGGTGTATGTGTACTGGTGATGTATGTGTACTGGTGGTGTATGTGTACTGGTGATGGTGTATGTATACTGGTGATGGTGTATGTGTACTGGTGATGGTGTATGTGTACTGGTGGTGTATGTGTACTGGTGGTGTATGTGTACTGGTGGTGTATGTGTACTGGTGGTGTATGTGTACTGGTGATGGTGTATGTGTACTGGTGGTGTATGTGTACTGGTGGTGTATGTGTACTGGTGATGGTGTATGTGTACTGGTGATGGTGTATGTGTAGTGATGATAGTGTATGTGTACTGGTGGTGTATGTGTACTGGTGATGGTGTATGTGTACTGGTGATGGTGTATGTGTACTGGTGATGGTGTATGTGTACTGGTGATGGTGTATGTGTACTGGTGGTGTATGTGTACTGGTGATGGTGTATGTGTACTGGTGATGGTGTATGTGTACTGGTGGTGTATGTGTACTGGTGATGGTGTATGTGTACTGGTGATGGTGTATGTGTACTGGTGGTGTATGTGTACTGGTGATGGTGTATGTATACTGGTGATGGTGTATGTGTACTGGTGGTGGTGTATGTGTACTGGTGATGGTGTATGTGTACTGATGATGGTGTATGTGTACTGGTGGTGTATGTGTACTGGTGATGGTGTATGTGTACTGGTGATGGTGTATGTATACTGGTGATGGTGTATGTGTACTGGTGGTGTATGTGTACTGGTGATGGTGTATGTGTACTGGTGGTGTATGTGTACTGGTGATGGTGTATGTGTACTGGTGATGGTGTATGTGTAGTGATGATAGTGTATGTGTACTGGTGGTGTATGTGTACTGGTGATGGTGTATGTGTAGTGATGATGGTGTATGTATACTGGTGATGGTGCATGTGTACTGGTGATGGTGTATGTGTACTGGTGGTGTATGTGTACTGGTGGTGTATGTGTACTGGTGATGGTGTATGTGTACTGGTGGTGTATGTGTACTGGTGATGGTGTATGTGTACTGGTGGTGTATGTGTACTGGTGATGGTGTATGTGTACTGGTGATGGTGTATGTGTAGTGATGATGGTGTATGTGTACTGGTGGTGTATGTGTACTGGTGATGGTGTATGTGTACTGGTGATGGTGTATGTGTAGTGATGATGGTGTATGTGTACTGGTGGTGTATGTGTACTGGTGATGGTGTAAGTGTACTGGTGATGGTGTATGTGTACTGGTGGTGTATGTGTACTGGTGATGGTGTATGTGTACTGGTGGTGTATGTGTACTGGTGATGGTGTATGTGTACTGGTGATGGTGTATGTGTAGTGATGATGGTGTATGTGTACTGGTGGTGTATGTGTACTGGTGATGGTGTAAGTGTACTGGTGATGGTGTATGTGTACTGGTGATGGTGTATGTGTAGTGATGATGGTGTATGTGTACTGGTGATGGTGTATGTGTACTGGTGGTGTATGTGTACTGGTGATGGTGTATGTGTACTGGTGATGGTGTATGTGTAGTGATGATGGTGTATGTGTACTGGTGGTGTATGTGTACTGGTGATGGTGTATGTGTACTGGTGGTGTATGTGTACTGGTGATGGTGTAAGTGTACTGGTGATGGTGTATGTGTACTGGTGGTGTATGTGTACTGGTGATGGTGTATGTGTACTGGTGGTGTATGTGTACTGGTGATGGTGTATGTGTACTGGTGATGGTGTATGTGTAGTGATGATGGTGTATGTGTACTGGTGGTGTATGTGTACTGGTGATGGTGTAAGTGTACTGGTGATGGTGTATGTGTACTGGTGATGGTGTATGTGTAGTGATGATGGTGTATGTGTACTGGTGATGGTGTATGTGTACTGGTGGTGTATGTGTACTGGTGATGGTGTATGTGTACTGGTGATGGTGTATGTGTAGTGATGATGGTGTATGTGTACTGGTGGTGTATGTGTACTGGTGATGGTGTATGTGTACTGGTGGTGTATGTGTACTGGTGATGGTGTATGTATACTGATGATGGTGTATGTGTACTGGTGATGATGTATGTGTAGTGTTGATGGTGTATGTGTACTGGTGGTGTATGTGTACTGGTGATGGTGTATGTGTACTGATGATGGTGTATGTGTACTGGTGGTGTATGTGTACTGGTGATGGTGTATGTGTACTGGTGATGGTGTATGTATACTGGTGATGGTGTATGTGTAGTGATGATGGTGTATGTGTACTGGTGGTGTATGTGTACTGGTGATGGTGTATGTGTACTGGTGATGGTGTATGTGTACTGGTGTTGGTGTATGTGTAGTGATGATGGTGTATGTGTACTGGTGTTGGTGTATGTGTAGTGATGATGGTGTATGTGTACTTATGGTGTATGTGTACTGGTAATGGTGTACTGTATGTGTACTGGTGATGTTGTATGTGTACTGGTGGTGTATGTGTACTGGTGATGGTGTATGTGTACATAAACGTTTATCATGACGCTACTGGTGCGCATTGTAACCACATAAACATAAACTATTTCTTCTTATGAAATTCACTCCCTGAATCAAGGAATGTTATAAACTCTGGAATTTTAGCCATAAATCAGTGTAAGTGGAACTAAATGTATTTCTCTCCTTTAACACTAAGAATGTAGTTAAGATGTGGCTAAGTGTGTGTGTGCGTGTGTGTGTGTGTGTGTGTGTGTGTGTGTGTGTGTGTGTGTGTGTGTGTGTGTGTGTGTTCACTTTAAAAGGATATTGAACCATCACAGGATATTCCTTAGTAGGCCTAAACGATTAAGAAAATTATAATGTTAAAGATTTATATGAATTATTTTTTTATAAGTGGAGTTGTTCGTTGTGTCGTCCACTTCAAAAGGTTAACTTGTGTTGTGTTAGGTAATGACTTTACCTGCCGCCGCTGGTGACCTTCAGACCCGAGTTGTTCGGTCGCTTTGATCTGTGATCCTTGAGCACACTGCTGCCTCTACCTCGGCGCCTTTACATAAACGCTTTTTTGTCTCGTCTCACACAGAAAGGGATTATTTTTCTCTTCTATGAAAATAAAGCTGCAGAAGATTTTTTGTCTTTTATTGTAAGATCTTAATTGAAATATATCTCTTCACTTCTTATAAGTCTCTTGGTACAGACGATAGTTGTCTCTCATGAGTAGAATTCATCAGTAGATTGTCTTCACTTGTTTCTGGTTCTGTACTTCTCAGGTGTCAAGACAATGTTGTTTTTCCCAGATTATTCTCCTTCATCTCTAACATTATGAGTACAATCCAGTTTATGGAGTGTTGGACGATCACCTTCACTGTGAGGGAAATATAGAGAACTTCTCTGTTGTTATTTTCGTTTAATAATGTTTGAAAGAGGATCAGATCTTCCTTACCATCAGTAGATATTCCTCTTTAATTAATTCTTTTCTGGGGGAGCTTAGACGATATCCAACTAGGAGGAGTAATGTCTTCTTATTTGCATTCGCTACAAATTACACGACTCAAGTTGGTAACATTAAGGAGTTTTAACATTTCCACTGCTTTGTAACGAGTTAACTTTCTTGCTGCCAGTTATCCTTTTATTCATTTCTTTTGATGTTTGAAAATCATCTTATATATTATCTCTCTAGTTCTATCTTATACCTGTTAACATCACCCTTGCTATTCCCCTTTCGTCTTATCCTTTGCTGTCGAGGAGGGAGAGATTCTTTCTTTTAATCATCAGAGAATATTCCAATCTGATGAATTCATTTTGCAGTATAAAACAAAATTGTCATCCCTCGGAATCAAATGTCTTTTCTTATACGGGGAGGAGAGGGGAGGGGAGTGGGGGAGGGGGAGGGGAGAGGGTGGGGGAGGGTAAATGATTAATATCCATATTCTTTTCTAACACGACAATAACATATAAAGGAGGTACTTAAATCTCTTCTAATAGGGAGTCGATTTTCCTTTTTTTTTGGGGGGGGGGGGGGGCAGCTTGTCTTCATTTACTGTCTTTGTTACGACTCGCTTCAGCGCCTTTGTGTCTGAGAGGGGAATTTCGTGTGCTGAAGTTTAGTGTTTGTGTTCTTTGAGAGAGTTTGTTGTTGTTTTGAGTGGTATTGTTTGTGAGTAGTGTTGCTTGTGAATCGTGTTTTTTTTGTGTGTGTTTTTGTGAGTTGTATTCGTAGAGAGGATGTTGGTGTTGTTTTTGAGTGGTGTTGTATTGTTTTAAATCATGTTGTTCTTTTAGTTGTGTTATTTGTGAGTCTTTAACAACAAAGTTATTAGTACCAGTGCACGATCAGAATCTCTCTTACCTCTCAACTTGTCAGAGTCGAATCTAACACATCATCTTTGGTCTTTAAACTCTCGTTATTGTGGGTTTCTGGGTGTAATATAATTCATCCTTGTGCAGTTGACTTAAATGAGAGAATTTACTGAATACCTGCGTCTCGGAAAGTCGCTTTGTCTTCGAGGCTGACATGTTTGAGAAGTTAAGCTCTTGTTTTCACCTTCAGGTTTTCTTAACTCGTCAGCTGTTAAAGTTTCCAAGTAGGAGAGGTCGTTTTATTAATCATCCTGGTGGTAGTTCTTTATAACATTACTCTCTCTCTCTCTCTCTCAGGTGTAGGGTCTTACAAGTAAGGCTTTGTTGTATCACCGTCTTAAGATCTCTCTCTCTCTCTCTCTCTCTCTCTCTCTCTCTCTCTCTCTCTCTCTCTCTCTCTCTCTCTCTCTCTCACACACATGTTGTTTCTCGTCTTGACATACACAGCGGATTTAAAACAGTGATTACTAAATTAAACAGTTATTTTTCCAGTTTATTTCATTCTATTTAACTACATACGGTATGGCTATATAATAAAAACTAACACCCAAACAATATATAATCTACCCAATATATTATATATTCTATACAACTCGAAGATTATATCCCGGTAAAAGTTATATTAATACGATTTGAAATGAGAATCGTCAGAATTAAATTAAATAATAATTCCCAGCAATATTTATAATCATTTAAAGTCTTTTCGCTCTGATAACTTTGCGTATATAATCTGCGTAAAATATGGAGCTCTGAACTGTTTATCTGGTGAAGTTTCAGCTAGGTGGTGTATACTGGGGTATATTGAGAACTATTATAGGTATATCTTGAACATATTGTAGGTATATTATGAGATATTGTAGGTATGTAATATATTATTGTAGGTATACATTGAACTATTTATAATATAAGCTATTTTAGATATACAGTATTAGGAACAATTTATGATATATAATAAACTTATTGTAGGTATAAATTAAGCAACTGTAGATATATCACTAAGACAATAGCAGATACAATTGATATGGAACTCAGGCAAAATTTGTGGTTAGAATATTTTATGGTAATGTACACACACACACTCTCTCTCTCTCTCTCTCTCTCTCTCTCTCTCTCTCTCTCTCTCTCTGCTTACCCAGTTGCAAATGATTATATTAGGGTTTTCATCACTTGACATTCCCCTTGTCTCACACTGCTCAGGTCACCTTGATATATATAAATATATATATAAATATATATATATATATATATATATATTTATATATATATATATATATATATATATATATATATATATATTTATATATATATATATATATATATATATATATATATATATATATATATATATACATATACATATATATATATATATATATGCGTGTGTGTGTGTGTGTACATAATAAACTCTATTTTATCGAAGGAATTTACCAATTTTCTGGATATTGTATTTAATAATTATATATAAATAATAAATCCATATTACATAAACCATAATATAAACACAAGTATCACCCGAGCAATAAGTTCCACAATATATATATTACATCATAGAAGAAAATAAGTATTATAGAAGTAA
The DNA here is from genome assembly GCA_958450375.1 of Homarus gammarus. NCBI lineage: Eukaryota > Metazoa > Arthropoda > Malacostraca > Decapoda > Nephropidae > Homarus > Homarus gammarus. The sequence continues at coordinate 1,103,825 of CAUDMG010002210.1, forward strand.
CCAAGACAATAATATTCCTGGGGCTAAGCTTTTATAAGTACAATATAACAAGAACACTAATAAGGCTGTGCATTACTTCACATCCCCATACCGGACACCAACTCACAGTACTGTATACGTTTACGGTTTGTTAGATTTTTGGGTTATTAAAAAAATTATTAAAAAATAAATAGAACGTACTGAAGCAAGGTATTAGCTTGCCAAGTTTGAAATTAATTGGCCCATAATTGGAGGAAGGACGATTAATTGGTAATTTCCTGCAAGAAGAAGAAGAAGAAAATGGAGGAGAAAAGGGAGAAAAGGGAGAAGAAAGAGGAGACGAAGAAGAAGGAGGAGATGAAGAAGAAGGAGATGAAGAAGAAGGAGATGAAGGAGATGAAGAAGAAGAAGGAGATGAAGAAGAAGAAGGAGATGAAGAAGAAGGATTGAGAAGAAAAGGAAAACAAACAAACTTGTCTTCCTCCGTTTGGGGACACATAATCAACTTCACTGCATCTCAAACTCATGAATTAAACATCTGACGAGCGCTTGGGTCACACACACACACACACACACACACACACCCATACATCAAATACTTATTAACATTATCGCCTCGTCAATAAACCAAGAATATAAATGCCTCTTATACATGACGCTATAATCGTGAGGACGAGAAGACGAGGACCACTGAGAACACCATCATCACTACCCATAACGTCCTAGACTGTCCTTCAGGAGGGAATAGGATAAGCCTCTCGGAAGACGTACCATTATTATCGTCCACAAGGCGAAGTATTAACTATAAAACGGAGGAGGAAAAGTCCCTGTGAGATAGTCGTCTTGATCACACTTATGGCAGCTCCTCCAGCCCACTTGACGTAAGATTGTGAGTAATGACGATAATCCGGTGGGTCGGGTTTACATTACTCTCCGCTCTCAGTTGGTGGCGGTGAGGGTCATCACTTGTAACTTTGGATATTTTTCATGACGTTTTGGTTATTATTTATTTGTTTTATTTTAATGGTTGTTGCTGTGTCTATCCTCGTACTCAAACACCGTCAATACTTTTGGTAGTATGTGGACACCAGGAATTAGCATCTTCTTCACCCCAGTAGCAATTGTACCAGTAACTTGAAGCATCTTTTTAGTACCATTAGATGTTGTACCGGTAACTTGTGGCATTTGTTTAATCCCAGTACTTTCAGCGCAGACGACTTCCAGCCTTTATTACTGAGAATGTCACTGAATGTCAAGACTTGTGTCAACTTTTCCTGTTATTGTTTCATCTTGTTCCAACTTTGAGGCAAGACTCGGGGATGAGGTCTTGCCTACGAGCACTTGGCAGCACTAGTTCAGTAGTTTTGGGGAGACTGAGAAAGCACAAGAGATCTCAAGACAAACAATAATGGATCTTGGGAAACATTGTAGGAACACTTGAGGATTTAGTACTGGACAACTCTTAACTAGTTTCTCCTATACAATACATAATAGTCTTCCGAAAAGCTATCACGTAAGTATCTGTGGATATCTCAGTCATTTTTTTAGGTAAATAAGCTAAAAAAAAAAATAAGAAAACTTTGGGGATAATATATAATTCTTTTACTGTTGATTGTGGGTAGTTAAGACACCTCTACAGCAAGTTTATAGGTAATGGTTAGTTGCTATTGTAAACCAGGACTACATTATCCATGCACATGTACAGTAGATAAAACAACTATCTGTACCCACTTTGTGGGAAACAATTTGAGACCATGGACGAAAAATTTTGGTATATGGGGTCTGTCACTAGTCACAAGTAAAATTTCGGAGCATATCGACCCCCACCTGCACAGATAGTTGTTTTAGCTACTTACTGTACGCATTACACTTATGTCCGCGTATGTTTGTCTCTTATATTAGCAGGAAAATCCTTGTTTATTACAAAGGCTCCTGAGGTCATTAGGGCGGCCTACGACTGTCACAATTATTAGTGTTGTCAGATTAGTTTATAACCCTTGAGCAGTTGCTGCCGGAGCTCAACACTACCAAGTATAATTCCCACATGAAAATAGCTGCAGGTGTGTTCCTACATTCCGAAACATATATTCAGTGTTGATATAGTCTATAACTCTGCTCTTAGTAATACTGTAGCGGCAGGTTATGTCCTGAAGATTAAGAGAGAGAAAGAGAGAGAGAGAGAGAGAGAGAGAGAGAGAGAGAGAGAGAGAGAGAGAGAGAGAGAGAGAGAGAAAGAAATTATAATCACAAACTGGTTTTGCGGCATCTTCGTGGTGTAGATTAATACAGTATAACCTTTTTTTCTATATTTACAATTTCCTCGCGTTTGACCATCTCGCTTGTATATCTCTCTCTCTCTCACTCCCATACCCTCACAAACTTCAGCTCTCTGAGGGATTACTATCTCCAGCAAGTTCCAGGAGATGACTGTACTGTATCTCAACTTTAAGCAGCTAAGAGAATGATAACTCTCTCCCTCAACCTCCAGGAGACAACTGAACCTCAACCTTAAGAAGCTGAGAGAACGATAACTATCTCCCTCAACCTCCAGGAGATAACTGAACCTCAGCCTTAAAAAGCTAAACAGTATGGTGCAGTATGTGGAGTCAAATAAGGTCACTAAAGTTGTTGTCGCCTCAGCCTCTTAAATCTTTCTCCTCAAAACTTTACATCCTCAGTCTTTAAGACCTAAACCATTACGCTTTGAGGCTGGCGTAGAGTGATGGTGAGGCTGGCGGCTGTTACTAGTAAACTTACAGGGAGAAGAGAGTGATGTTGATTCCTTGATGTTTTGATGTTCAATATAAACTTTTGTTATTTATCTTATTTCAGCTTACGACATAAAACTGAACGAAATAAAACAATTAATTCATCAGCCAAGAGGTTCCACCATCCACAGTTGATTATCAAAGTCTTCATCTGGCTGACGGTTCTTAGCTGGTGTGAGGCAGTGTCAAAGACCGCCCTGGTAGGCCAAATTTTGTCGGCAATATTGTCACGCTTTCTTGTACTTCCTCAATGAGAATCCCGGTAAGTCCGAAACCAACAGTGATCTCTTACTAATCTCGAGATAAGACGTTGGGGGGATATGGGGGTCAGGGTGATGGTGTGGGGAGGTGATGGTGTAGGTGGTGATGATGTGGGTGTTTATGATGTTGGGAGGTGATGGTGTGGGTGGTGATGGCGTGGCTGGTGATGGTGTGAGTGATGGTGGTGTGGGTGGTGATGATGTGGGCAGGAGTTGTGGTGGTTAAAGCAATGGGATTGTGGTAGGGAAAGCATTTGTGGTAGTGGTAGGGGCTGGTTTGTAAGATAAACCCGTTGCGTGACACTGTGTGATTCAACCCTAGTGGACCTGAATAGACCTGATTGAACCCGTGTGGACCCGTATTGACGCGTATAGACCCGTATAGGCCAGTGTTGACCCTTGAGGACGCGTATAGACCCGTATGGACAAGTCTAGACCCGTATAGGCCAGTGTTGACCCTTGAGGACGCGAATAGACCCGTGTGGACCCGTACAGACCCGTGTGGACCCTCGCTGGGTAATATCAGGGAACAAGAAATAAACCAAATCTAATCTAACGTTGCTGGAGTTCTTTGGTTCCGTGATATGAATATTTGCGTCTTGTGTCTTGAGGTATTACGGGGAATACCAGAGATTGTACGAGACTCATATTGGCTTCCTCACAACATTCCATATTACGTTCATGGCTGATCAAGGTTGTTTATGTTGCTGCCCGCGTGTTTGTTTGTTTCCTGGAGGACGGACACAGGGAGCCTATGTAAACAATGATGTCATCTCCTTCTCTAGTTGTCTGAGGATTTCTGTGAGTGAAGGAACTATTATATATTTTTTCCTTTATATGTGTGTGTGTGTGTGTGAGTGTATGGGGAGTGATCAAGACACACCACAACACACACTACATCATTCCATCATCTGATCTGATGATGATTTTCCCTGTGGAGGATTTCATAAATAATTGAGATAATAAACTAATTCCTGTATAAGCAATACAAAAATAACTTTACGGAGGATTAAGATGGATTTCAAAATCAACACTGTGACTCCTGTTGTCTCGGTAAGGTTGTCAAAATCTTTCGTCTGTTTGTCATATTGTTTAGCACAAAATTAAGGAATGTTTTTTGATCGTCTGTACATGCAACCCAATTAATTTATTAGAACAAATTATGAAAATGAGGAGAACGAAAATAATGACAGTGAATAAAGAACAAAAACAGTGAATTGAGAGAGAGAGAGAGAGAGAGAGAGAGAGAGAGAGAGAGAGAGAGAGAGAGAGAGAGGAAACAGACAGTTTTAGACAGACAACCTTTAGGAACGACTTCAGGTCATGTTGTCGTCAGCGTCATATATAACGGGGGAAAAAAGCTGGTGTTATGTCCCGTCACAATCAACGTCACAAGTCAACAAACTGCTTCACATCCTAAGTAGGCGGTTGTGTTATTTAAACCACAATAAACCCGGAAGATTAAACCACCCGTGACATTAATGATGGTGTTAACTTGTACTGGGTCATATACCTAACCTAACCTAGCCCTGACTCTCTCACTGTTTGCCGTGTTGGGTAGTTCCCTTTTTCAATTAACGCATTCTCTTCCTCTTGCATTCCTTTTCTCTTGTTACTGCTATATCCTATTCACACGTTCGTTTTCTCCATAAAAGGTCTAGATATTATGTCTTTAATCCGTGTTTATCGTTGCTCTCTCTTATTCCCCTAAGATTTATGAAAGTAATTTGATATATAGAAGAATATGGGATTCACGTGTAATAAATATGTTTATATTCAGCTTTAATTTCACTAGTTTTCCAGATGTTAGTAATAATATAATATAGATCTGCTATCGTTAATCCATGTCAACTTATGGTTATTGTCGTCACTCTTAGTAAACTACTATTGACCGTCGTTACTCTACAGTGTGAATTACTATAAGTTGTTGCTATCTGTAAACTTGTATGAGTCTACCTTAGTTCCTCTATGTAAACTAGTATTACACACCGACCCTCGTTAGTCACTGTAAACTACCACAAAAGGGAACATTACTCAGTCGTCAACACCAGGTTTATTACATATTCCTCTCCTCTGTTTGTATGAGCTGTTAAAATGTACTCGTGTCAGATATTATTATTGTTAGTCAGAGTTTAAAGGATCTACAAACAAGATAAATTTATTTTTGTCATATTGCAACATTATCACCGTCATCGTGGTACTCTGGGAACATTACTACATCTGTCAACACAATCAGAATACAAAATTAAGGAAACAGTTTATTACTTTCTGAACGTTATCTTAATCTACTTAAACTAAATATTTCTTGTTTTATATTTAGTTAAGAATCCGTAGAAATATTACTGTATTTACATATAGCCCGGCGGGTCAGAGTGTCGTGGGTGAAGAATTTTATACTGGCGGTAAACAACATCTTCCCCTGATCACACAAGACAAGTGTAAAAATTGACATAACACCAACTGCGGGAGAGCAAAGTTCTCAAAGAAAAGACAATATGATTATTTTGATGGCGAAGATTATAGTGCCCAGAGAGAGAGAGAGAGAGAGAGAGAGAGAGAGAGAGAGAGAGAGAGAGAGAACAGCGTTGCTCTTCCTGGAAAATGTGTCCAACATTTACCAGAGGATGAAGGACACTTTACCACACACACACGTGACGCCCGACAACTTTACACACTTGTGCTGCCAAGTGTTGAGGGACTTAATGCTTCTGGCTCCTCCCCTAAATGACTGAAGGAGAGGAGAAGGGAAAAGGAGAGAAAGAAGAAAAGAAAGAAATGTGAAGAGAGAAGTGAGAAAGAGGGGAAGAGGTTAATACACAGAGACACATGACTAGACAACATGTATATTTCACTCGTTGTTGAGACTAAATGAATGTAAGGAAATGAATAAATTGCAGAATAATATAATAGATTAGTACAAAAGGGGAAATTGCAAGTTAACTTAAATATGATGTTAATAAAATCTTTCCCTGTAGTGACTAAACACAATGTCAGGGCCAGAGCGACTTATCTGACGTATGACCTAGCGTTAAGATCCAGGTCTACCAACACTCAGGGCTCATCAACATTCAGGGTTTGCCAACACTCAAGGCTAACACTCAAGGCTCACCAACACTCAAGGCTCACCAACACTCAAGGCTCACCAACACTCAAGGATCACCAACACTCAAGGTTCACCAACACTCAAGGCTCATCAACACTCGAGGCTCACCAACACTCAAGGCTCACCAACACTCAAGGCTCACCAACACTCAAGGCTCACCAACACTCAAGGCTCGCCAACACTCAAGGCTCACCAACACTCAAGGTTCACCAACACTCAAGGTTCACCAACACTCAAGGTTCACCAACACTCAAGGCTCACCAACACTCAACTCTCACCAACACTCAAGGCTCACCAACACTCAAGGCTCACCAACACTCAAGGTTCACCAACACTCAAGGCTCATCAACACTCAAGGTTCACCAACACTCAAGGTTCACCAACACTCAAGGTTCACCAACACTCAAGGCTCACCAACACTCAAGGCTCACCAACACTCAACTCTCACCAACACTCAAGGTTCACCAACACTCAAGGTTCACCAACACTCAAGGCTCACCAACACTCAAGGCTCACCAACACTCAAGGCTCACCAACACTCAAGGTTCACCAACACTCAAGGTTCACCAACACTCAAGGCTCACCAACACTCAAGGCTCACCAACACTCAACTCTCACCAACACTCAAGGTTCACCAACACTCAAGGTTCACCAACACTCAAGGTTCACCAACACTCAAGGTTCACCAACCCTCAACTCTCACCAACACTCAAGGTTCACCAACACTCAAGGCTCACCAACACTCAAGGTTCACCAACACTCAAGGTTCACCAACACTCAAGGTTCACCAACACTCAAGGTTCACCAACACTCAAGGTTCACCAACACTCAACTCTCACCAACACTCAAGGTTCACCAACACTCAAGGCTCACCAACAGTCAAGTCTCACCAACACTCAAGGCTCACCAACACTCAAGGCTCACCAACACTCAACTCTCACCAACACTCAAGGTTCACCAACACTCAACTCTCACCAACACTCAAGGTTCACCAACACTCAAGGCTCACCAACACTCAAGGTTCACCAACACTCAAGGCTCACCAACACTCAACTCTCACCAACACTCAAGGTTCACCAACACTCAACTCTCACCAACACTCAAGGTTCACCAACACTCAAGGCTCACCAACACTCAAGGCGACCCAACACCCAAGGCTCACCAACAGTCAAGTCTCACCAACACTCAAGTCTCACCAACACTCAAGTCTCACCAACACTCAAGGCTCACCAACACTCAAGGCTCACCAACACTCAAGGCTCGCCAACACTCAAGGCTCACCAACACTCAAGGTTCACCAACACTCAAGGTTCACCAACACTCAAGGTTCACCAACACTCAAGGCTCACCAACACTCAACTCTCACCAACACTCAAGGCTCACCAACACTCAAGGCTCACCAACACTCAAGGTTCACCAACACTCAAGGCTCATCAACACTCAAGGTTCACCAACACTCAAGGTTCACCAACACTCAAGGTTCACCAACACTCAAGGCTCACCAACACTCAAGGCTCACCAACACTCAACTCTCACCAACACTCAAGGTTCACCAACACTCAAGGTTCACCAACACTCAAGGCTCACCAACACTCAAGGCTCACCAACACTCAAGGCTCACCAACACTCAAGGCTCACCAACACTCAAGGTTCACCAACACTCAAGGCTCACCAACACTCAAGGCTCACCAACACTCAACTCTCACCAACACTCAAGGTTCACCAACACTCAAGGTTCACCAACACTCAAGGTTCACCAACACTCAACTCTCACCAACACTCAAGGTTCACCAACACTCAAGGCTCACCAACACTCAAGGTTCACCAACACTCAAGGTTCACCAACACTCAAGGTTCACCAACACTCAAGGTTCACCAACACTCAAGGTTCACCAACACTCAACTCTCACCAACACTCAAGGTTCACCAACACTCAAGGCTCACCAACAGTCAAGTCTCACCAACACTCAAGGCTCACCAACACTCAAGGCTCACCAACACTCAACTCTCACCAACACTCAAGGTTCACCAACACTCAACTCTCACCAACACTCAAGGTTCACCAACACTCAAGGCTCACCAACACTCAAGGTTCACCAACACTCAAGGCTCACCAACACTCAACTCTCACCAACACTCAAGGTTCACCAACACTCAACTCTCACCAACACTCAAGGTTCACCAACACTCAAGGCTCACCAACACTCAAGGCGACCCAACACCCAAGGCTCACCAACAGTCAAGTCTCACCAACACTCAAGTCTCACCAACACTCAAGGCTCACCAACACTCAAGGCTCACCAACACTCAAGGCTCGCCAACACTCAAGGCTCACCAACACTCAAGGTTCACCAACACTCAAGGTTCACCAACACTCAAGGTTCACCAACACTCAAGGCTCACCAACACTCAACTCTCACCAACACTCAAGGCTCACCAACACTCAAGGCTCACCAACACTCAAGGTTCACCAACACTCAAGGCTCATCAACACTCAAGGTTCACCAACACTCAAGGTTCACCAACACTCAAGGTTCACCAACACTCAAGGCTCACCAACACTCAAGGCTCACCAACACTCAACTCTCACCAACACTCAAGGTTCACCAACACTCAAGGTTCACCAACACTCAAGGCTCACCAACACTCAAGGCTCACCAACACTCAAGGCTCACCAACACTCAAGGCTCACCAACACTCAAGGTTCACCAACACTCAAGGTTCACCAACACTCAAGGCTCACCAACACTCAAGGCTCACCAACACTCAACTCTCACCAACACTCAAGGTTCACCAACACTCAAGGTTCACCAACACTCAAGGTTCACCAACACTCAAGGTTCACCAACACTCAACTCTCACCAACACTCAAGGTTCACCAACACTCAAGGCTCACCAACACTCAAGGTTCACCAACACTCAAGGTTCACCAACACTCAAGGTTCACCAACACTCAAGGTTCACCAACACTCAAGGTTCACCAACACTCAACTCTCACCAACACTCAAGGTTCACCAACACTCAAGGCTCACCAACAGTCAAGTCTCACCAACACTCAAGGCTCACCAACACTCAAGGCTCACCAACACTCAACTCTCACCAACACTCAAGGTTCACCAACACTCAACTCTCACCAACACTCAAGGTTCACCAACACTCAAGGCTCACCAACACTCAAGGTTCACCAACACTCAAGGCTCACCAACACTCAACTCTCACCAACACTCAAGGTTCACCAACACTCAACTCTCACCAACACTCAAGGTTCACCAACACTCAAGGCTCACCAACACTCAAGGCGACCCAACACCCAAGGCTCACCAACAGTCAAGTCTCACCAACACTCAAGTCTCACCAACACTCAAGGTTCACCAACACTCAAGGCTCACCAACAGTCAAGTCTCACCAACACTCAAGGCTCACCAACACTCAAGGTTCACCAACACTCAACTCTCACCAACACTCAAGGTTCACCAACACTCAAGGCTCACCAACACTCAAGGCGACCCAACACCCAAGGCTCACCAACAGTCAAGTCTCACCAACACTCAAGTCTCACCAACACTCAAGTCTCACCAACACTCAAGGCTCACCAACACTCAAGGTTCACCAACACTCAAGGCTCACCAACACTCAAGGCTCACCAACACTCAAGGTTCACCAACACTCAAGGTTCACCAACACTCAAGTCTCACCAACACTCAAGGTTCACCAACACTCAAGGTTCACCAACACTCAAGGTTCACCAACACTCAAGGTTCACCAACACTCAACTCTCACCAACACTCAAGGTTCACCAACACTCAAGGCTCACCAACACTCAAGGTTCACCAACACTCAAGGTTCACCAACACTCAAGGTTCACCAACACTCAACTCTCACCAACACTCAAGGTTCACCAACACTCAAGGTTCACCAACACTCAAGGTTCACCAACACTCAAGGTTCACCAACACTCAAGGTTCACCAACACTCAAGGTTCACCAACACTCAAGGTTCACCAACACTCAAGGCTCACCAACACTCAAGGTTCACCAACACTCAAGGTTCACCAACACTCAAGGTTCACCAACACTCAAGGTTCACCAACACTCAAGGTTCACCAACACTCAAGGTTCACCAACACTCAAGGTTCACCAACACTCAAGGTTCACCAACACTCAAGGTTCACCAACACTCAAGGTTCACCAACACTCAAGGCTCACCAACACTCAAGGTTCACCAACACTCAAGGCTCACCAACACTCAAGGCTCACCAACACTCAACTCTCACCAACACTCAAGGTTCACCAACACTCAAGGTTCACCAACACTCAAGGCTCACCAACACTCAAGGTTCACCAACACTCAAGGCTCACCAACACTCAAGGTTCACCAACACTCAAGGCTCACCAACACTCAAGGTTCACCAACACTCAAGGCTCACCAACACTCAAGGTTCACCAACACTCAAGGCTCACCAACACTCAAGGTTCACCAACACTCAAGGCTCACCAACACTCAAGGCTCACCAACAGTCAAGGCTCACCAACACTCAAGGCTCACCAACACTCAAGGCTCACCAACACTCAAGGCTCACCAACACTCAAGGTTCACCAACACTCAAGGTTCACCAACACTCAACTCTCACCAACACTCAAGGCTCACCAACACTCAAGGTTCACCAACACTCAAGGTTCACCAACACTCAAGGCTCATCAACACTCAAGGTTCACCAACACTCAAGGTTCACCAACACTCAAGGCTCACCAACACCCAAGGCTCACCAACACTCAAGGTTCACCAACACTCAAGTCTCACCAACACTCAAGGTTCACCAACACTCAAGGCTCACCAACAGTCAAGTCTCACCAACACTCAAGGCTCACCAACACTCAAGGTTCACCAACACTCAAGTCTCACCAACACTCAAGGCTCACCAACACTCAAGGCTCACCAAACATTCTGAGAAAACTAGGAAAAAATCTTCTTGTGGACATTTTCCTTCACAAAATCCTGGTTCATTTGCATATTGGCTTTCGTGATTTTTATACCAGGATGGAGAGGGTTAAGTGGTGCAAGAATGTGGTCCGGAGGATTAAGAATGAGGGAGAAAAAGATGGTGATAACAAGGAAGTAGAGAAGGAGAGGGGGAGGGTTGGATAGAAATGGGCCTCAGGTAACAAGGAAGAAGGAATTTGAGGAGAGAGACACTGAGAGAGATGAGGTGTACAGAGGTCACCTTCCTGCTGCAGGTGTACAGAGGTCACCTTCCTGCTGCAGGTGTACAGAGGTCACCTTCCTGCTGCAGGTGTGCAGAGGTCACCTTCCTGCTGCAGGTGTACAGAGGTCACCTTCCTGCTGCAGGTGTACAGAGGTCACCTTCCTGCTGCAGGTGTACAGAGGTCACCGTCCTGCTGCAGGTGTACAGAGGTCACCTTCCTGCTGCAGGTGTACAGAGGTCACCTTCCTGCTGCAGGTGTACAGAGGTCACCGTCCTGCTGCAGGTGTACAGAGGTCACCTTCCTGCTGCAGGTGTACAGAGGTCACCTTCCTGCTGCAGGTGTACAGAGGTCACCTTCCTGCTGCAGGTGTACAGAGGTCACCTTCCTGCTGCAGGTGTACAGAGGTCACCTTCCTGCACATAACTCACCCCCCCCCCCCCCACACATACTGAAGGTAATGTTATCTATAAGAGAAGAAAAATAATAATAATAAGATCTCCCTCAGTTCATTACTAACTTTTATAAATTATATTCCAAGGTGAGACAAACTCCCTAACTTCATCAGCCAGACTCATCAGTGGCTCACCAGTTTTCACTATTGATCTAAACTTCTCTTTTGTCTCCTGTTCACTTCGGCTAATGATTTACCACATATTGATATTGCATGTGACCTTGAATATCATATGTTTACGTGGTGTACGTATGTGTGGTTCAAAGGTGTGTGTGTGTGTGTGTGTGTGTGTGTGTGTGTCAACAAATCAGTATCATGCGCCACTTTGAGCCTCTGACCTCCTAGTAAAATATGCACAAATATTCAATTTTAAAATACAGGTAATGGTTAATATTCTATTAGCTATAATAATATCTTTTGTTCACTGTAAATAAATAACTCAGTGACGTATCTGGATTAAAGGCTCGACCAGGCTGACTTTAACACCTATCTTTAAAGAACATTAATTAAAACTTGACGTCACTACCTGATATATCTCATTCCTCGCCTCTTGTCACAAAGGTAAAACATCAAATAAACATTACAGCTTCACACTTTCCTGACACAGGGCATTTTTCACCCATTAATTTAGGACACAGTGAAAAATTGGGGCTGTCAGTCGTGGCTGATGACGTACACCTTTGTCACCTGTATATGAATTATTGTCAAGGTCGCTGAATAGAAAACTGTCATGCTTCCTGGTGTAGCGAAGGATTGACTTTCAGCTGACAGGTGCACTATGGCCGTGAGTCTCGTGTATTTCATCATTTAAAGTTGTTCCACTTCTGTAAGTCTGTATTTCAGGTCATATTTTCCATCTTTTAGTTTCTATAAGTGTTTTATGTCTTCTGAACAGCTGTATCTTAAGAATAAGTCGTAAGATATTGACAAGGGATCGTAAATGACATGTTTTGGGGTTAATATTTGGGACATAGACACATTTTCATGACCTCTATCGTAAAGGTCAAATGTCACTGTCATTTTAGTTTTCGTGTGCAAAGATAAAACTCTCGTAATATTCCGGATCAAAGAGGTGTCTCACCTTTTCACATTTACTGTTTATATTTATCTTAACTAACTATCTTCCTATTCCATGACTGTCTAACCTGATATTTGTCTTAACTAGCAATTGTCTTAACTGATGGCTGTTTACTTTCGTGAACTTGTGTGTAAGATTCCTTCTGTCATGGGAGGCAACGTGACTCTCGCTGCACTGGACTTGGGGGTGTCACGAGATCGAACCAGTGATCGTGTGGACAGGAGGCGAACGCTGTATGCCACTCGACCGCCGCACCCTAGGTTATTGGTTATATACAGTAAATCCTTAAATTCCTGCCGACAATATAAGGCAAACTGCCATTAACCTGTGTATAGGATTACCATTATGGCGTGTGCTAAACCTGCGAGCTGCAAAGTTGGTATTAACATAGATAAGTCCGCCGTGCTAACATTAACAGCTTGCTAGTGTTAATGCCAGATAATGTACTCTCCTGATGTAAACATTATGCTCGGTGACACAGGGGACATTCCACAGTAATACAATTGCCAGGTGCAATAACACACCTAATGTGTTAGAGCTGACACCTGTAATGGCACACTGTACCCTAATAAACGAAATTAATAGTTGTTAATTACCTTAAAGTTAACACAGCCATTACCAAGCACGGCAGTATCACGGCCAACGGGTGAGATTTGGGGAAAATGTACGTGTATGTGGGAATATCGTGAGCTGATTGGTTCTATAAAGCTATGACGTCAAGGCTTGGCTCTCTCTATAAATTTCCCTCGCGCATCTGTCGACGAGAGCAGACTTAGTACAGTACACCTGACACACACACACACACACACGCACACACACACACACGAGTACACATGACCCAGTAAGCCAGGTATCGTGTCCATAAGGTCATTAGTACTGATGATTATTATTTCATTTGATTTTAAATTGATGACTCACTCTTGTTTGGGTTAACAGCCTATAATTTTTTTCATCCATCAATATATAATCAACTTGGATAAACAATTCAGCTGTAGCGGCCAACAGTGTAATTAATTGGAAGCAATACAATAACCAGAGTGAAGACATGGCACCATGTTGCATGTTTATGGTGTTGTGGATGCCACCCCCCCCCCCCTCTCTCTCTCTCTCTCTCTCTCTCTCTCTCTCTCTCTCTCTCTCTCTCTCTCTACGTGTAATGTTTATGGAGATATTACGGTAATGTTTCGTTCTTTCTACGTTGAATGTTTATAATGATATCGAATGTCCCTCTCTGTTTCTCAATGTTATATCGATAAATGTCTCACCACTACATGTTATAACCTTCTCAAAGTTGAACATTTCTCATAATAGACAACTCTGCTTCTCCACACATTCTGTCCACATATTCTCTCTTTCACACAGATGACCACACCATCCTTATCTATTTATCATTGTTCCTCCTTTCACCCCTCACTGTTAAATTACCCATATTTTCGTTCTCACCCTCTTCCCTTCCACTTACATTTAATAAATCATCACATCAGTTATCACTACTTTCAAGACACTTGCCTCTTCGTCTTATTAAGTCAGCTAACTCTACACTCCACACATACACACACCAACCACTTAAACACTAATTTATGACTAGGTGTATTTTGGTATGTAAGATGATATACATACGTTACACACATACATAAATTCATACATACATACATACATACATACATACATACATACATACATACATACATACCATCACACTTGATCAACCCCCACACCACCACACACTAGACAAGCCCCCACACCACCACACACTAGACAAGCCCCCACACCACCACACATTAGACCAGCCCCCACACCACCACACACTAGACCAGCCCCCACACCACCACACATTAGACCAGCCCCCACACCACTACACACTAGACCAGCCCCCACACCACCACACACTGGACCAGCCCCCACACCACCACACACTAGACCAGCCCCCACACCACCACACACTAGACCAGCCCCCACACCACCACACACTAGACCAGCCCCCACACCACCACACACTAGACCAGCCCCCACACCACCACACACTAGACCAGCCCCCACACCATCACACACTAGACCAGCCCCCACACCATCACACACTAGACCAGCCCCCACACCACCACACACTAGACCAGCCCCTACACCATCACACACTAGACCAGTCCCCACACCACCACACACTAGACCAACCCCCACACCACCACACACTAGACCAGCCCCAACACCACCACACACTAGACCAGCCCCCACACCATCACACACTAGACCAGCCCCCACACCATCACACACTAGACCAGCCCCCACACCACCACACACTAGACCAGTCCCCACACCATCACACACTAGACCAGCCCCCACACCATCACACACTAGACCAGCCCCCACACCACCATACACTAGACCAGCCCCTACACCATCACACACTAGACCAGTCCCCACACCACCACAAACTAGACCAGCCCCCACACCATCACACACTAGACCAGCCCCCACTCCACCACACACTTGGCCAGCCCCGACACACATGGCCAAACATAAACCTGAATAAAAGTCCATTAAGAATGTTTTCCCCTGAGACCTACTGAACAGTGCTGGTTGGAGAACATCTCCTGGGATAGTTCTTTTCAACCCGACTAGAGAGCTGATGAGTTATTTCTCCCTTAAAGAGTTGTTTGTTCTGTTAACAGTATGAAAGATGTGGCCCACCAGAACATGTATAGTGTAGGAGAACATGTGTAGTGTAGGAGAACATGTGGAGTGTAGGAGAACGTGTGGAGTGTAGGAGAACATGTGGAGTGTAGGAGAACATGTGTAGTGTAGGAGAACATGTGGAGTGTAGGAGAACGTGTGGAGTGTAGGAGAACATGTGTAGGGTAGAAGAACATGTGTAGTGTAGGAGAACGTGTGTAGGGTAGAACATGTGTAGTGTAGGAGAACATGTGGAGTGTAGGAGAACATGTGTAGTGTAGGAGAACATATGTAGTGTAGGAGAGCATGTGGAGTGTAGGAGAACATGTGTAGTGTAGGAGAACATGTGTAGTGTAGGAGAACATGTGGAGTGTAGGAGAACATGTGTAGTACTGGAGAACATGTGGAGTGTAGGAGAACATGTGTAGAACTGGAGAACATGTGTTGTACTGGAGAACATGTGGAGTGTAGGAGAACATGTGTATTATGACAATTTGATAACAGGTTTTGTCAAGGAGATTAAGATATTCTTGAGCATAAAAAAAGTACGTATTCATTTATTGATTGGGTAATGTAAAGGTGGTTTAGGATCAGCAAGCTCAGGGAGGACCAACCAGAGAAGGTAGTGCACGACCCCAGGCCTCCAAGAAGACCTAATACGACCCACCGGGAATAAGTAGTCCAAGACATCAGGTATTGTCCACGTCCCTCATAAATACCAGCGTAATGATGCAACTCAAAAGAAAATCCTTCAGGGGGCTATTTACTATTAAGATAAAAGAAAATGGTGCAAATAAGTGAAGATTAGTGGTGCAGTGAAGGTAGGTGAAGGAGGGGATGGAGGCAGAGAGTACGATGAATATGAATGCAAAAGGCGAGAGCGAGGTAAAGGAGGGGAAACGAGATTGAGAGATAGGTGAAGTGATAGAGTAAAGAGGAGCATGGAAGTGAGAATATTTACATGGGACTTGTGTGGTCTGTCTAATGCCAGGGAGGACCTCTGTTGAAACGTAGAGACCTAAACCTGTATTACGGATTCTTACCCTACCAAAGGAGCATTTAATAAAAATAGCTTCCTTGTAATTTAGTTCAAAGAAAGTCAAACGAACCGCTATGTTTTACAAGTTGTTTTACGAGAACTATACAATATGTCGTTGGGGTGTGATCTTTTTATGAGGTTTTCTTTACGTTGTTTCTATTTTTCAAGCGAGTTTACGCGGATATGCTGAGAGATCCTTCATTTAGCTCTATTCTCATGGTAATAAATAAAGGTACAACTTCTCTAAAAATACACCTGAGCCATCATTAGTGACCAGGATCTTCATTCACCGTTACTCAGAGTTGCAATCACATCCCAAAATATTACACCCCTTTTTATGAAGTGAGTTTTGCCTAGGGATGGTAATCTTCTCTCGGGTCACAGGTAGACTAATTGGGGTTAAAGAAAGCAGTAATGAACGGCGAGGTTAAGTTAGGTGAGCGGGGCGCCGGGGTAATTGGTCAGGATTCTCGCCGGGTGGTGTTTGAAGACCTCTCTCTACTCCACACAGCACGGATTCGACACCCTACGCCTGGTGATCTTTACAGGGTCTTCTTTGTATTGTAGGAGCTTCATAATTGGATCTTACCCTAATGAGGACTACACACACACACACACACACACACACACACACACACTACATCCTTGACCACCGTAGGGTCGAGACCTATTTAGGCGCTGCTCCTGCTGCACAGCTGCCCCCCTTGGCCAATGTTCGGCCCATTCCCCAAGTCCCTCTCCCCAACCCATCTTCACCACCGGGATATCAACATAATCAAAAGAGACAATTTCGTTTCGGAAAGAAGTGGAACCAGTGTTGAACATTGATGAACAGTGTTTAAGCCAGTGAATTCAGCACTAGACAGTACCAGTGAGAGCCGTGACCCACCAGTGGGAAAAGCACCCCTGAGAACTGACCACCATCTTCTGACCAGGAGGTGCTAATCAGTCCACCATGGGAACAACAGAAGGCCGGCCGGCTATGCATCTGACTACGAGATAACACAACACCACCCAGCAGGGCGAGTTACTATGACACCACCCCACACCACCCGGTATCCCCATGACCACGTGAGGTCCTTCATATCAACACCCGAGGACGAGTTACTCACCACGTGAACACCACACCAACTGGTGTCTCTATGACCATATTAGGTCCTTCACATCAACACCCGAAGACGAGTTACTACACCACGTGAACACCACACCACCTGGTGTCTCCATGACCAGCCCAGGCCCGGGCCATCAACTGTAAACTATAATAATTTGTATGTTCAATCATTGTTCCTTCTCCTTTCAGTAATGAAAGCTTTTGTTAAACGACCCACCCACCCCATGTCTTTGTATGTAATAAGTCATTTTTGTTCAATGTATATTTTCAGCCTTCGGGCTGCAGACTTTTTCAATAAACCGTTAATTATTATTATTATTATTATTATTATTATTATTATTACACACACACACACACACACACACACACACACACACACACACACACACACACTCGACACATACACCCTCGCACTTGTTGTTGTTGTTGTTGTGGAAAACTTCTCATGAAACATAATAGTGAAAAAACAAGGGTGAAAAATTAAACTATAGTGTGGTTGTCGACATAATATTCTCGTGTTAATTAGTTAACCTTCATTAGAGTTATTAGTGTTGATGACAGTTTCTCGGAACCGGCCATAATGAAGTCATTAGTAGTGGGAACTGAGTACATTATGATAGAGAAGGCAACCGTGAAGCTCTGTGCAAACAAACTTGGTGTGCGAGAAGTATATACAGTATATACCACTGTTATGTACTGTTGCGGACATCCCTGAACACAATGATTTACAGCCATGAGTACGAAGAGTTAACCTCTTGAGTAATCAAAGGGTAAAGTCATCGTACTCAAGGGGTTAAATTATAGTATTCAAGGGAAGGAGGGAGGGAGGATTTATCTTTTACTCCTGGAAAACCAAAAATAACTTAGAATTTCTGAGAAAAAAATCTGCAGGTGCTTTTATGTTCGTCAATCTTTTACGGTGAAATTAATGGAGGTGAACGTGTAATTGTACGTCTTCAGGTGAAATTTATTAGTGGGTAAGAAATTTCAGTAGATCACCTAAGATTCACTCCCTCAGATTATTTCACCTTAAGAATAACCAGTTTAACATTACATGGAGGGTAGGGTAGGGTAGGGTAGGTTAGATTAGAGACAAAAAGTTACAAACTCATTGAAACAGATATTACCTTTTATTTATGGGTAATAAATCACTTTTATTGTATTAAATTTCCGTGGATAGAAAACAATAATTTGCATCATACGTTTTCCGACATTCAGGTTTTGAAATACGTAATACTTGTCATATTTTGATTCAATTCCTTTAAAAAAACAACAATAAAGAAGGTTCATTTATCTAAAGCATTCACAATTGAGACTTAAGGGTCGTAATATATTCAGTGTGTGTGTGTGTGTCTTAAGCAGGGGTTTATGGTGTACCTTTATCTCTTAAAACCAGTGTCATGGCAGCTCGAAACACCTGAACGTTAAGACGAACATCAACAACAACAACAAAAATCAGAAGCATTGGGATGATATATGTATGTTAATCTAGGTCTTCTTCTCTTCCTCCTCTTCCTTCACCTCCCGTCCTTCCATCCTTGCCAGCACCTCCCTCTTCCTCCTGCTGCACACGACCCGCCTACCTCGGTCTGCTCTCTACCGGCCATCTTGTTCTCCACCTCCTCCTCCTCCTCCCTCTGGACCGCACGAAGGTAAAATTAATTTATATTTTCCTATATGCTATTATTTCTTATTCGTAATTTATTTGTTCTGATATGGAGGTGTTTATTTGTCTTCTTGTTTACTACCATTATGTTCGTAATTGGTCGTGTTCAAAAAGGTTACGAGTTGGTTTTTGGTGTGTGTGTGTGTGTGTGTGTGTGTGTGTGTGTCCCATCATGGCTACGATCACCGGCGTCTATCTTACCTCTCTTAATACATCAGTAACTAAGGGTGTGTGACGAGGAAGGATCAAACACGAGAGATCAAACACGAAAGTTACAACAGATTAAATGTCGATAAGATCAGTGGTAAGAGCTAAGACCAGAGTTAAGTCTCGTCTCTCTCAACAGGCCTGAGAACACATGTTTTGGCCGCGTTTTCTGTCTCGGTAATAAAGGTGTGCAACAAGGCGCCAAGTCTTACGAGGAGAGACAGTTATTACATTTGGGTGGTGATGTAGAGAGTGCTCCCCTCACTCTGCCAAGACGTGGTTCACTGCCTCCTCCGCTTGTCTTTTGTGTCGTCGCAGGAACACAATGGTGCCGCCTCCTGAACTACACTAAACCTCCTTCCTGCTGACACTTGACTTGGTAAACAACTGCAAGATCACTGACCCCCCACACAATGTGAGGAGACTTTGGCGTACACATAATGTAGAGAGACCTCTATCTCACAAACACCGCGTGAGGAGGCAATGAGACACACTAATGTATACACTGTGGCGAGACAGTACACACACACACACACACACACACACACACACACACTAAGGAGAAACAGTAAGCCAGATTCACTGTCAGAGGAATACATAAAGCTGGTTAAGTTCGAGTTATTCGTCACCCTTGACTTAGTAGATTTATGTTACATCTGTGGAAATTAGTAACAGTTGTAACCATCATAGAATATATAACAATAGACAGAACATTCCTTAATAGATGTAACTAGTTCTATTAATAGCAATCACACTCAAAGACACTGCTGAACATACTCTCAAGGACACTATTGAACATACCAGTAGGGACATTATTGAACACAGTCTAGGGCTCGGGGAAGCGTCAGGTAGATTTTCATCGATATTGTGTTTACGTCAACAAATGTCAACAAGCCCTGGTAAAACAACGCTTGACAACCTGATGTTTACATCAACACCTCACTAACACCTGCAGCTTTGTGGATTATGTGTGTTGTCATGTTAAAAATGAAATATTTGGAAAATAAACAATATGGTTTGCCTTTTTTTCTTTCTTTATACATGTTATTCAATTTTATTCTATTATCTAAAGAAGACAGTAAATAAAGTTAAAGAAGGAAGGAAAGTAAGTAACACGATAATTATTCTGATCTGTGACGTGTAATGGTATAATCTTGTAAATAAGTTTCAACCATTTCGTTATTTTCTCTTTTGTGTATTCTTTAGAACAAAGGAATAAAGTCAACGCTGATGAATGAGAAATAGAACAAAAGGCGATAATTAACCTTTGACTTATGTTCGTAAAATTTAAGACAAGGTTTTTCATCATTTTTTTCCCATAACGAAGAAAAAGGTTATGAATAATTAAACCCAATAATTACTCTGACCTCTGACCTGTGTTAGGCAAATTCTAAGACCAGATATTTATAAATTTCTTTCACGCAACGAGAAAATGTTGATTACACACTAGAGGCGTCATCATTCATCTTCCAGTACGTCAGAAAAATAGCACAGTCTTCCCTAAGAAAAAAACCCAGAAACAAAAGAAAATACATTAGCCTTTGTGTTATTCGTATTATGTTAACTAAAAGCTTTTGTTTTTCTTATCTTTTCTCTATCTTTTATAATCTGTTTTTATCTTCTGGTGTTTTGGTAATAATTTATAGGTTTGCTTAAATATAGATAAAAATGTTCTGTGTTGAGTCGTATTGCTAATTGGTTCGTAAGAAAGAAGGAATGAGAAATATGAGAGGGAGGGAGAGAGAGAGAGAGGGAGAGAGAGAGAGAGAGAGAGAGAGAGAGAGAGAGAGAGAGAGACTAACCAGAAACTACCAAAAACCTGCTAGTGCCCCCCAACAATCACACCTAAATAGCCTTATTTACAACAACACTAACATAATCACTCTCTGAAATACCCCAAACAAACAACTACCTCGTACACACACGACAAAGGATAACCCACGAGCACAAACGTCGCCTCCACGCCTGCCTTCTGAAACCCACAACCAATTTATGCTCACTAATATCCAAATAAGTTTGTCGGTGTTTATGTTCCTGGCCAACTTTCTCATGAAATACCAGCGGCATAAGACTTTCGGGATGACTTTTTAAGCGGGGAATGTCTTAAATATCCCCTCGTGTGCCTCTGCTTGGCGATACACGTAAAGCTCTTTCGGGTTTATTCAGGAAAAAAGGAATTTGCCGAATGAAGACGATCCAGCAGCGGCGTTCTGTAAGAGGGATGTCCATCGTTGTTTAAATTTGATATTTTCTCCCTTCTTTCCTTGTTTTCTCATTTTAATTTCCTTAGCTCTAGCTTCTTTCTTCTTACTTTTCTTTCATTCATTTTCTCCTCTCCTCTCCTCTCCTCTCCTCCTCTCTCCTCTCCTCTCCTATCCTCTCCTCTCTTCTCTGGTCCTCGTTACGTTCGCTCTTATCACTTTGTGTTGATTATGTTAATCTTTTTAGTGTGTTAATGATATGAACAATGTTTTTTGTTTACACGCACACACATGGCCATGAGCACATCCAGAGGCACAAAAGAACACACACACACACACACACACACACACACACACACACACACACACACACACACACACACACACACACACACACACACACACACACACACACGATAGATAAATAGATGGATATTTATTCAGTTAAAGGCCATACATGTTGACATTATCTCAGCATGTATAGAGACAAAGTAGGTATGCAGTTCAGCATGTTATACAATGCATAAATACAATATACATAGAGTGTGCGGGTATTTGCAGACAATGGTAAACAGTAAGTC
Organism: Homarus gammarus; assembly: GCA_958450375.1. Taxonomy (NCBI): domain Eukaryota; kingdom Metazoa; phylum Arthropoda; class Malacostraca; order Decapoda; family Nephropidae; genus Homarus; species Homarus gammarus. Next base: position 1,126,140 of record CAUDMG010002210.1, read on the forward strand.
AACTCGACCAAGGATAACTAACAAAGTTATCATCCCTAAACATGATCCTTCAACATCATCAACATCGTCCCTCAACATCATCCCTCAACATCATCCCTCAACATCATCCCTCAACATCGTCCCTCAACATCATCCCTCAACATCATCCCTCAACACAATCCCTTAACATCATCCTTCAACATCGTCCCCCAGCATAATCCCTCAACATCATCCCTAAACATCATCCCTCAACACAATCCCTCAACATCATCCCTCAACATCATCCCTCAACATCATCCCTCAACACAATCCCTCAACATCATCCTTCAACATCATCCCTCAACACAATCCCTCAACATCATCCTTCAACATCGTCCCTCAACATCATTCATCAACACAATACCTCAACATGATCCCTCAACATGATCCCTCAACATAATCCCTCAACATCATCCCTAAACATCATCTCCCAACATCATCAAGTGTCATCAGCCCTGCACTCACAACATCCACCAGTGTCCCGCTGTCAACTCTCTCTCTCTCTCTCTCTCTCTCTCTCTCTCTCTCTCTCTCTCTCTCTCTCTCTCTCTTCCCGCTGCTAACTCCGGTCTCTCTACCTCTTCCTCCCGCACCACCGCCCATAAAGACAGTGGACCGTCATGATGATTGACACACCTTCCCGGTAACCCAGTTTGCTCCCGGGTGCCTCACAAAGTTTGCCAGCTAGTTTACAAGTTTACTCCCCGCCCAAGGCACTGCGCTGTATTTTTAGGCTACCTCTGGTTTTCGTGTCTAACTGTATACTGTATAATTTCTTTTATGTTATAGTTATCTTGGTTAGACCTGTCTCAATTTCTACAGGTTCTGGTCAATACTAATGTTATAAGCGATCACATGTCCTGTAGTCATCGTCTTCACTGTAATATATATTGTAGCCAAAGTACAAAGACCAGTACTGTACGTATACTAGTTCTCTTACACTTTAATAAACACTATCTCTGTCAATATCTGTTGTATTCATCACGACAGACACCGCTCTGTCTTCAGGTACCGTCTGTTTCTGCTTTATTGATTCACTAACTGTTGTCTTCGCTTTGTTTATTACTGCCATGTCTCTTTTTTAGGTTTTAATTATTCTGTTTCTGTTCTGTATTTATGAATTTTATGCCAACGGTGAAGATAGGATTATAAGGGTGTGTGTGTGTGTGTGTGTGTGTGTGTGTGTGTGTGTGTGTGTGTGTGTGTGTGTGTGTGTGTGTGTGTTTACTTTTTTGCGTATGCGTAAGTCAATTTAATACTTCTCTGTCTGATCATGTACTAAAGTTTTGTATCCAGGAATCAAATATCCCATTACAGAGACAATACTGAGAGTCCCTTCTACCTCTCTCTCCATCTCTTTCTTTCTCTCTATATATCTATTCCCTTTCAGTGATTATCCTATTTTGTTCTCTTTCTCCCATGTTGTCATATTTTCATTATCTCTCGCATTCTCACGTAGTTTAATTAATTCCGAGAGAAGGAAAATAATTAAATTTTACTAATAAATAACTCACAGTTCTGTCAAGAGTGACGTCCAGTGTGTGTGTCTGTGTAGTGTAGATGAATGAGCACTGAACTCTACAGAGAACCTCGCTGTCAACCACTTGTTCATCCTCAAAGTGAACCAACCACTTGTTCACTAGAAGGATAGACAACCGCGCTGCCTAACACTCGTTCATCTTCAGGAAGAAACAAGAGTATGATTTGATGGCCGGATTAATTTACGTTGCGTGTTTGACTGTCAGAAAGAACGAGTAAAGATAAAGAGGTTGTTTGCTCAAGAGATTGTTGTGGCAGCTGAGGGAAATGTATAATACGATGTGTGTGTGTGTGTGTGTGTGTTAACATGAACGCTGTGGTGATACATAGTTCAGTACTGCCATGTGTGCAGAGTCAAATGGTTCGATAGTGTTATATCATGGTTCCATCACAAAATATCTCCATCATGTCTTGGTACCATCACAACACACCTCCATCACATCAGAAATCTAACATGATTTCTCTCCCAAAGGACAAAGGTTCTCTCTCTGCCTCGCCTCCATACAGTAAACCTCATCAAGATTAAAGCACATAAGTAAACCTCAATCAAAGACCCTATGAAAAATCAAATGGTGGAACATACTTCAAATATTAAATAACTTGCGGTTAGCTTAGGTTAGGTTAGGACAAGATAAGCTTCGTTGGGTTAGGTTACGCTGAGGATTTACCATTATAATCATTTAGCTGTTAAAACCACTAGTGCTCTATAAAGGTAAAGTGAGTTATACATAGGTTAAAGTTTTTCATGTATAGCTTGACGCAAAGAACAGTACGAAGGCTTTTTGGTGATAGAGACAGTGGCGGGCAGGAGTTGGTGAATATAAAAAGATAAACAGACAGTGAGGCGTGAAGAAGCGACCGACCGACCCACGCGTCTCTGGTGTTTGTAAAGGAAACTTGTGTCGTAAAATTGTCTTTTATGAAAACCTGAAGAGACTGGCAGACACTGAAAGGCTTTTAGTAATAAACACTATGTACTGAAGAGCCGTCCTCCTCACAAACACACACACACTCACTCACTGGTGCTGTGAAGTGACAACGAGGACACGACGAACCTACAATCGAGGTGACAATCATTATCACACCAGACAGGAAAAATATAACGAGGAGGTGCTGAAGTGTTCCCTCATGTATGCTGGACAATGTTTAAACCAATATTGATCTATCTGGTGATTAATCATTGAAATATTCAATCACTTACGAACGAGGAATATATAACATCAATACTTGCTCACATAACTGCCTTGATTTACACGTATGGCAATGGTTTATATCATCGGCCAATGAGAGCAAGTCTAAATAACATTCAACCAATAGGAGAACAGCACAGCAATATAGTTTGTCACAAAACCTGCCTTGTATAATATATCTCGGAGTGTGTATTGTTACTCCATCTGTCGCTAAATTTACGAACTTGTACAATCATTCAGGCAGTAAGAAACGGCATGGGGCAGCAAAAGGCTTATATTGGAGGAGCCTTTGTATGAGTAGATGAAAAGTCGCGTTAGTTTTATTACTGTTCGACCGTCAAGACAGTTGACAAAGCAGCTAACAGATAACAGAGGCATCATTTTCGAGGCTTATCACCAATCCAGAAAATATATTATGGGGAAATATTATCCTTCTGAAGTTCTGATTGGCTGAATAGATTGGCTGAATCTTCCCGTACTGTTGTTTCATTGGCTGAGAGTCTGGTTATGTCATTAATTAGCTAAAAGGTGAAAAAAAAATATTCTATTTACCAAGCTCACCCGCTATTGTTTTATTGGCTGGGAGATGAGGGAGTGTTCGCTTATTGGCTGAATGTTCCAATGCTGTAAATACTATTGGTTGAATGTTCCAGGACTGTAATACTATTGGCTGAATGTTCCAAGACTGTAATACTATTGGCTGAAACTTCAAGGGTTGTAATACTATTGGCTGAATGTTCCAGAGTTGCAATACTATTGGCTGAATGTTCCAGAGTTGCAATACTATTGGCTGAATGTTCCAGGTTGAATGTTTCAGGACTGTGATTCTATTGGCTGAATGTTCCAGGACTGTAATTCTATTGGCTGAATGTTCCAGGACTGTAATACTATTGGCTGAATGTTCCACGACTATAATTCTATTAGTTGAATGTTCCAGAGCTGTTGTATTCATCCAGCCGTCCATCTACCTGTTTATGTATGTATGTATGTATGTATGTATGTATGTATCCATCTTTTCGTCTATCTATCTATCTATCTCTATCTATCTATCTATCCATTTACATTGTTTGAAGGAAATCAATATCAAGCATCTATATTCAAGAAACAACAGAAAATAATTGAAGTTAAATTTCAAAGGGGGAATTGTTGCAGTTCTCTTACCAATACGTAAACAAGTGGCTCCCATAGGCCTGACGGTCAGTTTGGGGTAAAGGGAACACAGACGACTGAATACTAAAGCGTGGTGGACTTTACGGGAGTGAATACTGTATCCACTTGACCACCGCCCCTTGGTATTCATAGTGTTTAAGAGTTACCTGAGAAAATGAAGTTAAGTTATATATTTGGTGGTGAGGGAGGGAAGGAAGGAAGGAAGGAAAAGAAAGACAGAAGGAAAGGAGATGGGAGGAAAGAAACGAGCAAAAAGGAATGAAGGAAGGAAAGAAGGAAGGAAGGAGAAGAGAAGAGAAACGGAAGGTGGAGGCGGGAAAGAAGGGAGAGGAAGGAAGGAAGGATGGAAGAAGAAACGGATGCAGACAAGCAGTAAAGAAATAGGAAGGAGAAGAAAAGAAGGAGGAAGAAGGAAAGAAGGAAAAAAGAGGAGAAAGGAAGGGGAGATTGAAGGAGGAAGCTAACACAGGCGCCCACCACACTTTAGGTCAGATCCCATCATGTTTACAACACAATCACTGACAATATTGGATTTTTTCCCTCGGGATAAGATGTTTTGGCAGAGAGAGAGAGAGAGAGAGAGAAGAACGTGAGATGGTTTGGGCGACGACTAAAAATCCTGTCTTCCTGGATGAGTCCCACAGTCTAGGTGTTAAGGTCTGAGGTACTTGATTTGAGTTAAGGTTGTGATGCGGTAATAAATAAATAATTCCTCCAAATGAAAGTTAATTTTTCTTTTTGTTATGGATGTAGAGCAGGGGTTCTCAACCAGGGGGGAATTCAGGTTTTCAGGGGGGGGGGGGAAACTGATTCGGGGGCAAGAGATATGTTCGATTAGAAATCAATCACAGAATTTTGGCCCTTGATGTGCGATTCCTACCCAAAAGTGGCAGAAAGAGCTATCCGTGCATTGCTTCCGTTTGTGTCGACATATCTTTGTGAGTCAGGCTTTTCACCTCTGTTGCAAATTAAAACGAAGGAACGTAGTAGATTAGCGGTAGAAAATGACCTGCGTTGTGCCCTTTCAAGCACTCCTTCGCGTATCCCAGAATTGGCGAAGAAAAAACAATCACAGGTTTCTCATTGACTGTAATCTTCATCTGAATAAAATTAATTACAAATTTACAATATCCTGGTATTCTATTGAACTTTTTGTTTATTGCATTATGCTTCAGTTTCATCATAAATATAAAAAAAACTATTTTACTTTTATTCAAGTTTTATAAATCCATCAACATTTTCAATTGGCATTTAATTTGTAAAACTCCACTATAAAAATAATCCATGTAAAATTGTGAATGTATATGTACTAATATGGAAAAAATAAAGGATTTTCAGTATTATATGCATATTATTTGGAATGCACTTTTTGAGGCAGACAATCTTGGAAAGGGGGAGGGAATGACATTCTGACATATGGTGAAAGGGGTGCATGGGGCAAACAAGGTTGAGAACCACTGATGTAGAGTCTAAAGCCACATTATATTTTTCTCTGTTACGCTCAGAAATTTTTATTATGTTGCTTGATGCTGAGTTGGTTTAGTTTAGGTTAGGTTTGATTGAGGTAGGTTAGGTTAGGCTTACAATGGGTGAGATTACGTAAGATTAAGTAGGATTAAATTTGTTGATTTTACGTAAGATTAGGTTGTATTAGGTTACATAGGTGTAGGAAATGTGAAGTTTGTTTATAATAGTTTAGGTTAAGCTAATGAGATGAGTGGTCAGATCCTCACCGCCCTGTTACGTCATCGTGTGAATTCTCATGTAATCTCACGCACAGCTCACTCTTAGTTAATGACTGAATGAGTTCGTGACAATTTTACTGCGTCAGTGAAGGGGTGACTCAGTCAGTGATCTGAAGACGTATTTTATAGTTTACTGAAGTGAAAAGCTGTAACAGAACTAGATAAACATATGCTGAATATGTATGAGGTAAGTGCCAATGACATTTATTAAAACACACACACACACACACGGAGTTCAATATATATATATTCAACCTCCCATAGAATATTTTTGTGCGACAATAATGTAAAGAATCATATAATAAACCTTTTAAAATGTGAGTCAGTGTTAGAGCGTGGAGGAGGATCTTGTGGGTGTTGAAGATGGCGGGGAGATAAGGTATTGGCGCTGTTCGTGTCAGAGGAGATGGTTATTACCAAAAGTGGAGGGAATATCTTTTATAAGTGTGAAGTGATGGAAATGACGACGTGGATGACACCAAAGAGTGAGGCAGTCAGTGAAGGTCAACCCGGAGGACGAACGAGACACTCTGGTAACTGGTAAGAACAGTCACACGTCAAGAGTGGGACCACACACACACACACACACACACACACACACAAAGAGGGAGAAGTAGACGTATAAGATGGAGTAATCTTGCCAAGGACTAAAGCATAGGTATGTCAAGGGTTACAGGAAGGTAAGGTTGTGGTAATATTTCAACTGCTCCTCTGAAAAGCAATTCTTATGGCCACACTTCTCAGGTGACCAACATGGAAGGTCGATGTTGGTGGAAATGACATCGTACCTCCAGAGACTCGGAATAATAAACCTTATATGTATATCTAATACTCTTGAGTGATTCTCTTAAAAAAAATGATGACGTTTTCAGACGAATTACTTAATCAAAATAGTTCGTAGAATAGAGCGAACATATCTGAATAATGAGAATACGGTATTTCTTATGGAGTAATTATTTAAGGTAAGAGAAAAGACTTTAATTAATCTGAGATAAAAGAGAATGCATCAACGCGTTACACTTTATAATGAGGCGAATGTGTCTGATAACAATGATAGAAATGATATCTGGAGTTTGTTGTTTTATATTTTTGGGCATTCGTGGAGAGGGAGGTCAAGTAACGTCACCAGGAACCCTCACACAGCCTGGAGTGTTGGAGGGTCACCACCAGGAAGTCCCACACAGCGTGGAGTGTTGGAGGGTCACCACCAGGAAGTCCCACACAGCGTGGAGTGTTGGAGGGTCACCACCAGGAAGTCCCACACAGCGTGGAGTGTTGGAGGGTCACCACCAGGAAGTCCCACACAGCGTGGAGTGTTGGAGGGTCACCACCAGGAAGTCCCACACAGCGTGGAGTGTTGGAGGGTCACCACCAGGAAGCCTCCCACAGCCTGGAGTGTCGGAGGGTCACCAACAGGAATCCTCACACAGCCTGGAGTGTTGGAGGGTCACCACCAAGAAGTCCCACACAGCCTGGAGTGTTGGAGGGTCACCACCAGGAAATCCTACACAGCCTGGAGTGTTGGAGGGTCACCACCAGGAAATCCTACACAGCCTGGAGTGTTGGAGGGTCACCACCAGGAAGTATCACAGAACCTGGACATCAACACATAATTCCTGTGCTAAATAAACAAGCAACAGGAGTTTCGTGCTTGGCTGGAATAATCTCCATTTAAATCAGCCATTCTCTTAGCTGACGAGAGCTGCTGACGCTCACTGGGCCAGGCTCACACCACCTCTAACAAGCTTAACACAAACACCAGGGGAAGTATTGGCTGCGCTGCTGACCTTGTTGCTCCTGCAGCCGGTAATTACTTAAGGTTAATTTAATTTAAGGTTCTCGTCCCAGTGTTAAGTGCTGGTGCCCTGTGTGCTGAGTTACCTGTTCCGTCCTGACAAAGGTTTAAGTCAATTAACCTGTTTTCTCATAACCTTCTTTGTATTTAATGTTTACTCTTCATACATTGTTCCCTTTGTCGTTCATAATTGGCTGTTTTTTTCACAGAAGTAAATAAGAGCTTAACGTTCATTATTATCGCTTTACAATTCATGTTTGTCTCTGTAGTCTGTGTTTTGTCGACAATATATTTACACACACACATACTCACATACACATTCCTATGTATATCATAACAATAACAACTATAATAATGATAACAACCGCAGTAACAACAACAGCGTTAATAATGATGATAACAACAACAGTAATGACCGCGATCATTCTTCGTTATAACAGCCTCCACTTGGCGTTAATTACCCGACACAACGGACGAAATTCCAGAGAGGTGATGTCTGCGTCAGCACTATTAGAGGAATCTCATATCTTCGCCTTAATGAACAGCTGGAGTTACACGCTAAATCAATCAGCATCAAAGCAGCACACTAAGTCACTTCGCCCCTGCATCAACAACTTGCTTAATTGCATCTTGCAACTCTCGCCCCAAGTTACGATTCACTTATTTTTTAGTTGGCGTCATGTTGAGATAAATTATCCGCCTTCACTTGACAGGAACTTCAATTACAGACGTGATTATGTGTCAGAACGCTACAGTCTCTGCTTGTCGTGTGTTGGAATATCACAGTCTTTGACTGTATGTGTCACCAGACCACATAACAAAACAGTTAACAAAGGAGGGAGTAATACCTGTGTTTTAAGTATGTGTCTTTCCCCTTATGTGTTCTCTGGTAGTTAAAAGAATATTAATGGAGAAAGAGACTGTATTTTCAGATCCTATTTCCTTATGCAGAAGAAGTTGCGGAAAATGAATGAATAAATAGATAAATAGACAAACAAATGTATAATCGGATTAGTAAATAGATCAAAGGGATAATTAATATATTCACTCGTTTGTCAATCAGGTAATTAATTCAGTCAACCATGAATCATTTAATCAGTAAGTTCCTTATTAATTAATCGTTTAACTAAACGGTGAAATCTCTCCCTGTCCTGTGTGTTAACTGTTGCTAAAGGAGTCAATTGGACACTAACATCACATTATAATAACACAAGTGTCAGCTCTCCATTATTGCCTCCCAAGACACAGGTACATACGAGGACAGGTGTACCTCTGGTGTATACACAGTTCCGTACACACGAGGACAGGTGTACCTCTGGTGTATACACAGTTCCGTACACACGAGGACAGGTGTACCTCTGGTGTATACACAGTTCCGTACACACGAGGAGAGTTGTACCTCTGGTGTATACACAGTTCAGTACACACGAGAACAGGTGTAGTTCTGGTGTATACACAGTTCCGTACACACGAGGACAAGTGTAGCTCTGGTGTATACACAGGTCCGCCAGGAGTCACTGTAATACACCCAGGTTGGGATTAATTGGCCTTGAAGCTTCACAAGGATAGAACACCATCAAAGGTTCTGTGTTGGACGATGAAACACAAAAGTTCTTTACCAGAACTAAAATGAATTGCGAACGTTTGTTCAAAGGCACCGGAAGCGACATCAAAGGTGAACAGGAATTCCAGAAGTTTAGTAAAAGATTTTATCCAACCAGACAGCATATACGGTAGAATGTCGACCTTCGCCCCTATTTGACCCGACTAAGGTGCTCACTGGCGGAGTAACATCCACGACAACATCACTCTTGACTCAACGTTTACTCTCCGGAACACACACACACACACACACACACACACACACACACACACACACACACACACACACACACACACACATACACATACATTACAATACCCTCACCGTGAAAGAAACAGAGTTGGTGTAGCCAGACCATAACAACAACAACTACTGGTATGATAAAATTGACAGGAAATTCTCTCTCTCTCTTTTCGACGTTGTCTGTCTATTTCACTCTTTACCAAAACAAATGTGAACTTGAATAGGTGTGTGCAAGGACAAGTGTGTGTGTGTGTGTGTGTGTGTGTGTGTGTGTGTGTGTGTGTGTGTGTGTGTGTGTATGATGAAATATTTTTATTTCAAGGCGGCAATATACACAGATGAGTGTGTTCAGCAGAGAGGAGGAAACAAGTGTAAAGTGCTTGTGTCTCATACAACGTTCACCTGACATACGATCAGAAACCAATAACAAGTTCCTAGAGTGGATCGCCTTAACGGAAGGCACAAATATTCATAGTGCAATGCTGCTGTAGTGATAATAATAATAATAATAATAATAATAATAATAATAATAATAATATCATCCTGCAGTGGCTTTTTCTTGGTACCAATTTATAACCCGGAGAGGCTAAGCAGGATAGTAGAGTGTCAACATTACAGTGTGACATAGGAGAGGCTATGTACCAAGCTGAAGAGGGTTGTAGAGTGTCAGCTAACATGCAGTACAGGGTAGACTATGTACCAGGCTGACGAGGGTTGTAGATTGTCAGCCAATATGTAGTAAAAAAATGATTATCTACCAATCCGACTCAAGGTAGAAGAACATCAACTACAGCACAAAACAGTACCACCATAGACCACTCGATTCCACCAATAAAATACCACAATGACTTAACTACATCATTACACCATCAAGACATAACCAATTATTACATCATACGTGTTCCTATAATGTACTCAACACTAATGTATACGTGACCTGAATTATTTTTCTACTTTCGTCATTAAAAACTTGTAAAAAAAAAAAAATAAAAGGTTTCTGTTCATAATAAGTGAAGAATTTTTAGTCAAGTGTTAAATATTAATGATTGGTATAAGATGACATTGTTATAGCTCTTGAGGATTATGTTTCAGAGTGTGTGATGAACGACGTGTTTTAGATGATTGACTGCTCTCTCTCTCTCTCTCTCTCTCTCTCTCTCTCTCTCTCTCTCTCTCTCTCTCTCTCTCTCTCTCTATTTTCTCTTTCCCTCCCTATATATTAACTAAACGGGTCTATGTTTCTCTCTGTCTACCTTTCTGTCTATTTCTCTTTTCCTTTCTCTGTTTTTTGTCTCTCTCTGTTTTTCTATCCTTATCTCTCTCTCTCTCTCTCTCTCTCTCTCTCTCTCTCTCTCTCTCTCTCTCTCTCTCTCTCTCTCTCTCTCTCTCTCTCTCTCGGTATTATCTTCCCTTTCTTTATCTTTCTATTTCCAGGTAAACGAGACGAAACAAAAGGAAGAAGAAAAGATGGTGTGTGATAGCAAAGTGGCAACGGGAAGTGAAAATAATTGAAGATATAGAGGGGAAGAGGAGTAAATGAGAATAAAAGATAGGAATAAGAGAGGAGAGAAGAGAAGAGGAGAGGAGAGGAAAGGAGAGGAAAGATATTGGATAAGGGTAAAGAATAGAGAAGTAAGAAGGAAGAAGTGAGGAGGAGAAGAGAGTGAATGACAATAATGAAAAATGGAGACAGGAGGAAGGTAAGGAGGGAAGGGAGAGTAAATGTAGATAAAGAAAGGAAGATGGAGGAGGAGGAGGAGGAGGGAGAAAGGAAGAGTGAATAACAATAATGAAAAAAATGGAGAAGGAAGGAGTAAGTAACAAAGGAAAGGAAGAGTAAATGAGAATAAGTAAACGGGAATGAAGGAGGAAAAGAAGAAAGACTGAAGGAAGAATTGAATGACGATAATGAAAAAGGGAGAAGGAGGTAAGTGACGAAGGGAAAGAGAGTAAAAGAGTATAAAGAAAACTAAAGGTAAAGTCTTGCAAGGTTAACTTTATATACAAGAATAGTACAAATCAAACTTGTTCATGTTCTCTCCGTCGCCAAACGTAATCATCGAACTTAATCACAACTCTTTTATTCCAAGAAACAAAAGTGAACTGTCAGACTCCCGCAACAATAGCTTAGGGAAAAACTGTCTCAAGGGATTGGGTATTTTTTCTAATTTATACTCAACAGCGACTCCAACTTGTGTAAAATGTTCTCAGGGATTTTAAAACACGAAATGAGAGCCTTTTCAACCTATTAGTGAGTAATTAATAAGATTGGCAGGTCAAAGGGAAGGTTGATTTAACAGTATTATCGCGACGTCATGACCCAACACATAACAACACTCTCTCTTTCTCATCTGTGTGTCCCGTCAGAGCTGTGAGGTGATGTTTATATCATTAACAGAATTACAAAACAAATTACAAGTGATTAGTTGTTGTTGTTGTTGTATTTTGGTTCAAGGAAAATATCACCACTCAGGATGTTGACGTCCCAAACAACGCGAGTAAAAGTATTCTTCTGGGAAATATCTTTTGGTTTTATACCGTAATACTCACTTCGTTCTGGTAGACATCGAGGACCTCTAAGACACTTGTTCCTTCTGTATAATATCTCACACATTATAAAATAACTAACCTTTATCCTTCGAAATTATGTCTCTATTATGTTCACTTTACACTGACCTATCCAGTGCATCGTTCAGGCCGAGTTTGTTATCTCTACATGTTTAATACCTGTTGTCTGGTGGATGAATTGCGTTAGTTTACGTGGTAGATGATCTTAGTTGTTGATACACTGAATATAAAAAGGAAGTCAGAATATTTATAATTCTTGAGATCGCTGAGATAAATATCGTCCCTCCCAAGACCTCAGCTGAGTTTGATAAGCTAAATAGGTTTTCTGTGATAAGGTGATTAAGAATGTTCAGGAATCATTTATGTGACCTTAAGGTAAGTCGTTTACACGGTACCTAGTTTGACATAACCATTCACAAAACACGTTAAAAGTATCCAGTGATTAAAAAACAAAACTGAGTGCCTGTCTACTGTCACTACCTGGAGGGTGTTTCTGTCAGGTAAACGTGTAAAAACCACCAGAGTACAAAAGCTTTCTCAAAAACGCTATTCCTGTCACCCTTTCACGTTGTAAAGATCAAACACGCGGACAAAGACTGTACTGTAGCACTAGTGATGGTGTTAAGGCTTTTAACTTGCCATGAACCTGTAGATCCCCCAGCAGCGATAGACACCGTTCAGTAGTTTGACAGTGAAGGAAAAAATAAAATACGTTCTGTTGTTTTACCAAGCAATGTTCTGCTCATGCACGGGAGTGACGCCACGGTTTACAAATAAATATTTTGCATTGGAGTTTGTTGATCCTCATGAGCCAAGAACGAGATACATTACAACATATTAAATTCACAGCTGGGAACGTCTCTCTCTCTCTCTCTCTCTCTCTCTCTCTCTCTCTCTCTCTCTCTCTCTCTCTCTCTCTCTCGTCGACATCAAATTTACTAGAGATCGTGAACAGGTATCATCTGGCATTAATCAAGGAACATCTCTTGGATTAAATTAAGTACTATTATTACTGGAGGTGTTGTATTTCTCCTGAGCTGCGGCAGAACACTGTATAATATTCGACGTTATTAATTGCCTCACCTGGAAGGGATTTCTATCGTCTGGTGTACACTGTATGGTGCTACTGCTGGTTAAAGTGGAGATGGTAATATGTAACTGGATTCATATCTCTCTCTCTCTCTCTCTCTCTCTCTCTCTCTCTCTCTCTCCATGTGTGTGTGTGTGTGTGTGTGTGTGTGCGTACGTGTGTGTATGTATATGTATGTGAAAATACAATTTTTCAACAGGAAATAAAACGACCCTTTTATTGAATTCCCCACGTCACTTAAACCAACAAATGACAAAGTGTAACACAGTAGACCAACAGATAGTAAACATTACCCACAGGTATAACAACAACGCAAAACCATTCTGAACAAATATTAAAATAACAACAAACTGAATTATTTGTAAATAAAAGTTCTACCTCATAACTCGATCTTCCAACACCAAAATTATAACTTTAATATTTTTGAAAGTATAAATTACATCTTTGACTCTCGCCACTTATGTCATTACAAGTAAATTCAATGACTGTTTTTATTATTTTGAGAAGGTTAACTCAATATGTGTGTGTGTGTGTGTGTGTGTGTGTGTGTGTGTGTGTGTGTGTGGAGGATCCTCATTACACATGAATAAAACATTTACCAGTGAGTCTGTAGCATCAGCGACCAGTGTGAGTGATTATTCATGGCTAAAATGTTGTTGCAAATGTTGATGAACTGAATTCTGATACTGGTAGTTGTGGTAATGCAAGTGGTGGTGGTGGTTGGCATAGTAGATGTTATTGTAATGGTGGTGGTTGTGATTGTGTGATGGTGGTGGTGATAGATATATTAATACGATGAGAGAGAGAGAGAGAGAGAGAGAGAGAGAGAGAGAGAGAGAGAGAGAGAGAGAGAGAGAGAGAGAATAAAAAAATCAACGTCATCCTGTTATGTTTCTTATTATTTTTGTTTTCTATCTTACACTTCCCTTTTCATTGATATTTATCCCCCTTGTCTTCTTTTTCTTTCCCTTGTCTCCTTCTCTACACTTATTTCTACCTTCTTCTTTACTGCTTCCTCCTCTTCTTCATTTTAGTCTCCCTGTCTACAATTCGTCATTTTTATTTTCCTCTTTTTCTTTCTCTTCGTCTTCCTCTACCTACTTCTCTTCGTCTTCCTCTTCATCTACACCCTTCATTTCCCCTTCTACTCTTTTTCCTCTTCTTTATATTTCTACTCAACCTCCTCCCATTCCTCTTTCTTCTTATCTTCGCCTTCCTCATCCTGTTCTTCGTCTTCCTCCTCAAGACGTCTTCTTTCTCTCCCTCTTCTTCACATTCCTCCTCATACTATTCGCCTTCCTGCTCTCCCTCTTCTTCGTCTTCCTCTTCCTCTTCTTCGTCTTCCTCCTCTCCCCCTTCTTTATCCTCCTCCTCTCACTCTTCTTCGTCTTCCTCCTCTCCCTCTTCTTCACCTTCCTCCTCATCCTCTTAGTCTTCCTCCTTCTCCCCCTCCTCCTCTCTCTCATCCTCCTTCTTTACCTCTTCTCCACTCACTTGTCTGTCTTGGTCGTGTGAAGTGACAGAAACAAACTACATAGATATTTGAGGCATTGCAGTGCATTGGGAGTATGACAGTAGAACACATCTATCACAGCAATAAGAGATGGAGGATGTGTGTTGGGGGTGTGTGGGGGGTGTGGGAGGGTGTGGGAGGTGTGGGTGTGTGTGTGTGGGGGGGGGTGTGGGAGAGTGTGGGAGGTGTGGGTGGGTGTGTGTGGGGGGGGGAGGGTGTGGGAGGTGTGGGTGTGTGTGGGGGGGGGGTGTGGGAGAGTGTGGGAGGTGTGGGTGGGTGTGTGTGGGGGGGGAGGGTGTGGGCGGTGTGGGTGTGTGTGTGTGGGGGGGGGTGTGGGAGAGTGTGGGAGGTGTGGGTGGGTGTGTGTGGGGGGGGGAGGGTGTGGGAGGTGTGGGTGTGTGTGTGTGGGGGGGGGGTGTGAGAGGTGTGGGGGTGTGTGTGTGGGGGGGGGTGTGGGAGAGTGTGGGAGGTGTGGGTGGGTGTGTGTGTGTGGGAGGGTGTGGGAGGTGTGGGTGTGTGTGTGTGGGGGGGGGTGTGGGAGAGTGTGGGAGGTGTGGGTGGGTGTGTGTGTGTGGGAGGGTGTGGGAGGTGTGGGGGTGTGTGTGTGTGGGGGGGGGGGGGTGTGGGAGAGTGTGGGAGGTGTGGGTGGGTGTGTGTGTGTGGGAGGGTGTGGGAGGTGTGGGGGTGTGTGTGTGTGGGGGGGGGTGTGGGAGGGTGTGGGAGGTGTGGGTGTGTGTGTGTGTGTGGGAGGGTGTGGGAGGTGTGGGGGTGTGTGTGTGGGGGGGGGGGGGTGGGAGAGTGTGGGAGGTGTGGGTGTGTGTGTGTGTGGGAGGGTGTGAGAGGTGTGTGTGTGTGTGTGTGTGTGTGTGTGTGTGTGTGTGTGTGTGGGAGGGTGTGGGAGGTGTGGGTGTGTGTGTGTGTGTGTGTGTGTGTGTGTGTGTGGGAGGGTGTGGGAGGTGTGGGTGTGTGTGTATGTGTGTGTGGGAGGGTGTGGGAGGTATGTGTGTGTGTGTATTTTGGGTTTTAATTCAACTGGTGTATGTACAAGATTCCAACTATACAAATTAACTAGTATACATCAACTGGTGTGTATATATCTATCACAGCCTCACAACAAACTCGATGTATGATATATGATCACTGACAAACAGACAAAAATTCTGAAAATTTTGCAACACATGAATCCTATTGGTGCGTCATGGAAACTCCTACACAACTTTGGGAGGTCATATTGAATCCTTTTACTGTAAAGGTCACTGAACCGTATATATGATTCTATGAAAGCCATGTTCGCCACCACGACAGGACAAACTAATCCAAAACGCATGGATAATAATAATAATAATAATAATAATAATAATAATAATAATAATAATAATAACGATATACAAACACTCTCAAAATAACTTAGTTCCGGCATCGTTCGGTATTAATTTTTTTTTTATTCTGTTTTCGAATTAATGTTTCCCGCGCATTGTAGTTTTATGTGTGTGTTTTTTATAGGGGGGAAACAAACGCATTTTTTTTTTGTTTCATGTATGTAGATGTAAATATAAACATAAAAAAATAATCATTCTTGAAGTAATCATTAATATTAACAATCTGTGAGTGAAAGGTGTAACAGGTCTGAGATAGTGGACAGCAATATGTATAAGTTAAGCTATGGTGATGATATTGGTTATTAAGGTAAGGAGTAGCGGTAGCATGTGTGGAGGAGAGATTGTGGCGGTAGCAGAGGTGGGGGAGGGCGTGGTGGTAGCAGAGGTGGGGGAGGGCGTGGCGGTAGCAGGTGTGGGGGAGGGCGTGGCGGTAGCAGGTGTGGGGGAGGGCGTGGCGGTAGCAGAGGTGGGGGAGGGCGTGGCGGTAGCAGGTGTGGGGGAGGGCGTGGTGGTAGCAGAGGTGGGGTAGGGTGTGGCGGTGGCAGGGGTGGGGGGATTAATAATTATGTCAATAAAAAAATACACTCATTCACACTATGTAAGACCCTACTTGAAACGTAGAGACAAATAATCTCTGAACCTTCCTTCTCTTAGCTGTTATGAATGAGTAAAAGTAGGACCCTTACCCCTGATGACCCGCTAGAGGCAGTGAGGATACAACACATTGAATACCAAGTCTGTTGTATACAAAGAGGCAATGTAACCGGGCACTACACTCGACCCCCTTAACATCCTCAGCTGAAGTTAGGTACCCATTCAGAGTTACTTCGATTAGGGTGTCTCGAGGCAGATCAACAACCCTTAGGAGAGAGGAGACAAGGGCCGCATGCACACACATTCGCCGCATCTCATAAACGAGTTAAAATTGTGAAATAACTCACTCTTGTTTCTGCAGTACGTACAGTAAATATCAAGCTTATAAATTTATATAAAGATTCATAATAACAAAGAATTACTCCTGTTTATTGCTCGTATAGCATGTTTATGTTCACTAACAACAGCTGCGGGTCATTACTAGATATTTATTTGGTCATCCGTTAGATTATTTTGGTAATTAAACGCAGCAGTGGAGAGTTATGGAGGAGGAATGAACAAACACCTATGTAAGTATTTTTCTCTGCTGGACGTGTGACGGCTGGCCATCTGGGGTGACCATCTGCCTATATGTAAGGCCGTATTGGAGGCAGGGAGCAGTGTCAATAAATACTCTCCCCATTACAGTTAAAGACAAACACCATTTCTCCACATCACTTCCTTATTCCTCAGATACAAAGTTATCATAACATACAACACCCTACCAAAGAATTTATCCCTTCTCATGTACTGAAAAGACAGCCTCGAGAAAGTGTTTGGAGAGGAAGGTCATTTTTATGAATATATGTTTGTTTATGTGTGTATGTATGTATGTATGTTTGTTTATGTGTATGTGTGCGTGTTAAGATATAATACACGAAAGGTTTACAAGTTCTCGGTAGGCAGTTCATACATCACTAGTGGCAGGAGGACCCTTATAGTGGAGATACAACGCTGTCTAGGGATTGGCTGATAATGTGGAAATATTTATGGACTTTTGAGGTTGAACGAAAACTTGTTATAAAGAATGTTTGTGTGAAGGATGACTCTGTGTGTGTGTGTGTGTGTGTGTGTGATACTGGTAAAAGTAGTAATAATAAGATTACTACGGGTAATACTATTGATTTAAATAACAGAAATAACCACCACTTCTTTAGGTAATATTTGTTGTAGTAAAATAAATACTTACCATCACTAAAGATATAATTTTAGACCGTGTAATTGTAAGTTAACATATATATCCTCCTTCAACTATACTTAGGAACCCCATCCTCAAATCCTGAAGGATCTCCTCCTAACCACATTACTCCGCTACTCCAAGCTCACAGGATGAAGAAGACATATCCTAACCCGAGTTCCACATCACGATTAATGACTCTCGTAAAGTCTCTCTCTCTAGGAATTACATGAGAGATAAAGAGAGATGTCTGGAGAATTTATCATTTATACATCAAATAAGAGATCAATTAAAACTTGGTGTCGGAAGAGGAAAGATAAGACTGATGATCACACACACACACACACACACACACACACACACACACACACACACACACACACACACACACACACAACTGGTTTCTTTTCTGTAATCACATCAAGTTGGCTAAGATCGTCTTCCAGCTGGTGAGGGAGGGAGAGAAGGAAGGAGGTAGTGATTGAGGGAAAGACGTAGGGGATAGACAAAGAGGAGAATAAAAGGAAGACACAGGGGATGAGGGAGGAAGAGGGTAAAAGAGAACGAGTGAGAAAAAAAGGACTAGATAAGGAGAGAGGAAAAATGATGTCTGGAGCACGATGAGAGAGAGAGAGTGAGAGAGAGAGAGAGAGAGAGAGAGAGAGAGAGAGAGAGAGAGAGAGAGAGAGAGAGAGAGAGAGAGAGAGAGAGCTAAGGGAGAAGTGAAATACTTAAAGAGACGAGATCAAGATAAATGAAAAGCGAGAGAAAGAGAGAGAGAGAGAGACAGACACAGAGGAGAAAATGAAGTAATGAACAAAGGGTAAAAGGCAATAACACAAGATTGACGACAAGAGACAAAGAAGATTATAAAGAGATGAAGAGACGACTCGAGACACTAGATAAGAACAGAAGAAAACAGTGGGAAGGACATCAGGGGAAAAGGGAGGGAAGGAAAAAGAACGGAAATAGTAAGAGAGAAACAGAAGGGTGTCAGAAAGGGGAAGTGGATGAGCCATGGGAAAACATTCAGACGATGTGGGGGAGGAGAGAGACGGATTATATAGAGGAGGGATGGAGATATAACTAAAAATGAGATAAAACTAAAAAAAAATCCTTATAACTATGAAGAATGAGAGAGAGAGAGAGAGAGAGAGAGAGAGAGAGAGAGAGAGAGAGAGAGAGAGAGAGAGAGAGAGACGACAACCACAAGACACTATGGTGATAAAGGAGAATAGATGAGGTAGGAATGGTGAGTATTTCTTAAGATCATGTTTCAAGAAAGTTACCAGGAACTACAAGATACCAGGAACTACAAGATACCAGGAACTATAGGATACCAGGAACTACAGGTTACCAGGAACTGCAGGATACCAGGAACTACAGGATACCAGGAACTACAGGTTACCAGGAACTGCAGGATACCAGGAACTACAGGTTACCAGGAACTGCAGGATACCAGGAACTACAGGTTACCAGGAACTACAGGATACCAAGAACTACAGGATGCCAGGAACTACAGGATACCATGAACTACAGGATGCTAGAAACTACAGGATACCAGGAACTACCAGGAATTACAAGTCAGTAGAATATGACGTGAATAACACCGACCAGAGGAAAGTGAATGGAAGTTGTATAAGTCATTAAACTAGAGTTGCGGTCCATTGCCTCTGTCTGTCTCTATTATAAACTTGGACAAACAGAGGAGGGAGGGGTCGTGCTGGTAGTCGTGCTGTCTATATGAATTTCGATATACAGATAGGGCCTTTAGGGGGAGTCGTGCTGATGTCAATGGGGTCGTTATGAATTCGGATACACAGAGATATGAGTGGTGATGGTCGTTAGGTCGTTATAAATATCGATACAAAGGGAGAAAAGGGGGTGGTCGTTAGGTCGTTATACACTTAGGAAAACAAAGAAAGAAAGGAGGGTCGTGGTGGTGGTAGTGGTGGTTATCTGTGTAGTGTGGAGACAACACAGCTGGGTAAGGTACAAGAGAGAGAGAGAGAGAGAGAGAGAGAGAGAGAGAGAGAGAGATTACATGACCACCAAGTTTTCGTCCACCATCTATCAGGGACTAATGTATCGACCTACTAAATTTTCTCCACAATCAACAATAACGCAGGTGACTAATGTCCCTTGTAGTGTTATATTGACGTGTGCTGTAAAAGGAAAAGTAAAGCCATGAAATGACAATATCTTTTATCACCTTTTCACGGAGATCTACCACGTCATCATTATCACTCCCCCAAGAACCCCCCCTCCAGTAGAAGTAACTACACACACACACACACACACACACACACACACACACACACACTGAACGCAGCAGTGGTCAAGAATTGTATATTAAAACTACCACACACACACACACCCACCTACCCCTGGCAGTGGTCAAATATATGAACAGAACCAACAAACATAATGGGGTTACATATTATACTGCAGGACACATTATACCACCGATATATTCTATTATAACGTGACCAAAACTATATTATTTTACCAGAGAGAGAGAGAAGAAAATTACTATTGTATTGTATTAATTTTATTTCGATTTTTACCTTAATACTGAGTTGTGACTTCAGATTATTATTAATAGGCTGTAAATGAGGAAGAAAACCGGAAATAATGACTGTAAGAGAGGAAGAAAGAGAACCATAAAAAACAAGTGCAAAATTGGAAGAGGACGAGAAAAAACGAAACTAAAAGAGGAGGAAACGAGAGAAATGTTTGGACAAATCCTTGGGGGTGGAGGGAGAGGGAGAAGATAGACGATATGTCAGTTACTTTATCAGGTATCGGCGAGAACTTGGTTCCTGGAAACGAATGGTCGCCTACGTCAGGAAGGTTACGACACAGAGGTAGAGGTAAAGACAAAAGCTCCTTCAGGATATACTGAGATACACACATTCCAAAAATGTATCTTTACGGAGGGTTAAGACGAATTTCAAAATGAACACTGCGACTCCTGTTGTTTCGGTAGGTTTGTAAAAATCCTTCGACCGTTGTCATGTAGGTTAACACAAAACTGTTAAGATGCATTATGGAGCGGTGTTACATTTGAAAATCGAGTTGGGTGTAAGATTTTGTAGAAGTATGCAAATGAGGTAAGTGGCAATTGAGGATGTTTCCCTCTATAAAGCTGATATGAAGGATGTTATGTGGTAAATACGAGAGACAGAGAAAGATAGGCTATCTCTATCGTGAGTAGAAAAGAGAGAAAATTAATAAATTTAATGTTTTCTTACTATTACTACCTTTAATACAAATCTCACACAGACACACACGCACGCACGCACACAGAAATGGGGAGAATCTAGTGAGAGATCATTAATCACTGTCTCTTGGTCAACAAAAACTCTTGGCTGGGGCTGCAAGATGCTGATGAAAGTTAAGTGGTTCACGTTTGTCACTTTCAACGTGTTTTTTGTGTTGCAGATATTACCAGAGGCTGCCAGAGGCGTTCAGGCAGAGTCCTGGCGCTGCCAGAGGAGCCCAGGCGCTGCCAGAGGAGCTCAGGCTCTGTCAGAGTAGTCCAGGGTCTGATAAAGGCATCCTGGCACTGCCAGAAGAACCCAGGCGCTGCCAAAGGAGTCTAGGCTCTGCTAAAGGTGTCCAGGCGCTGCTAGAGTAGCCCAGGCACTGCCTGAGGAGCGCAATAGCTGCCAAAAGAGACCAAGGGTTTTAGGTCCTCCCAAGGTACTGTAGTTCAAGCGTCTGGATGTAACTAGAGGTGTCCAGGAGCTCCTAGATTATTCCAGGTTCTACCAGCGGGTCCCAGAATTTCCCAGCCAGTCTATATTATAATCTCCACACTGCGATTTCGTAAATAAATTTGTCTTATTCTACCTCTGTTTTCCTTCTCGTCTCGTTTCCTTTCCCCATCTCCCTCTGTATCCACCTCACTCTTTCTTATCCCTTTTTATTTTAAGCCTCCTTCTCATTTTATTATCTATGACAACCACGAACTGGAAAGGTTGAGTGAGATAGTGCAAAGTGTAGGGTGTAAATATTGTCTTTGTTATTATATACAAGTTGCCTCGCCAATCTACCTACTTGGTCATTCGTTATCTTCACTTGGTCTTTCATTACCTTCACCTGTTCTTCCTATATCTTCACGTGTATGAAAGATGGTGAGGGTGAAGGTGAGGATTAGGGTGAAGGGTAAGGTTGAGGGGGGGGGGGAGGGGAGGACGTAGAGAGCTAACAGAGACTAAGGGGAGGCAGGAGACCACAGTAGTTTGTTTACATCTTGAGTTTTACAGAGTAACTCACCTCGATTATGAATTTCTCCATGTTTTAAAAGTTCTTTGTTGCAAGTCTTATGTTTTCGGTGTTCAATGACTTCTGCACTTTCAAGGAGTTAAATGTAACAATAATAACTCTCCTACCTTCACTTTTGTTACCAGGATGAAAATGTTAAAGTTTTATGATTATTGAAAAAGGCTAAAAAATATCTGAATTGGTAGTAATTTCTAAGTGAGAATCAAACAAGTAGTGATGTTTGGTTCTCTCTCTCTCTCTCTCTCTCTCTCTCTCTCTCTCTCTCTCTCTCTCTCTCTCTCTCTCTCTCTCTCTCTCTCTCCTTTAGCGTCCTCACTGTGTACTATGTAAGCATTGCCTCAATATTCTGGTGTCTTTTCAACCTTATATAATTATTTCCTTTCTCTTCACTATTAATTAATACTTCCACTTGGTTCCTCACGAAAACATAAATGCTTGGTTATTTTGACTCTCAGATGATGACACAGGCCATTGGATTTCGAAAAACCTATATTTACTGAGAGTGTGATGGACTCTTGTGTTATATCCTACTATTTGTTACATCAGTAGTGGGGTTCACTCTGCTGCTGGCCTGCATATAAGTTCTTAAATCAGAGGAAAATTTATCATAGCGTTCTTTTCGTCACTGTATGATGGGGTGGTCGAGGGTGTGACCACAGGAATAAACTTGGGAGAGCTGCTGGGGGAGTTGTTTCCGTGAGGGGAGGAAGGCAGTGTGAGTTACAGCGCCATAACCCGGAGAATCCCCACCATCACGCTCATCTTTCACACTCCCCAGTTCCCGCCAATTTTTCTCTCAATTAAACTCTTGTTCTCTGTGGCGTAAATCTAGAGATGTTTTTATTGGGAAACTGAGGACGAGCGACTTTTTCTTTGGTTTTATCCTCTGGGTTATGAGCTGCAGTTGGGCCAGTTAGCAAGTAGGAAATTGAAGCAACATTTCTAGTAGTGAATCACGTCCTGGAGACAGAGGAGCTGTGTAAGGGCTGATTCACCTGAGTTTGGACACAACGTCTATGTTATTGTCATTTTCACTGAACATAAAATTTAACGAAGAAATCTAAATGCTATGAGAGGAAGAACTTGCTAACTCTCTAAGGATATATATTAAATTTTACGGAGCGGAGGTATATACTGTGTCCATTCTCAATTTAGCTGACTTACCAAGTACAGCGACCAGATCTAATTTGGAGATTTTCCGCTACCTAAAGAAAATTGAGATACTCGTTCACAGGAAGCCGGTGAACTCTAGTACAGTCTGACACACACAGAACGACGACCTGTTGACCGCCAGAGTTAGTATAATACAGCCAAAATATTACTTGGAAAAATATAGTTGAAAGTTAATATTTCCAGAACGAAAAAAAAAAGGTTTTATTTCTAGGCGTCTCTAACAAGTGCTGGTGATGACAATTACTATTATTAACTCAGGGAGTGTGGTGGTGATGGCGGCTGGGGACTGTTGGCTGGAAACTGTGGCGGCTGGGGACTGTGTCGGCTGGAAACTGTCGCGGCTGGGGACTGTGTCGGCTGAAATCTCGGGTAGCAGGTCACTCTAAAGAAGTATTTCAGTAAACCAAGACGGCCCTCCGCCATGTTCCTAGACTATATAAGCTAATAGCGAGCCTCTTGCTGGTGATATCTAGGCGTCCTCTCTCTTACATAACCCAAGCTGACACCATTACTTAAGGTACGTGAGGCTAATGAACCCTTATGTCTTCCGCTGTCTTGTGGTGGTGCCAGCTTCTACCGGGGTGAGTGAACTGCAGGAGGAGGACGAGACCTTTTGAGACAATCTTGATTGTATTAGGGAGGAAAAAAACTTCTCCCTCGAGGCTGTTGGTCCCTTTGTTCCTCGCCTGAGTGCGGTCACCTGAGTTTCAGGATTTTATGCACAATAATATTTTCAGTGTTGTTGTTTACGTTTGTGAGAATAAATAGGATTTGTTTTCATTCTCCGAGGAGGAGCAAGTAACAAATTAATACAGATGCTGTTGATTATATATTCACTGATGGAAATACTTAAATTTTTCTTTTTCTTTCAAGAAATTTGTTTTTCATATTTGTTCATCATATCCTGAAGTAATAACTAAAATATATATAATTTCTATATATTTACTGTCTCTTCATGTAGACAAATGTTACAGCCATTCAATCAAGCGATCCTCTGATGCATATTAAGTGGTGATCTGTTTCTAGTATAAGTTTATTACACTGTAACTGGTGTCTACATTACGTTTATAACATTTTGGTTGCCTTTAAGTTACGTTATCACGTGTTTTGTAATGTATATTAATTATTTTAAATCAGGAAAACGATTGATATTAGAAAATAATCGACGGTTTAATAATCAACAAAATCTTATAAAAATATCCTTAACACCATCAATATAATGTGGCAATAAGAAAACTCCACAAAACCAAATTTTACCAGAAATGATGGTGAGGAAAATACCTCGGAGAGAGACAGAGAAAGAAATAAGTGAGAGGGACAACACAGACAGGGAGGGTGAAACTGGTGCTGGGAGTTATTGTTCAGGATATTGTGAAGGTTTATCATCACTCCTCCTCCTACTCCTGCTACTCCTCCCAGGATTTGCACCGTAGATTTTGGAAAGGAAAGAGCTTGTGGTTTTAGTTTAAATCCTGTGGCATCCAATATCCCAGGAAGAAGAATGTGTTGGTAAATGACCAGTTGGTTATCCAAGACTCGCATGAACCCCAAGTCCTTTCCTGAGTCATTGCAGAACGGGTGTATAATGTCTTGTCACTGATGTTCTCACTAGATTCTCCCCCGCAACATCCACATTCTTCCGGGAGTAAACACTGGCTGGAGCGGGACTTGACACCGCTGTTATTTTGCCTAGAGTTATATTCTTATGGCCTTTGTTTATATTTTTCGCTGGAGAAGAGCTTTGGTTGGCGGTTTATTTAGCGGAAAATAATGTTCATGTGTTACAGTGCTGGTGAGTTTCTCTTTACTTAGCTGTTGTCTTGTCTCAACTGTGACTCCAACATGCCTGGACTATATTTTGTTCTTTTTGCATTTTCTTAATTTTTACTCTCTTGTATTTACAGGTTACTCTTTCTTTTCCTCACTTTGTCTTTTTTCTGCACCTTATTTTTACCTATGTCGTGCTCGCCTTTCACTCTTCCTTTGCTTTGATATAAATAGTCATTATAAAAGAGTTAACAAATATGGCGTACTGGGTGTTTACTAAACTGATAAACTATCTATCTCGACTCAGCTGAACGTCTCAACCATTTTTTAGTAATTAATTTTTATTTTTTCGAGATTTAAGTTTTCAAAAAATTTTGTCGACGGGAATTGTGAGACAACTAAATGATGAGCATCGTTAGAGGAGGGAAAGTCTTTGGATGAGTTTTATCTGATGGTTAGTCGGTATACTGTAGTTGTGCTTATGTAAGTTGATTTACCTCCAGAGAGTAGTAATTTCTGGTAGAGAAAAGAAGCAATTTTAGTCTGTATATTTCGTCTGTTATTGCCAAATGGTCTCTGGGATTGAGTTGAATTTTGCTGATTAATCTTTCTGCCTTATCTGTTAGACTGGTGAGAAATGAGAAGCGCTGCCGTCCGGGAGAGAATTGTGTACTGTAGGCATGAAGAACTTGTGCTTCGTATAATATTTTGTCTCTGTATTTATCATTAACAAAATACTTGATATAGTTCTGTGTCCTATTGTTATGGTTGTGAGTGTCCATCTTCAACTCAGTATAAAGCTACACTGTCCAGACTCTCCAAAATACGATCATTGCCCTCTCTCCCTCGTCCATACATCAGGAGTCAAGGGTTGTATCGTGCTGGTGGCGATTGTTATATATCTTTCTCAGTAACAAATGTAACTTGTTATCTGTTGCAATTGATGGTGTATTGTATGAAGCTCCACTAAATTATGGCACTACACAAGAATACTGTATTATTATCTAGGCTAAAACTGTTAATACAAATGGTTTATCAAATTCGGATGTCATTAGAGTTTAATGTTAAGTAAGGGAGATATACCTGAATGTGCTCGAAAAAATACTAAAAATTTATTTTTTACCTTCTAAACTCTTTAGTATATCAGACCTTGTTACTTTCGTTTCATCAAATATACGAGAGAAGGTTACACATGCCATACCATCAATAATACCAATAAATTCTGTTAGCCTTTTGGAAAAGATAGAGACAGGTGATGGGAATGATTTAAGAGACTGGATGGCTGCTGGCACATAGAACACCCCCATTGCTATGGTTGTTTTGTTTACTCACACCAGTCTCAACTTTTTCCCTTACTCCCTGCTTCTCTTCCTCCACCCTCACACTCTGCTCCTCTTCTTCCTCCCTCACTCCCTGCTCCTCTTCCTTCCCCTGCTCCTCTTCCTTCCCCCCCTCACTCCCTGCTCCTCTTCCTCCCCCCCCCCTCACTCCCTGCTCCTCTTCCTCCTCTCCCCTTCCTCACTCTCCCAAGGACAAAAAGGTCAATATTTACACCAGCTCGCCACTACTGAGCCACACTGTCGGCTACACCCAGTAAGTCCCGGTAAATTCATCGTCAATAATTCGAGTAAAAGATCTCGACTCTCTTACCAAACTTTCAAAATTACCATCACATGCAAATACAGGCGAGAGGGAGACCAAGAGGTATTCCTGCTGCAACCTTTGACAATTTACTCTACCTTCCTATTTGAATGAGTCCCAAGGCTTAATTTTTCAGTATAAACCCATGATGGACTTTTAATGATGTCAGGTGAAGGTGTTGTTTGGTTCCCCGTCTGCAGTCCTCACCTGAGTACACCCACGAGTCCAGGTAATAAAGACATATGTAATAGCTATTAACTTCACTCAAGGAGGTCAAGATTGAAGGCCACGGGGTCAATCACTATTAAAACTTACATGGCCAAGACACAATGTAAAGGTGGTGCAAAGTCTTAAGATCACAAGCTCAAACACAGTCAAAAGGTCACAGCGTCATTCAAAACTCATGGGTCATAAGGTCAAGTAAAATGGAAAGTCCTAAGGTCTCTGGGTAAAGTACAATGCAAAGGGCATGAGGTCAAACACGATGGAAATGTCAAAGGGGACAAACCAATGCAAAATCCCAGCATCAACGAGGTCAAAGACAGTCACAAGGTCAGGCTATAATCAATAGGTGTCCAACAGGTATACCTCGCCTGGGGCTGATGTCAAAGGTTCAGACACTAACAGGCTCAACCACTCGCCTCAGGTAGATATCAAGGAAGCTGCCAACACCACCTGTCCCAAGCTTGTTAAATCAAATATTTTTTTTAGTAGTTCGTAAAATATGCTTTTTTTTTTAACAATGAGATGTTAGAAAGAAAAGCGTGTATGAGGGAGGAGGTTCACTGTTTATGAAATACTTTTGTATGTATGCATGCCTGTATGTGTAAGTGTATGTGTGTATGCCTGGGTGTATGTACTTGTATGTGTGTCTGTGTGTCAGTACTGGAGTAATAAAATAACACAACCATTCAATTAAAAGCACAACAAAACACATACATAACTGTGTGTGGAGGGGATGGGGGTGTCCGTGCTGGGATGATCAAGCTATACATACATTCATTTGATAAAGTAAACAAAAGAGATTAACAAAATAAATTCACTGAGTGTTGACTGACCTCTGTACCACAGACAATACGTACCACTATGGTGACCGTGTTGTAATACTAACTACGTCGCCCTGTTAACTACATCATCCTCTTAATTACATCACCCTGTTAACTGCATCGCCCTGTTAAGTACATCATCCTGTTGACTAAATTGCTATGTTAACTACATCACCCTATTAACTAAATTGTCCTGTTAACTAAGCATATTTATATAACTGTATTTATTGTAGCCTACAGGGCATCCTTACGTAGTTACCCTTGTTGATGTTGACTTTATTGAGAATTAACTGTTTCAACAGGTAAGATCTTCAACATGTACTGTAGGTTAGTTTAGGTTATGTCATTATGGATTAGGTTAGGTTAAATTAGGCTACTCTAAGTTATGGTAGTTTAGATTAGGATAAATTAGGTTTACTTTAGGTTACGTGCGGTTAGATTAGGTTAGGTTAGGTTAGGTTAGGTCATACACAGGACCCCAAACAATTAAAAATTAAGAGAACTACAATTTCCTGGTTCACCTTAACTAGTGTGAGTAAACTTAATTAACCGGGGGTCTGCACCTGAATACATTAAGCTCCCACTTGAGGTTGTACATCACATACTAAGACGACAACGAAACACTTGAAAACTATGTCAAAGAGTTCGTCATTGCCTCGAGTGGTAGGAAGTTAAAGCTAGCACGAGAGAGAGTGAGTGAGGTGAGTGAGGAGATGAGTGAGGAGGTGAGTGAGGAGGTGAGTGAGGAGGTGAGTAAGGAGGAGAGTGGGGAGATGAGTGGGGAGGTGAGTGGGGAGATGAGTGGGGAGGTGAGTGAGGAGGTGAATGAGGAGTGAAGGAATGAGTGAGTGGGTTAGTGGGTTAGTGAGTTAGTGAGTGAGGTAGTTAGGTAGTACACGAATGATGGGGTAATAGGGTGAGGACAACAGGAAATGAATAAATAAATAATAAATATGTTTAGGAGGTTGGAGGGGAGGGAGAGAGGGGGAAGAAAGTGGAAGGGGAGAGGGAAAGAGGGAGAGACAGCGGGAGGATGGGAGGGAAAGAAGACGAGGAAGGTAAACGGAGAAACGGAGGGAGGGAGAGAAAGAAGGAAGGAAGGAAGGAAGGAAGGAAGGCGAATTAGACAGAGGGAGAGAAGGAGGGAAGGAAGGCGAAGAAGGTAGAGGGAGAGAAAGAGATGGAAGGAAGGAGTGAAAGGAAGGAGGGAAAGAGGGAGGGAATAAGAGGAAGGTAGACGGAGATAACCAGTTAGGACGTTGATTAAGAAAGTTACTGATGTGGGTAAAAGTTTCCATGTAAGACGTAAGTACTGACTTTCATACAGCCACACTACTAACCACGCCCTTCACCACACTGCCACACACTACTAACCACGCCCTCCTCCACACTGCCACACACTACTAACCACGCCCTCCTCCACACTGCCACACACTACTAACCACGCCCTCCTCCATTCTGCCACACACTACTAACCACGCCCTCCTCCATTCTGCCACACACTACTAACCACGCTCTCCTCCCCACATTACTAACCACGGCCGTCTCCGCTCACTTAATGTTAGCCAGAGATTTTAGGTTGCCAAGACTGTGGTGAGTTAAAAATATTTCCGTCATTTCTTTCTCGCTCACACCTCATCTATATGCAAACAAAAATGTATTTGAAATTAAAAGAGAAATATTTGTTGGCACGTTATGCAAATTGGTCATTAAGGCAGTCAACACTGATGACAGCTATTGTTATGACGTGTTAAACTAATGTACTGTTATGACGAGCAGTTATGACGTGTTAAACTAATGTACTGTTATGACGAGCTGTTATGACGAGCAGTTATGACGTGCTAAAGTAATGTACTGTTATGACGAACAGTTATGACGTGTTAAACTAATGTACTGTTATGACGAGCTGTTATGACGTGTTAAACTAATATACTGTTATGACGAGCTGTTATATTGTGTTAAACTAATGTACTGTTATGACGAGCAGTTATGACGTGTTAAACTAATATACTGTTATGACGAGCTGTTATGACGAGCAGTTATGACGTGTTAAACTAATGTACTGTTATGACGAGCAGTTATGACGTGTTAAACTAATGTACTGTTATGACGAGCTGTTATGACGTGTTAAACTAATATACTGTTATGACGAGCTGTTATATTGTGTTAAACTAATGTACTGTTATGACGAGCTGTTATGACGTGTTAAACTAATGTACGGTTATGACGAGCTGTTATGACGTGTTAAACTAATGTACTGTTATGACGAGCTGTTATGACTTGACAGTGGTATATAAATTATTCGTCTTCAGTTTCCGCTCGACATTACCAGTCCTGGGGTATCATAATTAATAATAACGGTAACTACTCTATGTCTTATGTAACTAATTATATCTCTGGGTGTTGACAACTTCTTGAAGGCCTTACATCATCCATCAAGTCTGAGAACGTCCCTCTAGGCTAACAACATCCTTTAAGATTGGCAACATCCCTCAAATCTGACAACGTCTCTGAATGTCGACAACAACCCTCATGTTTGACAGCATCCCCCAAGATTCACAACATCCCCCAAGAGTTGAAACATCCCTCAAGGCTGACAACATCCCCAAAGCTGACAACATCCCCAAGGCTGACAACATCTCTCAAGGCTGATAAAATCCCACAGGTCTGGCAGCATCTTTCAGGATCATTCACTGGACATTCAGGGTAACATAACGTCAGTGAGAGTGGCAAGAGTTTCAGGACATAGTTTTTATATATTTATGCGAAGCTGAAAGTTTCCCACTAGAGGGGAAAAGTGTGTGGAGAAAATACTACGTTGCTGTGAGTTTTAAATGGCTGAACACTTTGTCGTAAAAAGAGTTGGTTTTATTTAATATAAAATTCTACATCTGCTACCAAAAAAGTTTCTACTGATTTAGAGACGAATGTTGAACTCACCAACTCGTGTTTTTACCTGTAGAAAAGTGAAATTAGGAAAATGGCAGTCAGCACCACACTTTAAAAACCATGGAAGTTTGCAGAACACCAGAAACCATGAAAATGTCAATAGCGGCGGCGTTATTTACTAAAACACCTTAAATGGTTTGCAGTTCTGAGAAATAGGAGCAGGCTTTGCACCAGAGAAGCCATCTTTCGACTGACAAATCCCAAGTTCCAACTCTCGAGCATAAGCTGAAGTATCACGTGACACTGACTTTCACTGAATGTATTTTCTTAACCTAACCTAACCTAACCTTTTTTTCTCGTAATAACACCTAAAACATGCCAGCAAGTCAGTAGCCCATTAATTCTGTATCATTATCTTACAACCAAACACAAACTTATTTACCAACAGACATCGCAGTCGTTAGCTTGACACTGTTTACAATAACACAAAGGGCTATTTCTTCTGTCCGTTTCATCTAATGTTTTATATATACTGTATATATGTGCAAAACTCCTACTCTGTGCTTATATCAGTATTGTATATTGAAAGATTTCACAAATAAAATACCTTGTTCTCCTACCTAACGTTTAGACCAGAATTCCAGTGTAAGACGAAATGTCACTAGCGGACACCAAAGTTAAAGAGAATTACTTCCTTGGAGTGAACCACAACACTGATGGCGAAGCACAAAGACCACGAGAGGAAACGAGAGAAAATAAGTAGATAAAGAACAAGAACAAGAAAAAAATAATAATTTAAGTTATTATGAGGGAGCATCACCAGCATACAGCTTTCTGGCAGGCTGATCAAGGGAGCCTTAGGGAGCATCATGGAGCATCACCAACATAAAGATCTCTGGCAGGGTGATCAAGGGAGCCTTAGGGAGCATCATGGAGCATCACCAACATAAAGATCTCTGGCAGGGTGATCAAGGGAGCCTTAGGGAGCATCATGGAGCATCACCAACATAAAGATCTCTGGCAGGGTGATCAAGGGAGCCTTAGGGAGCATCATGGAGCATCACCAACATAAAGATCTCTGGCAGGGTGATCAAGGGAGCCTTAGGGAGCATCATGGAGCATCACCAACATAAAGATCTCTGGCAGGGTGATCAAGGGAGCCTTAGGGAGCATCATGGAGCATCACCAACATAAAGATCTCCGGCAGGGTGATCAAGGGAGCCTTAGGAGCATCATGGAGCATCACCAACATAGAGGTCTCTGGCAGGGTGATCAAGGGAGCCTTAGGGAGCATCACCAACATAAAGATCTCTGTCAGGGTGTAGCCTCATCACCCACATTGTCAACAAGTTTACACACAAGGTACACAAGTTGTAAACAGAGGCAGGAGACGGCCACAAGTTAGCTCGGGTAGGACGCAACTCTCACAACAAACTCATCTATATGCAGCTGAATATTGCCACCAAACTTGTCCATTCTTCTGACGACTTAACTTTTGTCTCCTTCTGCTGAGGCGACGACACCTACACCCAGCTCACCTGACGACGACACCTACACCCAGCTCACCTCACGACGACACCTACACCCAGCTCACCTGACGACGATACCCACACCCAGCTCACCTGACGACGACACCTACACCCAGCTCACCTAACGACGGCACCTACACCCAGCTCACCTGACGACGACACCTACACCCAGCTCACCTGACGACTACACCTACACCCAGCTCACCTGATGACAGCTACACCCAGCTCACCTGACGACGACATCCACACCCAGCTCACCTGACGACGACATCCACACCCCGTTCACCTGACAACGACAACCTCGCCAAACTTACCCTCATGTACCTCAGGGGAGACATAAGTGGTTAAACGAGACAACAGGCAGGTGCATGTTGTCGGAATAAGAATCAGCTGGTGAGACTCTCAGTGGGAGAGAAGTTGAGACACAGGAAATATCTACAACTAAGCGGGCTCAACCTGGTGCCTCGTGTTATGGTACAACCTCAGTGGTTGGAGTTATTATTGTGTAGAGGTCATTTAATTGTTTCTAAAGGAAGACATCACAAATACACATTAATATACACGTCCACCATCTGGCAACTTTAGAGTGTCATTTGTTGTGTCACAAGTCATGACAGGTCAGTGTAAGCCTTAATTGGACACCTGCGAGCCAGTAATGAACATGGCTCACGTCATACATAGTGCAAGGGTCACCTATTTGACTCATGACCCATCCTCACCTCCTGTGTGTCAGACTGACTGAGTTGGCTCTCATTAGCAACATAGGAGTGAGCCAGTCCTATGCCAGGCTGTATGATGTTTATTATAACCTCGCATTACCTAACACAATCAGTAGGCCTTAAAATCTAAGAGAATTTTAAAGATTCGAATGAGATTTCTATTATGTTTGTTTACTTAAGTTAAATGCTGTTGTTCCTGTGTGACATTAGTACTGGACAGAACAAAACAACCCATATACTATACTACAAATTGAATAAGTGTTATTACAAAAGTTAACTTAACATTACAACCCTGGACTCTTCTTATTACTTACTCACGTCTATTGCCATATTGTTGTCGTTTGATAGAACTCATACAACTTTGGGTAAATATTTGTAAACATAACATTCGGAATATTTAAAAACAGAAGCCTTCCTCAGTGGTCGCCAAGGAAGATAAACTCTTATATATATATATATATATATATATATATATATATATATATATATATATATATATATATATATATATATATATATATATATATATATATCATGTAGATCCACAATGAAAACGTGGATAAGATAAATCTTGATAAAATCACACGGGAAAAGGGAAACAACGGAGGTGCTCCGTTGTTTCCCTTTTCCCGTGTGATTTTATCAAGATATATATATATATATATATATATATATATATATATATATATATATATATATATATATATATAAAC
This sequence comes from Homarus gammarus, assembly GCA_958450375.1. Classification (NCBI taxonomy): domain Eukaryota; kingdom Metazoa; phylum Arthropoda; class Malacostraca; order Decapoda; family Nephropidae; genus Homarus; species Homarus gammarus. The sequence goes on from CAUDMG010002210.1 coordinate 1,159,570, forward strand.
AGAAGCAAAATTGCCTTCACGAGCACACACTTCAAGAACTCACAAGTAGGTTCGTTAGTGCGTCATTAGCTGACCAAGAAGTAATTTGGTATTGTTCCAGCTGCCATTGTTGATTACTGTCACCACCTGTCGTGAAAATTTACTCAACGGCTCCACACACTTGTATCTCTGAGTCAACACCACACACACACTTGTATCTCTGAGTCAACACCACCACACACTTGTATCTCTGAGTCAGCACCACCTCACACTTGTATCTCTGAGTCAACACCACCACACACTTGTATCTCTGAGTCAACGCCACCACACACTTGTATCTCTGAGTCAACGCCACCACACACTTGTATCTCTGAGTCAACACCACACACACACACACACCTGTATCTCTGAGTCAACACCACCACACACTTGTATCTCTGAGTCAACACCATAACACACTTGCATCTCTGAGTCAACACCACACACACACACTTGTATCTCTGAGTCAACACCACCACACACTTGTATCTCTGAGTCAACACCACCACACACTTGTATCTCTGAGTCAACACTACCACACACTTGTATCTCTGAGTCAACACCACCACACACTTGTATCTCTGAGTCAACACCATAACACACTTGCATCTCTGAGTCAACACCACACACACACACTTGTATCTCTGAGTCAACACCACCACACACTTGTATCTCTGAGTCAACACTACCACACACTTGTATCTCTGAGTCAACACTACCACACACTTGTATCTCTGAGTCAACACCACCACACACTTGTATCTCTGAGTCAACACCACCACACATTTGTATCTCTGAGTCAACACCACACACATATACACTTGCATCTCTCAGTCAACACCACCACACACTTGTATCTCTGAGTCAACACCACCACACACACTTGCATCTCTGAGTCAACACCACCACACACTTGTATCTCTGAGTTGTAAGAAACACTCCTCGTGGCACCAATACGGGCGTCTTTCAGCAGCTAGACGGAGGGAGGTTCAGCTGTCATAAACCAACGCCAAGTTTTCCAATAAGCGTAAGACCCGGAGGATGAGGATAAACTTTAATGTCATAAAGCAGAGACACGATAATGACGGCGGCCCAGTAAACACACGCGGCTCATCTTATATCTTGTAATCAAAGAGAATTACCATTTTGGTCTTTGATAGTTGTAAGTAAAGTCTTTTTTTCACCTTTGTCATGTATACGAGAAAGAGAGAATAAAATAATGTAAAGGAGAACAGAAAGAAAATATCAGCCACTTAGGAGGACAACTCAGCATCACCCACTAGGAGGACAAAACAGCATCAGCCACTAGGAGGACAACACAACATCAGTCACAAGGAGGAAAACACAGTATCAACACCTTAGAGATACAACATCAGGTCCTCGGGGGTAAAACTCAATATCTCTTGTGATTGTCGTGGTGGAGGTGATGGACTTGTGGGAGAAAGACGCTCGTGTAAATATGTCCTGCAGCCGCCTGTCTCCACTTCCTCCTCCTGTCTCCTCTTCCACTTCTTCTGCTCCTCCTCCACCTGTCTCCTCCTCCACCTGTCTCCTCTTCCACCTGTCTCCTCTTCCACCTCCTCCTCCTGTCTCCTCTTCCTTCCTCCACTTGTCTTTGTTTCAGGAGGGGGAATTAAATCCTCGACAAACTCCACACCACCAAACTAAAGGTACATTTGGTGGTTGTTTTCACAAAGTCAAGTTGGCTGAAGATGAACTACGTTATATGAGAACTTGTGTATGAGTGGTGGACAATACAACAAGTGACAAACACAGACACAGCCATAACAGTTCACGTCTCGTATTTAGTATTTCTATATTATATTTATGGCTAATATGGGTAATATGTCTCAGTGCCCCGGCCACACAGAGAGCGTCAACAACACACATCGTACCCAACACTACTAAGACGCCTCCCGTTGTTTACTTCTGTATCTTTATGTTTAATATGTTGAAGAAAAAGACGTCACTTGCTGCCTCAAAGAGTCGTGTCTCAGTCATTGTGCGCTGAAGAGTTCCTCCTATCTCACACTGAAGAAGACTTACCATCGATCATAACCTCGGCAGCGTGACACACTTTATCACACTCACATTAATTATCACACTCTCTGACTCACCATCACTGCACCACACACCACCACCTCCCTAACTCCTGGCCAGCCCCACGTAAGCCGCCAATTGTAACATTTTTGTCCACTTAACCTTTCGGAGACTTTTGTGACCAACTAATTCTCTCCGAGTCTCGCTTTCTGTTTTATTAATTTCTCTCTGAGTTTCGTTCTCTGTTTCGCAATATAGCATTTAAGTTCTTCAATAAGCGATTTCTTGGTAAGGCACCTCGTCATGAAATCCATATACCATGAGTTAAGTTAGTCTGATCATGGAGTTTTGCTCATATTTAAAGTAAGCCATAAACATCCTGCTGATCGACAATAATGAAAAAAAATATATTCCTTTAAATATATTAGACTAACAACGACGTAACATTAGGTAGATGATGAGTTACACTACGCGACGTAAAACCTGTTATAGCAATTTCAACTATACACAGGAATTCATCACCCTGTACCGTAAATATAATTGATAGGTATGTTATTGCCAACAACTATTAGCACTAGCTATATCGACAAAACAACGACTGTCAGTATGTATTGGTACACAACATTATCCAGATAAATTACAGCCTTTAAACGGAATATTTACTTAATTAAACACTGAACCTGAGCTTCACAGTACAACTATTTCCCATAAAGTGATACGGAATTAGGTTGATGTCTCTATTCAGTGTTTATCATGTTAATTACTTACTATGGTCACCACCAGTCGGCGCTAGTTACCTTGATTTACTACAACTTCTCTCCTGTTTATTTTGTGATTCCTATTATTATGAGGTTGAGTCAGTAGATGTCAGAGGTCAGCCCCCGGATATCAGGATAGGTAAATAGGTGGCTAACTACCCGGGAGTAATCACGAATCTGACCTTAGTTGACCTGGCTAAAGCGAGCTCAGTCCTGAAAGGTTGAGCAAAAAAAGTTGCCAGATGTTATGCTCAAGGAAGCGTGTAGTGTTGCCATCCTGGTGATCGTTATAACTCCAGCAAGTAATAAAACTATATTGGTTCTGAGAGACGACGGTCAGCCTCTCATGTTTGGTCTCCACAACAGTAAAGGTCGGAGGCTCCAGTGTAGTGCTCGTCACCAGCTCAGGCCGACGGTGTGTTGTGTGAGGATGTCTTTTATCACAGTGACTTCCTGTTATCAATATATCTCTAAATTCCTAAAACATGAAAACAGAATTAAGCTTGGTACAGGATGTGTCGCCAAACACCAACCATCGCCGGACACGGAACCTAACCACAGACCCGCCCAGCTGCGAGAAGATTCAGGCAAGTTATCCTGGTACACTGAAAGTAACCACGGAGAAATTCCTCTGCCGAGTTGTGACAGATATTTCACCAGAGTCGGCATACGATATTCAAGGTGAGACCTTACAGATACAGTCAATAATATGTTTTTATTTTACGAGTTTTGTTGATCTAGATATTGTAGAGAAGTAAGAAGTAACTTTATTTTGATACCACCATGATAATTCTAGTGATCAGAGGTATGAAATAAATGCGTTGGTATTGTGAATTATTAATTTAAGTACAAGTAAATAATATCTTTAGCCAATATCCAATTTGTATAAATTCATGGCGACTGTAGTTAAAAGGAATAAATAATTAATGACCCAATGACAAGGTTGGTGGCAGCGCTACAAATATAATGTTGATAGCTTACATGAAGTTTGACCTACCATGTCGCGGTATATCATCACTATAGTCCTTAAGGTTGGCGACCTGTGTTGTAATGGTCAGCATGCTCGCCTCGCAAGCGAGCGGACCCGGGTGCGATCCCCGGGCAGAGTGAAACTATGGGCAAGTTTTTTTTACGCCATTTGCTTCTGTCTTCTCAGCAGTAATTGGGAACCTGGATGCGAATCGATTTGCGGATCGTGTCCCGGGGTAATGGTTAGCCGGTGCAATTGGCGAGCACCTTTGCCGAATTGTAATTTTCTAGTGACCTTTGGCAAGTAACGTGGCTTTTTTTTTAGTTGCCAGTTAGTCACCATAAGGCCACGTTCTAGGCACATTCTACGCCCATTCCTCATAAATTCTACAAATCAAAATAAGCTTTATTCTACATTGAAATTTTAATAAATATTATTGTAATATATTAATATGGCTGTTTTATTTAATACCTTATATTATGTTACATATCCATACGTGTGCCATGTCATCGAAGAATAAAATTTTATATATTAAAATAAATGTTTTTTTTGTTATAGCATTCACTTATGTGCATCAAAATCAGTAAAATATCTACCACGACATTGCGAAGATATAATCAGAAATATTTATACACACTTCTCCGATAGTGCCAAAGGGAAATATGAACTTAAAAACTTGCCCAAACTTTTCTGGACCTTAAGCCACACAAAATCTTACACACGTGTGCCACTCGATGGCTGTCGTTGCACGCAGCAATTGAGCGCCTGCTTGAGCAGTGGGATGCTTTAAAATTATAAAGTAGTCCTACCGTCTACCACGGGTGTTATTAAAGAGAACGAAAGAAAACGTCCCCCACTCCCTGTGTTCCCCACTTCCTGTGTATTATTCTCCGTGTTTGTTCTCTAAACGCTCATTCCACAGTCAGTGTGGCTTTGGCGGCATCGCTGTTGGCAAGTTGTCCAGTCTTCTCGGACTATTCCTTAACACTGGGTGATGCAGCTCGTTAACTTAAGGTGTGGTTGTTGTGTTGGCGACAGCTTCTACGCCTTAAACAAATTCACGCCTAGGTGGCCCTTGGGCCGGCCATCCTTGTTGCACGAGGGGCAACCATTATTATTATTATAGTCCTTAAGGTCGGCCGTTACCAGCCAAATAAATGACAACCAGAAGCAGGAAATATCCATAAAACTTTTATTCGGCTTTTTTTTCAAGTTCACGTGAACAGGAACCAGTAACTAAGAGATCCATATATACTTATGGTGACGTTGTCGGCCTCTGACCGAAACCGTTTTAGCTCACCTTAAGTTCAAGGAAAACTTCTTGTTTCTTCCGTGTTTATTAAAAATGAATTGGGAACTTTCTCGTCACGTCCACACACAAGTGAAAAGTAAATTTTCTCTGCCTGTTCCTCCCTGACATGACTGTGACTGTTTCAAGAGCTTGTCTCCCCGTGGGACATATTAACTGGTCGGTGACAGCTACCAGAACGGTCGTGCTGTGAGTTGGCTGCTGGAACACCTGCCAACATCTGGGCTACACGTGTCTTGTGTTGTGAGTTGGCTTCTGGAACACCTGCCAACACCTGGGCTACACGTGTCTTGTGTTATGAGTTGGCTGCTGGAACATCTGCCAACATCTGGGCTATAAGTGTCTTGGGTTGTGAGTTGGCTGCTGGAACACCTGCCAACACCTGGGTTACACGTGTTTGTGTTGTGAGTTGGCTGCTGGGGCACCTGCCAATACCTGGGTTACACGTGTTTTGTGTTGTGAGTTGGCTGCTGGAACACTTGCCAACATCTGGACTACACGTGTCTTGTGTTGTGAGGTAGCTGCTGGAACACTTGCCAACATCTGGACTACACGTGTCTCGTGTTGTGAGGTAGCTGCTGGAATACTTGCCAACATCTCTTCTACACGCGTTCTATGTTGAATACTCGTATTTACCTTCTTCTGAGCTCTCATTATTGTTTACAAGAACATTCATCCCAGTTGCCCTTGTATATACAAAAATTTTCCAATGAACACATACATGATGTTTACTGTCATACACGCCAAGACTGTGCCACAATGTTACAATATTTACTCTCCACGCTGCACCACACACCGTGCTATACATGGTAAATCATACCTTCTTAAAAATTAAATCAAGTTTATGCATTAGGTCACGAATGTAATTAACGTTGGACTTACATTATCTAATTAATATTAAACAATTATGAACATTGTTGTAAGTAATTATGTTAGTAAGAATATGTCTCGTATCATCACCAGGATTAAGACCAGTCATTACCTTAATGAAAGTACGGTTTAATTACTGTGAGTGGAGTTTCATTCCTTAATTATAATTACAGAAATTAGTACCATAGGTGATCATTACCTGGTCATAAGGGTGAGTTAAGTGAGCCAGGTTATCTATCACTGGTGGTCATGAGTGTGAAGGTTATAGGAGGTCAAGTACTTTGTTAAATTGGGGCACTCCAGTCACTAGTCAAGAGATTCGTGACGTCATGTCCTCACTGGGCTGGGATGACAGACGACCAGCCTTAAAAGGACGTTCACACGGACAATCGTACTTATTCACGGACGATCGAACGTATCTATAGACTTACGAACAGACGAACGTACTCCAACATGAACGGGCGACTAGGTACTATGGACGGAAGGGTTGATGGGCGGACAGAAAAGTGCACTTGTCGATGAACAGATGAACCTGTCCATCGCCAGGCAGACCAAAAAATCTACCAATAGGCCAACGGGCGGAAGGAAAAGCATATTTATCGACGGACGGACGGAACGGGAGGCGCGACAGACCAAAAGACATGACAGCTAATCGACAATGGTCATTTATTTACTTTATTTTAGAACAACAGGTTCTCTCTGTCTCGGATGAAACACTGCAGCTACATAGTTGTTATAACTCTCGGTAGTTGCGCGCATGTGTGTGTGTATGTGTGTGTGTGTGTCAGCTCACATTGGAAACACTGAGAATAGTTGGACGAAGAATGAACAGAAACCGAGGAAAACAGTCGACTAGAATTGGGGTTAAGAGCTGTAGTCACCACCGTGTATACACATCACACCCTCTCAAAGTCTCCTCCTGCCCTGGGCGACGCTGTGACCTCCATAAGCTTTCCCAGCTGTTAGCCACCGCAACATGCCGTAAACCAACTCGTGCCTGCCATCCCCTGGTCCCACGCTTCCTGCCAAAGCCCCCTAAGGAATTCAACTTTTTTCCCACACGGAGTCCTTTTGCTTCTCCCAGAACGCTCGAGGTTTGCCTGACAATAGGGAGGAAGTCACAGGGGGATAGATTCCAGCAGGGTTAAGCTCCTTCCTTCCTGCAGTGGGACTCTTTCCCCCTCCCTTCACACACACACACACACACACACACACCACACTCCCGACTGAGTGAGGCTACGCCTCGTCCCTTATGTGTGTTTTAGTCTTCATCTGCACTCATGTTATCCCCAGGCCCCTAACACACACACACACACACACACACACCAGCTGTCCTCAATGACGTATAATAACACATGTAAACAGACCTAAAATAAATGACGTTGTGAGAGATGAGAAACTTGTATTTTGTGGCTGTCAAGTTTACTCACTGTGCCAAGTGGAGGTGAGTGTCACTTGCCTTCCTCCTCCACTGTTTACTCATCTGCTCACCTGTGGGCCACAAGCTCCCCACAGCTCTCGTGTTAAAATTTACCAACGTGTGCAAAATATTTCATATAAATTCACCTTTAGAGTATAATTTGTTCTTAGATCGGTAATAAGGGAGGATTATATGCAAATTCAAGCCCCAAAGCTGTTCAGTATTCAGAGATGGTTGTAGTGCACACACACACACACACACACACACACACTCTTAGAAAATCATATGGACGAAATATAAGTTAAATGATGAGTGGTAAATATTGATGGCATTATGAAACTCCAATAATCTTGTTCACGTCTCACACCATCATATTGTGTACAATGGCTACCTCACGACTCCTCACCACATCCTCTCCTCTCCTTTCGAGGATCTGGACGCCTGTGCTTCACTCCGTCAGGACTTCTTTCATGAATGAGTTGATAAAGTTTTAGTCTCCAGGAAGCGACGATACTTGATAACAAAATACTTCTATGATCAGAGTTGCTTTATCAGACGCCAGCCTGAACAATTTGCCACTTACTCCTTTCCTGACTTTGTTTCATACCAGTAAAGTTCTTGCTACAATTTTACATTATCTTAAGACATAAACTAAGAAAATAAATGTGAATTTTCGGTGACCATTGTATAAAAATAAGTTAAGTTTCTGACACAACACCTCCCAGCTGTCACAAGAACAAACCCTCTGAGAAATTATATATTTATTCACATAAAATATGAAGCAACGCCAAGACATTTGAGCCAAGGTGTGTTTATTTTGGTAGTTTGTGAGTTTTAGTTTACAGCGATCACTCACTGACCTGTGTCGGTAGATGTAACAAACCATTATGTAGTTATGGTCTAAGTAATCAATTGTGTCTGTAGTAGGGCCGTGGTGAAATCGAACCTGGTGTTTGACATTAAAGCTTGTATGTGTGGGGTGCAGTGGCCTAATGGATACGTCACTCGCCACATGTCCTGAGATGGTTTTAGATCGAATCCTGAGTTTTTTTTATTCATCCAGGTGTAAATGCGTTCCTAACTTTACGTATAGCTGGAAAACTGTAGACGGTCGAGTACAATGTTGAATACACCATATGGAATTCATTCATAGTTTCGTGAAGTGATCAAGTAAACCTTTTCAATCAATATGTATGTCTGGTAAGGTTAGGTTAGATGAGGTTTCATTGATCAGAGTACCGTGCACATATTTGAGGGTTGGCGACCGCAGTCCTCAACTCTTAACGTGTTCAGTCTGTGTTTTTACCAACCCTACAAGATTTTCTCTCTGCCTTCCCCTAGCCTTCCTACCCTCAACTTTGCCCGTTAATATCCGTTATTATCTCCTCATCCCTAATTATATGACCAAAGTATCTCATTTTTCTCTTTCTGTACATATCAAGTATTTCTCAAGAAGTTTTTGCTAACGTTGTATTTCTTTATTTGTTTTCCTCTCAGTGTAACGTATCTTAACATTTTTCTATAACACCAGTCCTTACCATAAAGCCTTTTTCTCATATTAATACACCCTTTTCATTCGATCTTCTAAATAAGGTTAGGTTTCATAAGATTAGGTTAGGTTAGGTTAGGTTAGGTTAGGTTAGGTTAGGCTAGGCTAAGTTGGGTCATTAGTTGTGGTCAGGTGAAGGTTTATCAACTAATACCCGTAAGGTATCTGGGAAGGTCATGAGGGATTTCGTTAATTAAATGAATCTTAAAGTTGAAGATAATACTTGGTAACTTTGTTTAGGTAACTGAGCCCCTCCTCCCTCCATTATATTATCAACGCTTACGTCGCAAACTCTACATTATATTATTAACACCAATATTAAAATTAATTTCTACATCACGCCATTAACGCCTATATTCAAACTTTATATTGTATCATTAGCGCCTATATTAAAAACTCTACATTATATTAATGGCGCCATATTACCAAGTTTTCATCATAAAGGAATATGACGGAGCCTCAGTAAAATTGGAGCACACAGCTGGCGTGAAGGAGTTAGCGAGCTTGTAAATACTGGGAAAATATTTTATGGTTGAAGGTGTTGAGGCGGACGAGTGGGGCCGCCCGCACGTGTAACACAACTCGAGTTTTCTCAGAGAGATTATCGTCTCCTCGGCACACCAAGTGTAACATATTCCCTCACACCTGCAGTATAATGTGTCTTATAGTCTGACATATGAGGGAAATAATGATCAACTATTACATGGAGGTGTATCACTCAGGTAATTAACTCGGCGTGACGAATATAAATATACATCATTAATAATGTGTTACTCTGCTATATTGGTTCTCAAAATATAAAGATATAATCTAAAGTCACATGGAATCAAAACACTTTCTTTGCCAGGAATAGTCACTTATTGTAAACTATAAATGCTTAAGATAGTGTTGACTCGATACTTATAATGTGTTTGATCCTTATTGATGTAAAAAGGATTTCAATCGTTTTTTCATTTAAATTTAAACTTATGAATCTTTATAATGACGTTTCTCTGGACAAAATGTCGAACGTAATATAAAATTACAGACAAAAGTTTTATTTTATTTTAGATTAATTCTCTTTCCCTCAGACTTATTTTCCTCAGAGAACATAACTGGCCAGGTGGTGTTACATGAATATGTAAAATGATCCCTAAAGCAAATACCTCGACATATGAAAATATATTTGGAATACAATTATATAGCTTTTCTTTTGCTGGGATAAAAAGTGATTAGATTGGTTTCCAAATTTTGGTTACCAATATCCTACAGCACCACCACAACCAGTACAGTAAGACCTACTGTACGCTGGTGTGGTGCAGTAATGCACCAGTATCCTGTAGGATCAGTAGGTAAGTGCACCAGTATCCTGTAGGATCAGTAGGTAGCTGCACCAGTATCCTGCAGGATCAGTAGGTAAGTGCACCAGTATCCTGCAGGATCAGTAGGTAGGTGCACCAGTATCCTGTAGGATAAGTAGGTAGGTGCACCAGTTCTGCAGGATCAGTAGGTCAGTGCACCAGTATCCTGTAGGATTAGTAGGTCAGTGCTCCAGTATCCTGTAGGACCAGTAGGTAGGTGAACCAGTATCATGCAGGATCAGTAGGTCACTGCACCAGTATCCTGTAGGACCAGTAGATAGGTGCACCAGTATCCTGTAGGATCAGTAGGTAAGTGCACCAGTATCCTGTAGGATCAGTAGGTCACTGCACCAGTATCCTGCAGGATCAGTAGGTAGGTGAACCAGTATCCTGCAGGATCAGTAGGTCAGTGCACCAGTATCCTGCAGGATCAGTAGGTAGGTGAACCAGTATCCTGTAGGACCAGTAGGTAGGTGAACCAGTAACCTGCAGGACCAGTAGGTAGGTGAACCAGTATCCTGCAGGACCAGTAGGTAGGTGAACCAGTAACCTGCAGGACCAGTAGGTAGGTGAACCAGTATCCTGCAGGACCAGTAGGTAGGTGAACCAGTATCCTGCAGGATCAGTAGGTAGGTGCACCAGTATCCTGTAGGACCAGAAGGTAGGTGAACCAGTATCCTGCAGGATCAGTAGGTAGGTGAACCAGTATCCTGTAGGACCAGAAGGTAGGTGAACCAGTATCCTGCAGGATCAGTAGGTCAGTGCACCAGTATCCTGCAGGATCAGTAGGTAGGTGCACCAGTATCCTGTAGGACCAGAAGGTAGGTGAACCAGTATCCTGCAGGATCAGTAGGTCAGTGCACCAGTATCCTGCAGGATCAGTAGGTAGGTGAACCAGTATCCTGCAGGATCAGTAGGTAATGTGCACCAGTATCCTGTAGGACCAGTAGGTAGGTGAACCAGTATCCTGCAGGATCAGTAGGTAGGTGAACCAGTATCCTGCAGGATCAGTAGGTCAGTGCACTCTTCATCTCCCCTGTGTGTTGTGTTCCCGCCTTTATGTCCTCACCCTACCATCAGTACTTCACAACATTCGGCGTCAGTCAGAGCGACACTTGACTCTCGCTCTTGTTATGACGTTGTTGATACACAACATTAGTCACACTCTACTGGTCTCAAGTCTGTTGGTCTTCTTATTATTTAAGAAAATTAATTACTTTCAATAAGGAAATTAATTTTTTCCTCTACACTAAAGTTTTAGGAGGAACATAGTCATGGTGTTGCCCTTCTGTCTGTAAACACCAAGTTTTCACAAAATACCTAAAGTTTATCCGGAGACTTGCAGTCAAACTTCATACATAAAATTCTCTTTTACACAGTTGATGACTTTATTAGTTTAGTCTCGGTGGAAGAGAAGTTGAAGGAGGGCTGTTCACCTTTATACTAATGTCTGTTTCTGTGTCGTCAGGTTGATCAGACATTTGTGGTTTGTGAAAGACGATAATTATGACCGTCATCTATCTCAGAGTCTTTGTATTGTTTTCACTCCGTCAGAAAACGTCAACATTTCGTCCGTCTTCACTACCTTGGAGGTCACCATCAATTCTTAACCGAATTCGATTAGAAATACAATGTAATATCTGGGAGGCGTCCCTCGTGTGTCGCCCGCCTGTTGTAACTTAATTAAAGTTGAGAGAAGCCTCGGTTGGCGAGGAACAACTGTATATGTTATTTAGAGACCGCGAGGCCCGGGGTCTGCCGCCTCTTCTTGTTATCTTATCCGTTTGTTGTCACTGTGTTGAGGACAGCGAAGCGCAGCTCCCTTGTGTCTCGCCCTACGTGTTGTTCTACTTGTTATACAAGGTGCAGCTCCCTTGTGTCTCGCTCTACGAGTTACAGAAGGTGCAGCTCCCTTGTGTCTCACTCTACGAGTTACAGAAGGTGCAGCTCCCTTGTGTCTCGCTCTACGAGTTACAGAAGGTGCAGCTCCCTTGTGTCTCGCTCTACGAGTAACAGAAGGTGCAGCTCCCTTGTGTCTCGCTCTACGAGTAACAGAAGGTGCAGTTCCCTTGTGTCTCGTTCTACGAGTTACAGAAGGTGCAGCTCCCTTGCGTCTTGCTCTACGTGTTACACATCAGTTCACAGGTAGCGTTACACAACGTTACAACATCAGGTTTGAGAGCGTGAGTGAGGGGTGGTCAGTCGTCATGTGGAGAGGACGACTTTAGTTAACTCAGGTGACGTAGGACGACCACAACAACCAGCGACTGAGGCTTAACCTTTACCTGTGTTCTCCTTCACAAACTTTACTTAAGGTCAAACTTACCTACTTGATCCTTGTTTATAAACTTGAAGTGAAATATGTGTCTGTATCACACAACTGGTTGTATGTCACTGGACCACAGGGATATAAATAGGAATGTACCAACTGGTGTCTACCTATAACAAAATTTGAGAACTTGTCACTTTGAATGACATAATTGGAATTTGTGCTGAAGGAGAAATATCTTACTATGTCTATGGGAATCTCAGTGAATTAAGGTAAAATAAGAAAAAATAAACAGACATCTCGACAACACTTAAACACTTTGCCTGTCGCGGACTGTACCACGCTAATATTAACCGCTGGCCACAATGTCCTGGCCAACACTCTATTGGATTTTTATGGTGTTAAAGATGACCCGCTGTTGGTGTCAGGCTCCTCGGCGGCCGACGTTCTGCCCTCGTAACAAGAACCTGTGTAATTAACCTGTAATACCTGTGTGGTCTGAGAACATTATAGCTACGTCACATCACCGCTTCAGAGTCTCCTGGACACTAACCAGCGGACTACATCACGTGTTAATACCAATAACACAGTTGTTATGACTGTGTCGGCTGGCTAAAAGCTTCCGGTATATTGTGTCATATGTGTAAGTGATCCCTGTTTAAATTTGTTGTTCCCTCACCATTTATGAACATACATACATACATACATACATACATACATACATACATACATTATTTTTACTGGGATTTGTTTGTGCTGTTAAAATGCGGCCACAAACCAGATGTGACGAACAACTGTCAATATAATTATCAACTGCACTTAGGGATCTTCATATTTAATTACATTTAAATATTTTGACAATAAAAAAAGATTGATGGTTGTAAAGGAGTGAAGTAAATAGTTATTAATGGGAAGAGGACCTGTGGTGTGTGGTGGACGACCATACTGTATTGTGCTGACGTTATGGTGCACACGCATAGTCGGTGTGGACCTTTAAACACTGTGTCGTGAGGTGCTAGAAGTAGTAGTAGTAATAATAATAGTAGTAGTAGTAGTAGTAGTAGTAGTAGTAGTAGTAGAGTAATAGAAGTTGTAGAAAGAGTATGTTGCCCATCGTGTACGTGGATGGCCGGCCCAAGGGCCACCTAGGCGTGAATTTGTTTAAGGTGTAGAAGCTGTCGCCAATACAACAACCACACCCTAAGTTAGCGAGTTGCATGACCTAGTGCCAAAGAATAATCCGAGAAGACAGGATATCTCGCCAACTGCACTGGCTAACCATTACCTCAGAAAACGATCCACAAATCGATTAACATCCAGGTTCGCAACCACTGCTGGGTAAGGCAGGCAAAATAGCGTAAGAAACTTGCCCATAGTTTCACCCTCCCCAGGAATCGAGCCCGGGACCTCTCGGTTACACGGCGAGCTTGCTGAATTACACCACAGGTCGCCGGTAATAGTAGTAGTACTCACGATGTAATAGAACACTAACATCATATTTTTTTCTCCTTCCCCCATCTCTCTTATCTTCTCTTTTCTCTATAAAATTTCACGGTGCCTCTTTTTTTTTTAATTTTTCTTCTTTCATATGAGGTTTACGATGACTCAAAAACCCATAGCTAGCGACAAAACGAAAATACGATCTTTGTAACACCACAACCAAACCAAAGACACTCAAATACACACCAATATACGTATACAAAAAAGAAAACACAATGACTTTTATAGTAATACACAGAGACAAACAAAACTCACACACAAATACAAATATACACCACACATCCACAACAGACACTTTTATGTGCACACTCGAGCCACAAATGGAGTTTCACCAAGAAGTGCATTATATTCATACGACTCCCAAGGTGGCCTGAAGACTGACAGTAAAACGCCAAATAACATCTCGGTATTCCCTCCTTCCTCCGAACGTCTTATTCTTTATGAAAGTCAAGGTCTTCCATCACTAGACAGCTGCTCTCGTATATAAGAGGGTGTGGAGGAGCTGTCTACGTCCTCCTTGACATGTGACCCACTTTATAGTGTATACTCAGGAGACAGTTATAATTCGGGTCTCACTTCAGGTCCATCTGGCTTCTTTATCTCTCCCACCACCTCCATCTTCTCTCCAGTCCAACAATTTCCGCTTACCATTGGCCATCAGGTTCCACACACACACTGGCCATCAGGTTCCACACACACACTGGCCATCAGGTTCCACACACACTGGCCATCAGGTTCCACACACACACTGGCCATCAGGTTCCACACACACTGGCCATCAGGTTCCACACACACACTGGCCATCAGGCTCCACACACACTGGCCATCAGGTTCCACACACACTGGCCATCAGGTTCCACACACACACTGGCCATCAGGCTCCACACACACTGGCCATCAGGTTCCACACACACACTGGCCATCAGGCTCCACACACACTGGCCATCAGGTTCCACACACACTGGCCATCAGTTTTCACACATAAACATTACCCATATGGCCCACCACTAAACCTCACCGGAAGGAAACTTTTAATACTTGGCATTCAGTTGTCCACTTACTGTAGTTAAACTAAGCTTCCTTACTCTAATTATAATTTTTTTTATTGATATTTAAACCCAAATTCTATAAACAGTAACACAAGAAATGTTGGATACTTCCATCCTTCAACAAGGATTAGTACAGCTCCTTGCAAATTTGTTTAGAATTATAAAATTAAGTCAACGGAGTTTGGTTTCAATTCTACCGATCCTGATGTCTTGTAAAATAATTTACATTTCCCATATTTTTATAAAAATTACAAAATATGTGCGGAGTGTGTTTTGAGGAGCAAAAGGCAACACTGATGGGGATTGAAGTGAATTAAAGGGAGATTCTGTGAACTGCTAGAGATATGACAAATGGTTGATAATGTTAGAAAATTAGTGTTGCCGTTTCACACCTTTTTCATCCGCTACGCAAACTAGTTTGTGACGGGAATCATATTACCTGTATATGGCTTGTATTAGCCGTTATTTTGTTGTGAAATGATGTCTAATAATAATATTGGCATTAAAGGAAAGCATATTGATGTATTAACATAAAATTACATCAATTGTATTTCGATATTTGCAAACAACGCTTCAGGAAATAGCCTAATACGATTTGAGTCGATTCAGAGGTTACTATGACCGGTATACTATTCTCGTTACAGACAAACAAAAACATACTACTGAATGTAATATATGCAATTACAAAATAAATGGCCTATTAACCATTACTTCTAGTTCATAATTATATCCTTTATAAATTTATACCAACGATCACTGTCCAAGTACAGGAAAGGTGACAGCGGCGTGTTTTGAGGAGCAAATGGCGTCACTGCTGCTGATAGGCTGAGTAGGAAGTAAGCAAGGTATGTAGCCGCGAGCTTATACTCTCTTTTAAGTAGAAAAGTCAAAAAAACTCGAAAACGGTGTTATTATCGTTTCGGTCATGTAGCGAATATTGTTTAGTATTATTTTAGTATTTTACACCACATTTTCCTTTTACTTCAAAATTTTGCCCACTTTAAACATGTAACGTAACATTTTTCGATTAAAATACTCGAAAAGTATAAAATTCCGACGGAAACGCCACGAAGAAAAGTGCCGTAGAATTGTCTAAATTAGGAACCACGGTATAAATGATGTGGTAAATACAACAAATTGTTAAAAGACATTTATTAAGTAAGGTCGTGTAAAAATAATGACAATATTTCAGTAATTTCGCAAAATTCCTAACTAATTTAGTCATTTCGTAAGTCCCTGAATGAAAAATTTATTACATGATTCTTCCAGGGATTTCACAAAATTATTGATTTCACAAAGTTCAGTGCAAATTAGAACATAACGTTAAATACGACATATTCAGAGTTGTATGTGAGGATTCATGTACTGTATAAGCTCAGTGAAGCTGGGTATAAATGACCTATGACATGGAGAAAGTAAGTCACCTCGGCCCCAGGGAAGCAGAGTGTATATTATCATTAATCTTTGAACACACTAAAGACTTAATGAAACAGACAGCGGTATGAAATATGAAATTAACTAAAGAAATACAAATAAGAAAGAAAATAAAAGAAATCTAAGTGTGTGTAACAGTAACAGTGTTTTAAGACGGCTTGCGGTGTTATGGTCAGAATGCTCGCCGCACAAGCGATCGACTCGTGTTCGATCCCCGGGCAGGGTAAACCTGTGGGCAAGTTTTTTACGCCTTTTTGCTTGTCTACCCAGCAGTAATCTGGGACCTGGAAGGTAATTGATTTGTGGATCGTGTTCCGGAGTAATGGTTAACCAGTGGAGTTGTCCGGTCTTCTCGGACTATTCCTTGACACTGTCATGCAACTAGTTAACTCAGGGTGTGGTTGTTGTGTTGGCGACAGCTTCTATACCTTAAAAAAAATCATGCCTAGGTGGCCCTAGGGCCGGCCATCCTCATTACACGAGGGGCAACCATTGTTATTAATTATTATTATTATTATTATTATTATTATTATTATTATTATTATTATTATTATAAGGCATCAAAATATACATCCAGTCACTTAAGTGTACTTTAGTAAATTTTAATTAAAAGCCCAGTTAATCGGCCAAACAGAGGCGTATAACCTTAAAGTCTTACACCAACACACTTCACTGCTGCCATAAGTAAAAGAGACTCATCAAACAAGCCACAGAGATCATTAGGCGTAAACCGATGAAAAGATTCATGCAGATCTAGACAAAACAGGACGAGGATATAACTGAGGAAAAAAGAACTGAGGACGTTTCATGGAAATGTGTCTGGCATTTAACGAACGGCGGCAGCTCATGTTATCAAGCAAAAAAGGATGAAAAAGTGTTAATAGTTAATGAGGCGCTGATTGACACCATGAAGGAGACGGTAAGAACAATAAAGGTTCTTACACAAGACGAGGCACTAATTTGTGATCTGTATATCCATGAAAGGTTTCTTTTGAAGATGAGAAGATCAGACAACATCCAGCTGGTTGTATCGTCGTCTTCAGGGACGAACTTGAGAAGATGACTCAAGTCGATACACCATAAAAGAGAGACGATTACACTCCCTTGAGGCGCATTACAAACTGTCGAGTGACTTCTAGACTTTACTCCATTAAGCATTGCCTGGAGAGTTCGACCCTGAAATTCGTCCCCGAGGACTTGAACAACTTTTCCATAGATTCTCAGTGACTCAAGTATTGTCTGGTGACCTTCACACCACACTCAGACTAACACACCCACAATGATGTTCACTAAGACCTTCATGTTACACCCAGACTAACACACCCACAATGGTGTTCCCTAAGACCTTCGTGTTACACCCAGACTAACACACCCACAATGGTGTTCCCTAAGACCTTCGTGTTACACCCAGACTAACACACCCACAATGGTGTTCCCTAAGACCTTCGTGTTACACCCAGACTAACACACCCACAATGGTGTTCACTAAGACCTTCGTGTTACACTCAGACTAACACACCCACAATGGTGTTCCCTAAGACCTTCGTGTTACACTCAGACTAACACACCCACAATGGTGTTCCCTAAGACCTTCGTGTTACACTCAGACTAACACACCCACAATGATGTTCACTAAGACCTTCATGTTACACCCAGACTAACACACCCACAATAGTGTTCCCTAAGTCCTTCGTGTTACACCCAGACTAACACACCCACATTCTGGAGTCATCTTGTGCTGGTGACTCCAACTTAAGAGATTCACAAACAGATCGTCTGGAAAACGTCCTTCCTTATTAATAATTGTGAGTCATTCAGTAGTTGATATTCATGAAGGAAATTCTAAATTTATTAGAATATTATTGTTTGCCCGAGTTTGGCCAGTGATGGATATTGGCACGTGTCTCAACTTGCCCCCCCCCCCCTGTCTTGCTTCACCCGTGTCTTGCCTCATTCATATTTTGCCTCGGCATTATCTTTCCTCTCTTTTGTCTTGCTTCATCCCTACCTTCACCTTTCAAGACATATCATCTCTTAATCACAAAGTTATTCCTCCTTACCTTAGCCATCAACGTTGAGTATGCACCAGTCTCTTCCTTCCCCTCCTTGTCTTCCTTCTCCTACCTTCTCCTCTTTACACTAGTCACCATCACTTGACATTCAGGGGTCTCTCTCTCTTCATGTAAATTTTCTTGAAGTCGGTCGAGTGAGAACTGCCACCTGTGTCAAGGTTGTCTTTCATCCTCCCCTTTCTTCTCCTCCTACTCTTTCTTCTTGTCCGTCTACCAGTTCTTCTCTTTATTTCACCTTCTCTTGATTTCCTTCTAGCTCTTTATCTCCCTTTTTTCCATTTCCCTTTCCTTCCCTTTATTTATTCTCTTCACCCTCCTTCTTTTACTTCTCCTTTTCTTCCTCCTTCTCATTCTCCCTCTGCCCTTCTTCTCATCATAGTTATAACCCCCCTCTTTTCCTTCTCCTTCTCCTCCACTTTCGGAAATCCTCACCTCTTCCATCTCTAGTAACACAACCCTTCTTTATCTTTCTCTCTTTACACAATACCGGGTGTTTTTACTCACGTATTTATTCTTTTATTTTGTTTTTACTCATCATAAAGTCTCTTTATTCACGTGCCTTTCCTTTAATTATTTCCTCATACTGGCGCTCTCCTGCCATGGTTCAGTTACACATGATAACACGTTAATGTGTTGTCATAAGTGTGTACCAGGCGAGTGTTGTAGTGTGTACCAGGCGAGTGTTGTAGTGTGTACCTAGCGAGTGTAATAGCGTGTACCAGGTGAGTGTAATAGTGTACCAGGTGAGTGTTGTAGTGTACCAGGTGAGTGTAATAGTGTGTACCTGGTAAGTGTAATAGTGTGTACCAAGTGAGTGTAATAGTGTACCAGGTGAGTGTTGTAGTGTACCAGGTGAGTGTTGTAGTGTACCAGGTGAGTGTAATAGTATGTACCTGGCGAGTGTAATAGTGTGTACCTGGTAAGTGTAATAGTGTACCAGGTGAGTGTTGTAGTGTAACAGTTGAGTGTAATAGTGTGTACCTGGCGAGTGTAGTAGTGTGTACCATGTGAGTGTAATAGTGTGTACCAGGTGAGTGTAGTAGTGTGTACCACATCACACGCACACACACACACAAGGGCAGATGACCACTAGTGAAAACATGTCACTTATAGTCTTGTCGAGAGGGAAAAATGACTCTTGTTTCCACCAATAAATTCTCCTCCTGTGTCAGTTTGTGCTTCGTAATGTTAAAACTTAATGGAACTGTCCCATATAAATCGCCATAAATCGACCTGAAGTTGTGAAACTTTTAAGTAACACCATATATACGTCACAACTGTGCGACTTGACATTGTCTTCTTGTTATCTTGTTTCCTGTGAAGAAGAAGACTTGTAGTGTAAAGATAACTAGTCGTTGAGTTATTACTTACTGTTGTCTTAATGTTTTGTGGTGATTTAAAACCCAGAGTGTCCAAGTACGCTCTTTAGTTTCATCTAATACATACGACAACTAGTAAGAAGGAATGTTTTATAGTATTCATGGGATTGAATGTAACATACGATGGTACCTAACTAAATATATGAGACTGATTCCACCGACAAGTGAATTATTTCCCAATCTGAATATATAAGAGACTCATGCATGCTAAGTGTTGCAAGATGCAATACGTGGTAGAGGGATATAATTTATTGTGCTTAGATTATTATTATTATTATTATTATTATTATTATTATTATTATTATTATTATTATTATTATCAGTAGTAGTAGTTGCAGTAGTAGTATCAGTTGAATTGAATTGAATTGAATTGAAACAGTTTATTTAGCCAGAAAAACACAGATACAAAGAGGATAATAATAACAATATTAACATGGCTGAGCCAGTTGAGAACCTGAGCTCTCTTTGAGGCACCTGATATATACTATACATTTATCTCAAGGAAGTATTATGTAACATTTAGTATCATCTGGAATAGTACAATAGCATGGTGGTAATAAGAACATCTCATAATGGTACCACGGTTATCACTTCAATATCGATTTATTTATAAATTTTTTAGTTTATATTTTTTTATTTAGATATACATAAATTACAGTGGAATTGAAAAACATAAGTATAAGTATAAGTACAACATGGGTTGTACAGTAATAAGGTTGAACAAGAGGACAGAGCTGTCAGGATTATGTCTAGTTGGCAATTATGTTTATTGCAATGGTAATTACTTATTTATTTACACGATAATTTCCGATAAAACGGTTTTGATGGTACAATAAAAGCAGGTACTGTAAATATAGTAGGTGTTACAAGAAATATTAATACTTAGACAATAGATATTTCTTAAGAGATGATTTAAAGGAAGGGAGCGTAGTCTTTGCTCGGATGGGTGGGGGTAAGTTGTTCCACACCTTCACACCTTGATATTTTATGGAGGTCTGGGACTGAGAGGAGCGCATGGGGGGTGGTCTTAGTAGCTCTGGGTACCTTAAGTTGTATCTCTGATTATTCCGGAACTGGAAATAATTATTGTTAAGCAAGTGATTGATAGATTTGTAAACAAAGAAGGCACAGCAGTAGGTGCTAATATCTTCGAATTTTAACATTTTCAATATAGCAAATTTTTCGTTTGTGTGATCTGTTTTTTTTCAAGTAGGTCATTGTCCGTACAACTCTCTTTTGTGCAGTAACCAGAGATTGTGTTTTTGAAGATCCAGAGGCCCCCCATAGTGTGTGACAGTGTATCAGGTGTTGGTAAACAAGATCATGATAGATTTCTTTCATTGCTGTGAGAGTGAGTGACTGTCGAGTGTGATACAAGATACAGCACTGTTTATTGACTTTACTGTGAATGGCTTGTATGTGGTTTCTCCAGTTAAGTTTCTCATCAATAATAACTCCGAGGAATTTATTATTTTGTTCGCGTTTGAGGTCTGTATTACCAAGTTACAGGGGGTCCAAGTCTTGGGGTAAGTTTTCCCTTCTGTGAAAGATCGTGTAGTGGTGTTTTCTCAATGTTTAAGATCAATTTATTACGTATTACCCAGGTCCTGACTTTAGTTAATTCAGTGTTCATAATTCTCATCAAGAAATGGAGGTCTGAGTTGCTCGCATAGAGATTACTATCGTCTGCAAATTAGTTGTATTTTATGAGTGAGCTGGCGTGGACTATGTCGTTTATGTACAACAAAAACAGTACTGGACCGAGAATGGAACCTTGGGGACTTCATACATTGAACAGAGCAACTTTACGTAAATTCATGAAAAAAAAAATCTGTAGTGATTAATAAAGTAAAATAAATTCTTGGAGGAATTAGACGTAAAGATAATAGAGATGCATATATGAGCGTGTAATTCCCCCTCTCCTCCCACGCGTAGATGTATCAAGACAGACTGTTGGCGAGTGTGAAACAGATGGTCTCGTTGTTTATGAGTCAGTGAGGAAGGTGAGGGAAGGGGTATGTGTCCTAAGGGCTTGTGTGTATCTCAGGGGAGAGTGAGAGATAAAAAGATCCAAAGTTTTGAGAGATGAAGAGTCCAGGAGATACTGTGTGTGTGTGTGTGTGTGTGTGTGTGTGTGTGTACGTTTGTAGGTTAGAGCGAGGCTGGTAGAGCACCTGGGTTTTTATCAGTCTGGAGGAGGAGGGTGAGGCTGTTACTACCTCAATGGAATATTGTTTTACACGCAGCTCCCTGGAGTATCTTGAACCAACACTCAGAATACTGTCTACACCTGACTTACTTCCCTGTATGTGTTGGGGGGAGGGGGGGTGTGGCTACTGTCTGTACATACCTCGCTTACATCATAGGTTCTTTCGTCTGGTTCTCAGTACGTGAACTCATTATTTTCAGAGAAGAAAACTGTGTATTAATACCTGTACCTGTGGTTACTGTCGTTCATGGACAGGTTTTCTCTGCACGTACACTCGTGCAGTCAACCAGGGAAGTATAGCACATATTATCTGTGGTCACGACAGTGTTATGTGAGGTGTTACCGTGTTATTGTCTTGAGTTACCTAGGTGTGACGTATCATAATCCCCTTGTGTCATGTCATAACCGAGGTGTGTTGTGTCATGACCTCACCCTAGACGTGTCACATACAGTAGTCAGCCTCAGCCAACACTCTTATACTGAGAAGCTTCACTAAAGGTGTCGTGTCGTCACGACCAGCTTGGGAAGGCTGCCAACACTCTCTCTCCTGATACTGTAGTGGTGATGTGTCCTGTTATACTGAACACCCCAGTGTAGTGATGATATGTCCTGTTATATTGGATACCTCAGTGTAGTGATGATATGTCCTGTTATACTGGATACCTCATTGTAGTAATCCGTTGCAGTAAAAGTTGTAACACACTGCTCTAAGTTTAGCTGCTATGTTCGTCACAACTTTTGGTGTAATGCTGTTTCAGTGTACATATTATTGTGTGAGTGGGATGCGTGTTACAGTATATTGGTCACAGTGTAACAGTGAGAGCAGAATGATAATGAGAGTTATAATACTGTGTAGTTCTTGTGTAAATGTGTCAGCACTGTAGTATTCTGACTGGTACTGCTGGTGTAGATGTGTCACCACTTTGGTAGCCTGATTAGTACTACAACCGTTAGCTCGTTATGTACACGTCCTGGAAATGACCTTAGCGGCAATGTGAAATGGCCTGGAATAGAGCTGTAGCTTAGAAATGTTGGTACTAATGGTCTTTAGAAAACTATTTTAGAATTTCTATGAACATAAAGTCAAGGATGTGTTGAGTGTGTGAGGCGTGACTTTAACAAGGAACACACACTCGTGCCGTAAAGATTCATGTTATTTTACGATGAAATTTACTGTCACCGATTTGATGATTTACACGTGATGTAAATACTGAATGGACAAATTTTTAATGTTTACAGTAAGGACATTCATCAGCAACGCCACTCACTACTGTCACTCATCAGTGTTACTCATTAGCTTCACTCAACAGCGTCACTCATCATATTCTTCAATACCATCATTCAACAGTGTCAACCATCATAGTCACTCAACACTATCACTTAACACTGTCACTCATTATAATCAATAGCATCACTCATTAGTTTCACTCAACAGCGTCACTCATCAACAATCTAAACAGGAGATGCATTGACACGAGTTTCATCTTAATTCATCAATAGCAAAATCTTGGAGGCCCATCACCCTTCCTCGACACAACAACACAAGTCGATGATTAATTAAAGTTGGGTTGTAGGAGGCTTGCAGACGTGACTTTCCCCAAGTGAGAGAGAGTTTTTGAGGGTGACGATCTTAAGGAATTGTTATCTTTTTTTCTCCAAGATCAGGAGAGACAGCGATCTTATGTCCTCCAGGATCTTGAGAGACAGTGATGTTGTCCTCCTGGATCTTCATAAACAGTGATGTTGTTTTCCAAGGTCTTGAGACAGAGTGATGATGTTCTCCTGGGTCTTGAGAGAGAGTGTTGATGTTCTCCTGGGTCTTGAGAGAGAGTGTTGATGTCCTCCTGGGTCTTGAGAGACAATGATGATGTCGTCCTGGGTCTTGAGAGACATTGATCTTATGTCCTCTAAGATCTTGAGAGACAGTGATGTTGTCCTCCTAAATCTTGAGAGACAGTGACCTTGTGTCCTTTTGAGGGAGACGATTTTGAGATAATGACTTTCCACTGAAATCTCCCAGGTGATGACCATAATACCAGGAGTTCCTAAGGCTAAATAATGATCACCTGCTTACATTAGTATATGGAATATTAAACAGGATACTATGTTATGATACAAACTTAACATTCTAATTACTGACAAATAATTTCGTCCATAATAAAATTGCTTCAAGCGGTAACATACACTGAGGTAAACGCCGTTTCATTAAAATATGTTAGAATGTTTATTTTTTTTAAGCATTGATATGTTTTACGTGGTTCAGTTTACCCTTAATTGCTTCCAAGTAAGATTAACGAGTTTGCTTTTTCTAAAAGTTGAGAAAGGACGACAAGAAAAATTGGACATTCATATATAATTTATCCTTGGTGGATTTAGATACCTACAGCCTCACCTCACCGAGTCATTCACCGGTATGTACCTCATAATAAAAACGTGGAAAAAATTCTGAGAAATACATTGAATTAGTAGAGTAGTGAGAAGTAGTTTTAACTCAATGACGACTCAGAGAATTTATTTAAATGTTGGTAAAAACGTGAGGGAGGAAGATTCATTAAAATTGTGAGATATTGCTCACTTGATATTACCAGTCACTTCAGTAAAGATTTTACCAGTAATACAGAGCAGGTAAACTTATATCCACTACTAACTCTTTCCTCTACTCGGCCATTGATTCATTAACTCACTTATTCACTGACGGAGATATTTACTCATGCTGATATAGTATTGTGGGATTGAATTACTCTTGTTTGATCTTTAAAATATCTTGACTTCATTTCTTACACACAGACACACACACACACACACACACACACACACACACACACACACACACACACGTGATTAGTGAACGATTGATTACGGAGCAGTGCAATAAGTGATTACCATACAGTGCTCGATTGTGCACCCCAAGGAAAAGTCAGACAGTGGGCACTTTATCGGTCACCTTTAAAGTGCCAGTGACAAGGACCACCGCGGTGTTTACATATATCGTGAAAACTGTGTCGGCGACCCCAAGCACCAGGGACAAAGACCACGGTCTTTACGACTGACAAATATTAACAGATGTCTACCAGTGTCAGTGTCCCTCAAAGTGCCGCCAGTGACAAACACTTCCGTCCGCCCACAACAGATTTCAACAGATGGCCACCAATCACTTACTCCCGACGCACTCTGTACCATCTAAAGCGTGGGAACGGTTATCCTGATGGCAGTGTTATCGCGCTACTCAAGTCACTAAACCTATTCCACGCGCGGAGCCGTAGACAAGGCCGTCATGCACATAAGCCCATTAGAACCGTAACCTCCACTAGGAAACCGGAGAAACCCACCCCTGACAGACCATACCACCACACTGAAGTTCCACGGATATGGTATGATCTCCCGTCTTTACTGCTATCCAACGTCACTTCCCTAGCTAACTAGTTCGACGAGCTGGCAACTACAGTCAGGTAACCGCCGCGAGCGTCGTTGCCATATGTGAGGCCTGGCAAATTGTGCCTGAAACGTGTCATATTGAGGGATATCAACTCTTTCATCACCTTCGTTCACAAAGACGCGGAGGGGGCGTTGCCCTCTTCTGTCAAGATGACCTACGCCCGTCACGCCTGGATGTTCAAGTCCCAGCAGATGTGGAAGCATTATGGGTGCGTGTCGTGCTAAGAGCCCACCCACGCAACACTGCTTCCATTATAATCTGTGTGGCATACCATCCGCCTCGATCACCCACCAGAGACACTCTTATCAATCATCTCATCACCACCTCAGACCACCTCAGAGTTAGGTACCCATGTGCCAAGTTAATATTATGTGGGGATTTAAATGAAATTGACACCACTGATATCCAGGACCAGCTATCACTATCACAAGTTGTGACCTTCCCCACACACGGTCAAAATACCCTGGACCTTATCTTAACTGACTTAGCGGACCAGTACCAACCACCTCAACCAATGCCTCCTATCGGGTGTAGCACACACTTATCAGTGCTCTGGTCCCCAGCTGCCACTCCCACTCAAGTACAGAGACCCTACATCAAGACCTACAGGCCGATTACTGACTCTGCAGTGCGCCTCTTCGGGCAGTGGATAGTTCACCATCCCTGGACTGAAGTACTTAGCGTGGATGACGTGGAAACCAAATGGATAAATTATACCAACACCACCACGCAAGCTCACCACCACTTCTTCCCCGAGAAGTCCGTCAGATCTCACCCAGCTGACTTGCCCTGGATCACACCTCGGATCAAAAGACTTATGCAACAGAGAGACAGAGCCTTTCATCTCAATGACCACATCCGCTACAGGTCACTTCGCAACCGAGTCATCCGCGAAATACGTACTGCAAAAAAGTCCCACTACCCAACCAAATTACAACACCTGAAGCAGACCAACATCAGTCAATGGTATGGTAAGCTTAAAGAACTCTGTGGACTAAACAATAAGACACACCCCCTCCCCTTCCTTAGCCATCTCACTAGTGTTGACGCAGCTGAGCAAACAAATAACCATTTCGCTACTATATGCCAGACGCTCCCCCGGCTTGACACAACCACTCTCCCTGCTTACCTACCAGCCCCCCTTCCCACTGACTTAGTAGAAGAATTTGACGTAGCAAAACGCCTGGACAAACTAAAATTAAAACGCTCCACCACCCCCATTGACTTACCAATGAAACTCTTCAAGGAGTTCTCCCCGGAGCTTGCTAAACCCCTCTGCTCCATCATCAATGCTTCTCTCAGTCAAGCCAGATGCCCAGCTGACTGGAAGACCTCTTATGTATCACCAGTGCCCAAGTCAACCAGCCCACAATCCTTAAATCAGCTACGACCTATTGCAATCACCCCAATACCCAGCCTAATCTGTGAAAGTTTTGTGTTCGACTGGGCTTATGCTGATATTGCAGGAGTCGTAGACCCTCAGCAATTTGGCAACATGAAAACTTCCTCCACCACTCACTGTCTTGTCAGCTTTCTCGATTACATATACCGCCATCTCGAGAAACGAAAAACGTCTGTAGCTGTCGCCTTCATTGATTTCACTAAAGCGTTCGACCTAGTCGACCACAATATAATCATCAACAAAGCTATTGACCTCGGGCTTCGAAGAAGCCTCATACCATGGCTTACAGACTTCCTCAGTGACCGACGCCAAGCTGTACGCTTCCGAGGGGCTGTCTCCACCTTTCAGTCACTCACCTGTGGCGTCCCCCAAGGCACCAAGATGGGACCACTCTGCTTCCTTATGCTCATCAATGATGCCCTAAGAGAAACCCCTGCTCGCTGGAAATATGTCGACGACTCCACCATTGGGATCAGTGTCAACAATTCTGCTCCCAACTATACCGCCCTTCAGGATTTATTGAACAGTCTCCAAAACTGGGCCACCAACAACCATGTCACCATCAACCATACCAAGACCATGGTTATGCACATTAACCTCTCCTCCGACATTGTCCCACCTCCTTCCATTACTCTAGGTCCCAACACACTCCAGGTTGTAGATTCCACGAAGCTCCTCGGCGTCACCATAGACAACAAACTAAATTGGAAACCACACGTCAATGAAGTTGTCAAATCCTCCAGTTTCCGTCTCCACCTCCTCCGCCGACTCAAGTCCCTCGGAGTTCCTGCACACGAGCTCCTCAGTGTTTACACAACATTCATACTTCCCAAGCTCACCTATGCCTCCCCCACCTGGTCTTCCTCCCTAAATGCCACACAACGTAAACACCTAGAAAAAGTGCAAAAGAGGGCATGCAAGATTATTCTCTCCCACTCCTACTCCACATATCAAGAAGCGCTCAACACACTGACCCTTTCGACTCTCACTGACCATCACCACGACCTCATCTGCAAATTTGGTAAGAAGCTTCTACACCATCCCCGACACCGGCTCCTACTACCACCCGAGGTCCCTTGTCCGAGAATTGCTGTTCGACACCACAACCGCATCCAGCCCATACGTGCACGAACTGATCGCTATAAGAACAGCCCAGTCCCAACCATTGTAAAAATTATCAATAACTTGTAATACTGTAACACTGTCACTATGTTGAAATGAACTGTAGTTTGAGCTTTTCCCCATCTAAGTTATTATATGTCTTATTTGTGTCACTTATGTTACTTGTATATTATTTGTAATTCGTAACCCATTCCCCAAATATGTAACTGTATATTTTCAGCCTTCTGGCTGCCAAGCTCTTTCAATAAACTGTTAATTATTATTATTAATTATTATTATTATTACACACACACACACCTGAATACCATCTCCCTATTACAAATAAAACAAAAACAAACACAAGTATATACACGAAAACTCAACTGTAGCAAGACCAAACAAACATACACACAATAATGTTTTCTTTCATGTTTCGCTTTTTGCACGCTCTTCTATATGTAAATTTGTTTGCATCATTAATCTCTATGTCATGTTGAGTGATTCATCTCTCCAGGAACCACCACCACCACCACCACCACCACCACCGTCTCCTCCAGTGTTTCAGCTCCCGGAGGACGAACGACTGGGGGAAAGAAATAGTAACTTAGTATTTTAGGGGAGAAATACACAGGCGAGTTTGTAGGTTCAGTTTTTACCAAGATGTTGTGTGTCTTAGGGCTGGAGGCTGATATTGTCTCCTTTGTGTCAGGGAGTGTCAGGGAGTGTCAGGGTGTTCATGTTATTGTCGTGAGCTGACAGTCCTCTCCTGTGTGCTAAGGAGTGTTAGGAACTAATATATTACTGTAGTGAGCTGACAGTCCTCTCCTGTTAGTCAGTCAGTGTATAGAAGCAACAGAAAATAGGCGAAGGAAGCATGATTGACGTACAAATTAGGGGGAGGAGGAGGAGGGGGAGGAGGAGGAGGAGGAAGAAGAGGATGAAGGGAGGGGATAGGAGGAAGAGGTTGCAGGAGGTGAAGGAAGAAGACAAGTGGAGGAGGAGGCAGGGGGGTCAAAGTAGACAGAAGAGAGGAGGAGGAGGTGAAGGAAGGAGGAGGAGGAGGAGGAAATAGGAGGTGAAAGAAGGAGGAGGATGTAGGCTGTGAAGGAAGCCAACAGTCCCCCTGCAGACTGCTGGTCTCCATCATTATAACTTGTTCATGTTAATATTCTCCTCCAGGAAAATAAACCACCAGTTTTTTTTTCTACACACAAGAAATCACAAACCAAAACATAAAACGATTGCTTCTTAAAACGTAATTTGGGAAGGTTTATTTTGTAGCAGAAGTAGTTTTAGGCGAGGTGAGGAAGACAAATGGTGTTGTCATGACGATGTGCCCTTATTTGAATACTATCTCTGAGAAAATATCTGTTGGTCTTCCAGTGTCACCGAGATGAGACACATGTAGAAGTAGTGACCATATGAAATATTTCTCTGGGTAAGAAGAATGTTCAATGATATTTTATTTTCAGTGATTTTGTATCGTTCTGTATCTGATTTTCACTCTCTTCATTCAAACTTTTCATTTTTGTTTTTCTCGTTTCTAGAATTTATAGTCCACTCACTCTTTCTCTTGTCTAAAACGTCTACGTCCTTGTTCCATTGCTAGTTGTTTATTTCGTCTCTTTCCATATTCTCTGTTTATGAGTATTTCCCTTCCTATTAATCATTGCCCCTTCCTCCTGCTATTTATATTCTTCCTCGTCCCACTATATATCTCTCTTGTTTTCTCTCGTTTTGAAGCGTTCTCTCCCAGTTGTTTTTCAGGTAGTCGGAAACCTATAATCATAGAGAGGCTCTTTTAACACACTAACCTATTGATTCCCTTCCATACTGAAATCTTGTTTTGTATTACATATGTACTGCACGCGCCAACGTTCAAATCGTACCGTGCCAGCTGACTGTGAGCATATTTACCACACTAATCAGTGGATGTTTTCAGATGGAAGGCAAGCATGGTCTGGGCCTTATTTTTACACCACATGGTGGCAACACTCTTCTGTTATGTCAACAAAGTCTCGGAAACTACTGATGAAATGAAACCTCCCGAAAATAAACCAATGACTACCCGCACCGATTTTTCATGCTGCGTGCTCGACCAATTATAAATGTTTTTGAAAAAATCGCGTTATAATAACCCCCTTAGATGTTTGAATATGTAGTTAATGCCATGTTGGTGGCCAATATTCTCTTGTGTTTTCTGTGGGTGAGATATGCCTTATTTTCTGTAGTCATGGCGTCATTAGACACGTCTGATAGTGAAGATCAGTTTGAAAATTACTCAGAAAGTGATGATAATATTTTAGATGACTTTTTATAGGAATATGGCATTGATTATGATCCTGAAAAGAGATAGGTATTAGTGAAGGCAGTAGTAGTGGCAACACCTCTGCTAAGCTATTGTGTGGTTCACCACCTCCCTCCCCGGCCCCTCCACCTCCACTGTCGTTTGTCGCTCATATCAGATCCTTTGCTGACGGAAAAAAGACCAATTTTTAGGGGGGCAAGAATTCGACAACACTCACAAGGTAAATAAACGTAACATTACTCTGTGTATGCTATAATTATCACACGTATATTTATTCATTTCCCTGATACGAACATTTTAGTATAATACAGTATATAGATAAAAGCATACAAAAATACATTATTCATATTTTTATCACCGGTATTACATTTTACCGGGTGTATCTGTTTGTAGATGTATAAATAATAAATATAGAATAAACAGTGTGGGTGCAGGTACAATCCTAACGTTGTGCTTTCTGGGGGAGGGAGTGAGGTATGAGGGGGTGGATAAGTTTGTTTACATTGGGTGGAGTGCACGGTAAAGGAGAGGTTAATTAGGCTGTGTGTTACTGGGTCATGAGATTGGATTCAGATACAAACATATTCGTACCATGATGTTAAGGCCAGGAAGGTAAGAGAGTATAACCTTTTGATCCTTTTGCTTTTAGTGTAAATATTTATATGTTGTTTGGTGGTGGATGAAGCAGCTCGAGGAATAAACCTTACAAAGGAGCCGTAATATATCCTTCTCCTATGTGTCTCCTTGTCCTCCACGGAAATACCTTAATAGAAGACCTGGAGAACAGCAACGTCCTCCAAGACATCTCCATCCCTTCACTGTTGTGTTGTTAATTAAGGTCTAGCTTCAAGATTAATCACCGTGCCTGATCATCTGCCTTGTCTCGTGAGCACAGATGAAATTCATCAGAGGTCATCCCATTTGAGGCATATTACCGGAGTGCCGTTTATATCTTAAGGACATTTGAAGGTTATGACGTCCAGGTTACAAGACTGGTGTGAGATATAAGTCGTGTCTCTTACTGTTGTTCTTGTTACCTCAGCTCGTGTGTTATGTTCATATTTCACTGTAAATTTTTTCCCCCAAAACTTGTACTAAATCGCACACCTTTGGCTCTCGTTTTCTCCTCTTCATCTGATATTTTCTCGGTGCTGAATTCAATCTGGCACAGGATGCCCCAGCAGGGCGGAGCACTTTGCTGTTACAATATAAAAGGTCAGAATGCTGTTACGTACATAAGTGTGAACTTCAGCTTGGGTTTCCAGAATGGGGTTTGTAAGATTATTAAATAGGCAAACTGTAATGGGGCGTTCAGTTCCCTGTCATCGTGCACATTGGCTTCTGTTACTTGGCGGGACACTCCACTCCTGTAAACTTTACCCTAAAAACAGTACTTGGGTTTTTTTCTGACAATATGTGGCAGTCTTGACTCTCTTTTTAGATTCTGAGCGACACCTTGGTATCATACTCGGTCACAGTCCATGTTAATACTGAGTTCAATAACACAGCTGCTGGTGGAGTCATCCAGTGTGTGGTGTCAGGTGTCTGAGAGAGAATAGGGAGCTTTGTGGCCAACCTGTTTTACTAGTATCTGCAATGTCTTTAGTCTTCCAGGACCATAAAGGAAAGTCATCGTTGGGTGGTGCTGTGGACTAAGTTGCAGTACTGCAGGGCCAGGCAATGTACACTAACACGCCGAAGCACCGGGTGCTGTACAATAACATGCTGCAGTACCAGGTGCTGTACATTGACACGATGCAACAGCAACTGTGAAGGGAGGTGAAGCTTGTGCCAAGAACAGCGACACACAGTGCGGGTTACTATTGTTTTTTTGTTTCTGTTATTGTTCAGGAAAGTTGACTCACTTTCTTCACATGGCTGAAGTAAACAGTTGCAGTGATCAGACAGCCAGACACTGTTAGTTAAGTGCTATATAGAGGAGGAACATCAAGGCTGTCTTCCAGAGAGACCAGCTTGATGCACCATAAGAGCCGCTCCTCCTGCACGACAACAACACTTTGGACTGAACACAACACGACATCCTCTCAGTTTCTTGCTGCCTCTCTCCACTCCTCCCTCTCCCTGTCCTCCTAGTTTCTATCTCACCACACTTTTTGCCTCTCCTCCTCGTCCCTCCTCTTATCCTCCTCCTGCTCTTCCACGGTTCTTTATCTCTCCTCCTGCTCACTCCTCACCACCCATTCTAGCCCGCAATACTTTCTCTCCCACTCTCCAGCTGATGTCCTTCCCCCTCCTCCTCCTCTTCCCCCCTTCCTCCGGCCACTCATATCACTCTCGCCGCCAGGATTATATTATATCTTCCTTCTCGAGGCTTAGAGGGGAACACATCTTGGTGAAGTGAGAGAGAGAGAGAGAGAGAGAGAGAGAGAGAGAGAGAGAGAGAGAGAGAGAGAGAGAGAGAGAAAACACCACCCAGGCACTAATGACTCTCACTAATGTTATCATCGTGTCCAGCAGGTATGAGAAAATATATAACTGTGACCCACCAAGACCAACATATTGACGCCTCTGTAACTTGATGGTGGTAGTAAAACACACACACACACACACACACACACACACACACACACACACACACACGTTTCAGGAAAGTAAACACATTCCCTCGTTATTTATTGAATTAATTACCCCAACCAAATACCCGACCAAAATAAAGTAAACCTCCAGAACACAACGCTCAACACACTCTGGTAATGGTCGATTAAATAGGAATGTGAGAACTTAAAAACACTTAATTGTGACATGGGACGACTGAATGAGCGGGCGCTGATAACCTTAGTTAGTGGGGCGAATTTATAATGAAATTTGTGTTTTAGTTATTTAAAGTTATTGCTGGAATAATATTTACTTTATTCACTGTTGACTTAGAGCACCAGCAGCGCCTTCGTCACCATCATAAGTAACACATACAGTAGATCTATCTACTTTTTGATATGGTAACCCTACTTCTAACTTCATTCTTAAAAAGCGCGATACTAGGCTACTATCGGTGGTCGTGGGAGGTTGTGCTTACCAAGAATGTGTGGTAAAGTGAGGGGTGCAGTGTACATTGACCTTTCCACTACTTGTTTATTTTATTATTATACAAAGTTGATGACAGTTCTATATGAATGACTAAATATGTCATATAACACATTATGAAATATTTGTCTTGAATGGAATTTATTTATGTTTCTTCGTGGGTCTTGGTTAGTGCACATCTTTTGTCACACTGATATGAAGGAGGGTTACTCTTGCAACCCACTGACCCTCCTAGGCTGCCCATCACTGGTATACACTGTACTATACACATATTATAACTTGAATATACTTTTGGTTGCGAATTGTTACACTGAGATAAGTAAACACATAAGCAGCTGAACTTTTTTGTAGGATCAAGTTATTTACAAAACGTGCAAACACAGCAAACATTCAGCGTTGAAGTCACGTTTTCTGTTCATCTCATATATGCTTGGGAACCTTGACCAGGTAGTGGAAGGGGGGGGGGGGGGAGACCAATCAGTGCCCTACATTTAACTCATGCCCACGTACGTGTGGATTATGACAGATCTCGTCTGCTCTGCTGCCTGAACGGAACAGCGGTGGACGATCAAAGCAGACATAGTGTTTGAGGTCCTGAATAAACACAACGACATTAAGGAGAAGGAAATGAGAGTAGAGGAGACTACGACGTCTAATTTGTCCCCCTCATTATGGTGTTCGTGATGCTGCTGCAATATTAATGAGTGTGTCACAACTCATTTCCACTCATGAAGAAATTTGAAGGGAGACGTAATTACATATCTTCAGTGGCTCTCATTGACACTCAACTAAACTTTATAACATTAATACAAATTCCACGTTGACGATAATTATGTTATAGATTTCAACAGCGTGAGACATGACCTGCCTGATCATGAGCTAGTTATTATAATTATAAAAATATTTTCAGTGGCTTCAAATACTTTAGGGACAAGAATATTAAGATAATGTTCCTTTAGTTTATGGAGTTTAAATATACTGCAGTGAGACGAACTAGCGCAAAAAAGTTGTCATACCTGTTGGCACTCGTATAGAAACAGCCTTATTGTGTTGACACTTGTACTAACAGTCACTGGGGGGGGGGGGACCAACAGTCTACCTCTCTATGGTGTAAGACAGTCGACAACCTGTACGGCACAACACCATCTCCACCTCACACAGACTTACATACAACTGACACACTAATTATCACGGCGTGGAGTGTCCAGGAGGCTCCCACAGCACGTGTCCACAACACCGCCCACCGCCCGCCACCACCAGGTTGTGACGACATAATTACTAAGCGGAGCCACCCGTCTCTTGGTCCTTCCTGGACTACTGTCACGGCTGAGCACGGCACACGCTACATAAACATACACACCGAAACACACACACACACACACGCATAAATTACAACATTGACACACTCGCAACCTTCTGAAACAAAGAGAAGATAGTAGGGCAACTTTAATTGCTTGTATTAAGGCAGTAATTAGAGTATGAGTCTGTAATTGCACCAATTTATCCTGCCCTAATGACCGCCTAATGTAACCCTAGCAATTATACTGAAGGCAATGCTTAGTCTTCTGCGAAAGCTATTTGCCTCTGTCTTCCTCTCCCTTTCTCTTTTTCTCTCTCCCTCTCTTTATCATTCTCTGTCTATGCCTCTTTGTTCTGTGTCTAGTACAAGATTAGATATACACATTCCGAGGTTGGAAATGGCAAGACTTCTATGTAAACTTTTGGATATGTCGCTGCAGAACGTTTGAAATGATAATTGACATGTTGGCCTCCTCGGGTACACGCACTCAACCACACTCGGCACACAACGACACAGATAACACCGAATATTCTGACACATTTCCATAAACAAATTTCAACATTGTGGACATCGGTGTTGCGAGGACAGGACAGTTCAACACCCACCTGAACACACCGCAGCATGGGTAAGGTACAGTACTCTTGATTTATTTCATGGTAAATCAATCAACTTTGTAAAAATTTATCAAAAAAAATGGATATGATTGAATAAAAACAAAATGCAGTCAAACGATGAAAATAATTTGTTTAGAACTTAGAAAATTAACTTCATTGTGTGTATTCAGACATCTTGGCGCTCTAACACTCATTTTCTGTTCGTCTGTTTTGTGGAAGTGAAGGTGTGGGAGAGAGTCCTGTATGTGTGTGAGCGTCTCTGAGGATGTGGAATGTGGAGGCTTTCAATAAGACTTAATCGTCTGGTCTAGTGACATGAGCATTACTGGAGGCAACATAACGATAATGTATTTAGTATTGGAGGCAACACAACGATAACAAGGTATAACACGTTCATTACCGAAGACAACACAACAATTACACGCCGTAACACTCATTAACCGAAGGCAACGCAACAATAACACGCAATAACATGTTCATTACAGAAGGAAACGCAGCGATAAGAAACAATAATACGCAAAATACAGAATAAATAAGGGAAACTAACACGTTCATCACAGACGGAAACACAACTAATTAATGTAACTTCGAACAAACAATCTGAATGTTTTTCTTGAATTTGGACAATTTAAATATTTCTATCTTCTTGTTCTCCTTCTTCTCCCATCTATTTTCTTATTATTGTCTATTTGTTATTGCTGTTGCTGTTTTTTCTTTTGCATTTTCTTCTTTTTTCTTTTCTTTCTCTTTTATTTTTTGTTTTTTTATCTCATTTCTTCTTCTTCTTCTTCTTCTTATCAGGGTTGCACCTCTACCGCAATCAAAATAATATTTACCCAAGCAGGAGAGTTGATATATGTACTAGTTGATGATTTCCTAAGAAGTTCCTTAAAACACGTAGGCTTTAAGAAAAATTGTGTGCGTGTGTGTGTGTGTGTGTGTGTGTGTGTGTGTGTGCCGGATTACTAGTATTCAGAAGGGTCCCAAGACCACGTACTTCCACTGCTACTGAAAAATTCAGTGTCGCCAGATATCCTCTCCTACAATTTGCATTCACACATCTAAAATATTCACAAGGGAAACTTCAGATACTTTCCAGGTTTGTCTTGTCCACCTTCTTCTCATGCTCTGAGCTGTTGTGGTGCTCTGAGCTGTTGTGGTGCTCTGAGCTGTTGTGGTGCTCTGAGCTGTTGTGGTGCTCTAAGCTGTTGTGGTGCTCTGAGCTGTTGTGGTGCTCTGAGCTGTTGTGGTGCTCTGAGCTGTTGTGGTGCTCTAAGCTGTTGTGGTGCTCTGATCTGTAATGGTGCTCTGATTTGTTGTGGTGCTCTGAGCTGTTGTGGTGCTCTGAACTTCTGTGGTGCTCTGAGCTCTGATGGTGCTTTAAACCTTTGTGTGGCTCTGAACTCTTATGTAACCCTGAATCCTTGTGTAACCCTGAACCCTAGTGTGGCCCTGAACTCCAATGTGGCCCTGAACCCTTATGTGGCCCTTAACTCTTATGTAACCCGAATCCTTGCGTAACCCTGATCCCTAGTGTGGCCCTGAACCCCATTGTGGCCCTGAACTCTATTGTGGCCCTGAACCCTAATGGCACTACGATCATTACAGTAGCCTGAGCTAGGAAGGAACTGCGCTACACCAGTGTTTATACTGTATATCCTAATGACGTCATTATTTAGCCCCCTTGTTGGTCATGGTTGCCAAGTAGAAAATATCAGGTAGTGATTCTCTGAGTGTAATAAACTGATATTGTCCCAACCGTTAAACAGTGACCTAATTTGTAAACAGTATATATATATAAAATAAAAATTATTATTATTATTATTATTATTATTATTATTATTATTATTATTATTATTATAACTATTATTATTATTATTATTACTATTACTATTATTATTATTATTATTATTGTTATTATTATTATTATTATTATTGTTATAATTATTATTATTATTATTATTATTATTATTATTATTAGTAGTAGTAGTAGTAGTAGTAGTAGTAGTAGTAGCCGTTCTCCTGGTGGATGCTTCAAACGCATTCAACATACTTAACCGCAAGGCTGCACTGCACAACAACAAGTTCAAGTGTCCAAGCTTTGCGATGTATGTTGAAAATTCGTATAGGAATCCATCAGACCTCTACATAGTAAACAACAAGGCTCTAAGAGGTGATACCATCTTACAGTCGACCGAGGGAACAACACAGGGGGACCCTGTTGCAATGGCAATGTATGCAATTGGCCTATCAGTGCTCCAAAAAGAAATAAAATTTGAAACAACTGGGGTCAAACAAGTGGCTTATGCTGATGACCTTACAGGAGCAGGAAAAGTGGAGGGCATCAAAAAGTGGTGGGACTTGGTAACATCGCGAGGTCCACAAATAGGGTACCACCCAACGCCAGCAAGTCCTTCCTCATCTTGAAGCCAGAACATTATGAACGGGCATTGGAGGTTTTTGGCGGAAGTGAGGTCAAAATAACTAAGGACGACCAAAGACATCTAGGCGCAGTAATTGGCACTACGGACTTCAAGACCGAGTACGTAGCGGGAAAGGTGAATGAGTGGGTTAGTGAAATCCAAGCTCTGTCTGAGATTGCTAACACAAAGCCACATGCGGCCTTTGCTGCATTCACCCATGGAGTCAAGCATCGCTGGAACTACCTGATGCGTACTATCCCTGATATCGGACCCCTCCTCCACCCTCTGGAAGAAGCTATCAGTGTCAAGTTCATTCCCAAATTAGTGAAACACCCTGACTTAACCCCAGCAGAAAGAGCACTTCTTGCACTTCCACCAAGGCTGGGAGGGATGGGACTAACAAATCCAGAGGAGATTGCTGCCACTGAACATCAAAATTCACATAAGCTCACGGCAGCCCTCACGGACCACATAATAGCCCAGAATGCAACAGGGGAAGTGGATACTGTTAGGTTCTGAATAATAAGTTCTATATACAGGAGAGAACACAAACACCTGTATAGTTTTGTAGGTTCGGTTTACTGGATAAGAGTATGTACACAGAGGAGAGCAGCGGTCTCCCTGGCTAGACTCCTTGATCAACTGCTATAGGCGACGTATGGCAAGTGATACATTAGCAGCTTCCATACGTCGCCAGGCACATTAATTAAGCATGTGGGATATGGTAATAACATTGCCACACGCTGCTAGCTAGGCTGAATAAATAATACATAAATGGAGCACATACATAATATACATACATGATATATAATCCAGCATACATAATATACATACAGATACCAGCGAAGTAAATAAGATTCGTAGGTCCATTACGACAGATCGACAGCACTGCCATAATGATAAGTTGCAGCAACTATTGCTGCAGGTCCAGAAAATTTGAAAAAAAAAGTAGCTATAGTGCAGGAGGTGGGCGCCTCGAACTGGTTAACTACGTTACCGATAAGGGCAAATGGTTTCAGTCTTAATAAACAAGAATTCAAAACGTTGATCAAGGCAGCTTCACTCCTCTAGTGTTCACAACCTCTGGTGGGATGGGACGAAGTGCAAGATGTTTCTACGCCAGACTCGCGGAGTTGATCTCCGAACAGAAGCAGCAGCCCAGAAGTTATGTTACAGCCTGGATGAGATGTCGACTGTCTTTCTCTCTCCTTCGGTCGGCTTTGTTCTGCCTCAGGGGAACGAGAGCTTCTGCCCCAACTCAGACAACTGCTGCAGATATTGACTATGAGGCTACTGTCACTGAATGCGGCATAGCTCTGCGGCTCAACTAATTTAACACAGATAGGATAGCTACTTATGTATTAGGATATTTAATATTAAGGTAATTAAATGGTGGCGAAGGTGTGGCTATTGGGGGCGGGGGGAGGCCAAAAAAAAAAAAAAAATTCTTCGTAGTAGTAGTAGTAGTAGTAGTAGTTTTCCTTATTATCTAGTAGTGTCGTAAATATATTTTGCGTTTAAAGAAGTAATAATTATATGCATGTATTATAGAAATCCCAGGATATTGATATTGTATGATTGATATATTACTTACGACCTGGAAACAATATAA
Organism: Homarus gammarus; assembly: GCA_958450375.1. Classification (NCBI taxonomy): domain Eukaryota; kingdom Metazoa; phylum Arthropoda; class Malacostraca; order Decapoda; family Nephropidae; genus Homarus; species Homarus gammarus. The sequence continues at coordinate 1,198,994 of CAUDMG010002210.1, forward strand.
TATATGTTAGATATGAATAATTCTTTCTTTTATTTGATGGTGTACGAGTTAGGAAGTTGATCCTCTCTCCGTCACCCCCCGTGTATTCTCCTACAGTAACCAGATGTTTTAGGAGAGAGATTTGTGTATGTAGTCACCACAAAAAGTCCGTGTCATCGGTAATTAGAATGAACTCCTGGTGCGAACCCTGTGAGTCCTCTGGTTCAGTTTTGATTTTCAACGCATATACTGCATTAACCAACACGGTACAAGCCCCGCCCTCCTTGCAGCTCATTGGCTGATACATAATGTTCGATTAATATTGATATGTCGCAAATAAATTCATATGTAACTGTTAAGGATACCCAGTTCTGGCTCACTTTAATACCGAATTTAATGTATGTAAAGATATAACTGTCTTAACTTTGAAGATATGAGTGGTAAAATAGGGTTTGAAGTAAAATAATATTTACTGTCGAAGTCACAAACACATTCAAGCTTTCAGATAAGGGGGGCGGAGCTTCTTAGCCTTGTACCGTCAGCTAAAAAGGCAAAACAAAACTATTTTTTATAATACAGTCACCGGTGTGTTCCAAAAGGTGGAGCTGATCATGTCTGGAGGGCCTCGTGAGTAACCATCCCTCATCTCAGTGGACCACACGGGATCTAGATCAACGAATCAGGTATTTAGTCAATTCAAAGAGAGAGAGATATATTCGAAGTCTTCTCACAATAACGAGACAGGCTCATTCAGTCCCAAGAAGTTCCGACACCTGCTTTGAGATGTTTTATGTCTCATTGTCATGAATTGCAACGGTCAGTTCCCTTGTCGTTGTTGCCGCGTTAAGAAGTGTCACATTAAAGTGTTATATAGCGAGGGAATATGAGTTTAAGAGGTAAGTGGTGGTCAACACGGGTTGTATTTGTTGAGGTTAATGTTTTAACTATGAGGATGTAGTTGTTGTGATCCGGAGCTGAGTTACTCAACCCATAACACAGCCAACTGTTAGAGGTATATAACATTACCTTATTCCCCTAAACACCCTTACCAATCACTCGACGAAAAACTACAAATAACATTTCACAAGGCCTTACTTGTCGGAATACATAGGCATAGCTATAGTTAAATGGGAAATACAGTATGCAAATTTGCTGCCAGTGTTTACAATATGGCGTCTCGGTTCACATTACTGCCTTGGGTAGAGTTGTGGGAGGCTTCCGTTTAGTAACAGGAATCTTCGTATGAAATTTTGCAGGAAAATTTAGTTCTACTTCTCATAAGTTTCGCAGGTGTACCACCTATTTCCGTTTAGTTATAAAATGGAGACAACTTTTCTGTAACGTTAAGAACACGCAAATTAGTTGTAGGAATTACAGTATTCTTAATTTTTTTCTATATAAATAATAGATTTAAAAACCTTACCTAACCCTAATAAAACTGCATTACGTTAATACTGTAAGCATTTAGTTGCTGGTAAATCTTTGGAGGTAAAGAAACAAAAAATGTCGATGGACGGGCGTGACAGACTTATGTTAATTATTGATACTGAAATAAAAACAAATAGGAAATAAATATATAAAACTTGCAATTCCTGTGACTAATTTGAGAGGTTTTTCTAGCTAGGGAAGTTTTCGTCTTGTTAAAGGATTGGAAAAGGTTTACCACGGAAACTACAAACAAGACTAAGTGTTTCTAGTGTATTTCGTGGCGTTTTCATCGAATCTGACCTTCAGTTACGTAGGAAATGATCCACTTCCAACAATTTCATCACTTAGAGAAAATACGGCATTACTTTACAAGAGGACTCTCAAAAACTGTGTATAAATTAAAGTTGTTTTAGGTAAATCTCGCCCATCTCCATCACATGTAAGCGAAATATTGAAAAAAAAGTTCTTTACTGTACATACTCTTCCAAAAAATCTACAGATTCACCGCGTGTCGTCTGTTTGTTTGCAGGTAACCAGCTCGGTCTGAGTGTACTTCACGTCCAAACAAAAGTGTAAAATAGCAGTACACCTGACCCTTCAATAAATTTGCTTTTAATGGTACTTGATAGAAAAAATAAGTACTTTCTGTTTAATATGGCGGGGGGTCCGGTGGGCGGACGGAAGTGTATAGAATGAAAGTTACTCAGAATGATGAGCTATATCTATTGCATGTTTTAAAAACCTTAAAATTGCCTAGAGTTCACTTGTAAAAAAAATCAAAAGATAACGTACAGGAGACAAATATTCCTCATGAAACAAATGAGAATCTCAGCACCAGAAACCGGTCAGTGTAGGTAGTGAGTGAGTTACTCTTTGGGGCTCTGACCAGTACGATTTCTTGTGCTGCACTGTGTCAGGTTATATCAAGCTGCACTGGTTTTTGTTGAGAGATGGAAGTATCTACCATCTCTTGTGTTACTGTTTATAGCATTTAGGTTTAGAGATCAATAAAGTTGTATATACTGTAATTAGAGTAATGAAAGAAAACTGTGGCCTCATTCATGAATGTTGTTTCAGGCAGGATGGTCCCTGGCCCAAGACGTGCCGAGGTGATACTAAGGCTTCCTCTACCACCAGGACATGGTAAGTACTACAAGTGTCTTTAATAATATTTTGTCTTAACTAAAACATTTTTAATATCATGGTTGTTCCTGTTAGTTGAAGAGCACAATTGGAGGTTAAGTTCAAGGATCGAGTTGCCACTTTTTTTTTGGTGAAGGGGGGGGGGGGGCAGAATCTTTCAGGCATATTTGTTGTATTTTATAGATGCTTATCTCATAGCAGAGAAACATAATGAAATGTGAAATAAATACAGTTTTTCTTTAGGGCTTTATGATCCTGTCATCAAAACTTCCCCAGGAAAGCTAAAAGTCTTCACCACAAACCATTATATACACCACAAACCAACTAAACTAAACTTAATGCTATAACATATCTAGTGATTTAGTTTGATTTGGTTGGTTCTGTCGCTAATCGCGTACCCCCACAAACTGTTGCTGTTTTGTACGACCACTAATAAAGGTACTACTGTAAGTGCACAGTTATCATTGAATCCTCTTCCACTCAAACATTTTTATTTTAAAACAAATCCATCCTTGAAATCCTGCCAGTACATGATGCAGTATAAGTAACGACTTTCTCCTTAACCTTTACCCAAAAATATATAGGAGTAAAGTGGGATGGCATATTAATCTGATACTTTTTCCAGGAAGGTGAAAGTTAACAGCTCCTCGTGGGACCATAACTCACCACGACACATCACACTTCAGGTATGTCCGAGTAAGTTTTGTAAATCAGATATTGTTTTTGTACTTGCTCGGGGGTCTTCGACTTTGCTAACTGAGTAAGTCGCCATTATCTCTCATGTTGAAGATCGGGATCACGTTTTTGTATAAAGGTAATTGGGCAATTATCAGCCGTGGAAGTGTGGACTAAGATCTCGTATGATAATGCTCTGAGACTCCGTATATCTTGGCTGTTTGATGATGTGTTTACTTAGAATAATGAAAGATAGATACAGAGAATAATAACGACGAATTAGAACAGAAATATATATTTGATAAAACAGTTAATACAACAATAGCAAGTTAGAATAAATTTTTGCGGGTTAGATTATATCCTTTCGACCTAGATATTAACGCCTGCTGTTTATCTTCATGATCTTGTAAGCACTCTCTTTCTTAGATAGCACAACTGGTAAGGTGCCATTTCGATGGTGTTATGGTAGGTGCTATTCAATGCACACTGCACAAACAGAAGACCCTAACTGGTGGCGGCATGTCGCGCTGGGTCACTAGTTTGGGTAGCAGCACATCCGCTCGTTTGTGACGAGCTTTGCGTATTGTTCCGATCCCCTGAGTCTGTGACCCGTGTGTGGCATCAGACCACCATATGGAATGTGTAAATTCACATAAAAAAACGTGATGTCACTTGGATCGTATTTCAACATTTGTTTGTTGTATCTCGTGTGTAAGGAGCTTTCATTGAGCCTTTCAACTGATAAGTAAACGCCTTGCATGTGTTACATCATATTTTTTTATGTAAAATACATAAACGTGTAAACATATTATTGACGCTTGTGTACAGTAAAATATATTGATATTTATGTGTTGTCATTATGATCAGAGGCATAATTTACATATATATATTAAGAATGACTTTCTTCAATAACCTGCCATTTTCATCTGGGAGAGAGAGAGAGAGAGAGATCAATGGCAGAGGAAGTGAGGAATCGTTTGCTTGTTTATATTTTTTACTATTACATTAAGAACGGAATGTTATAGAAGAAATGTGCATAATATCCTCAGGTAAGGGACATTTTAAACAAGAATGTTCACTGGTCAATGATGTATGTAGTTCAAGGTCTCGACACAGCTGGCGTTGCACTATCTCATTAGTTTCGATACTGATTCATTCGGAAATTTGACACGGACATTTTTGAGGTGACTGTACCTAGAGAATTACGTGTGGCTATGCGTACCTTGATAATTGTGCGTGTACCTGTAGACGTGTGTAACTGTGTGTATCTGCAGACGTGTGCGTGTTTGTGTGTGGTGGATCACTTCAGAGAGTGGAGGAAGCTTCAGGATAAATTCTCTTATAGACGGAGAGAGGAAGTTTGAGGGAAATTGACTGAACGGGAGGATATTGGAGTTACACCGAGGAAGTGAGTCGCTTGGTGGGGAGACGGGAAGACCGGGAGGGCGGGAGAACACAATGGACGGGGAGAGGAGAGAAGAGGTGGACGGGTATAGGATAGGACAAGGCAGCTGGGGAGAAGGACGAACATGGTGGGCGGGGTGAGGAGGACCAGGTGGGCGGGGAGAGGGGGAGGTCTCGGTGGGTAGAGAAGCCCAAAATGAATTCCCACTTTTTCCTGACCTGACCTTTTACCTGACCTTACCTTGACCTGACCTTAGCCTGACCTGACCTTACCCTGACCTTACCCTAACCTGAAGTTTTGCCTGACTTGACCTTTTGATCAATATGTGTAACTTTTGGTATCTTGTTCAGCTTTTTGCAATATTTCTTAACTGACTGAAGTGTGTCTTCCTGAGATCGTTTCTGACCTTCGGATAACTGGCATCTTTTCCGAGTAGTTTGTAAAGCTTCTGAATGGTCGATACAGAGTTCAGAAACCTTGTGTGCTCGAGGGTGACTTGTAGCTTCTAGGTGGCTCGGAGAATCAAGGAAATTTTATATCTTCAAGGTGACATTCTTATTTTTCCCGAGAGGATGTTTTGGAGGTTGTAAATAACTCGGAGTACCTGGGAATTTATTTATTATCAAGGTACTACGTTAGAGTGATCTGATAATTCTCAGTTGTGTAAGACTATAGAATTTAAGAATTAGTGTGGGAATGTTTTATATGACTCGTTGGGATTATAAACGTTTAGAAAATGAAGTTATGAGAGTCTTGAGGTGTAAATGTACTGTTATAGTGTAGTGTGACACCTGCACCTCCCTTGCTTCCTGTGTGTCTGGTTAAAGGGCAGTTTAAAGCCAGTTTTATATATACCACCACCACCGCTGCCACCACCGCCACCGCCACCACCACCGCCATCACCACCATCGCCACCACCATCACCACCATCGCCACCCTGTAGGAGGCTCTCAGGGGTCCAGAGGGAAGAGGGCAGGTGGAGGTAATGAACCATTGTCAGGTATACACTTGCCTCATCATTCATGATCTTTGTTACCGAAGCTCTAAGTCAACATCACTTTGGTTAAGACGCCGCTCCCTCTCGTGTGTTCCTCTTGACACTACCTACCGCCTTACTGCCTTATGGTGTGGTGCACTGTGGTGCGGTGTGATGTGATGTGATGTTGTGGTGTGGTGTGATGTATGGTGTGGTGCAGTGTGGTGTGGTAAGGTGTGGTGTGGTGGTAGTGTAGTGGCGTGGTATCCTCATTCAACAGCCACACAAGACTGGTGGCCCGGTATAACAAAATCTTCAATAAAATTCCTCACCTGACCGTGTAAACACTTGTACGATGGATGTATCCTGGCAAGGGTAACAAGGTGGAAAACTAGAACATGCAAACAAGATGTTCGAAGAAGTTTTACATCAAATTACCAGCGAAATTCTAATAAATATTCACGTGAGAAACTATAATGATTTTCTAAATGACCGACCATAAGCCACCGTCACTCACAGGTGTACTCCTGTTAAGACCTGTGAAATGTGGTTTTATAGAAGAAGTTGTTACACTGACAAGAAAACAAATGAAGAAGTAGTAAGACTGGTAAAAACGTCAAGGGAAATGCTTGAAAAAGGAAAATGAAATACTTTGGTTATATAATTAGGGATGAGGGATGATAACAGATATATAATGGGCAAAGTTGAGGGTAGGAGGGCCAGGGGGAAGCAGAAACTGGGTTGGTTTTATGAAGTTAAAAACTGGGTCTCACACACACACACACACATGTAAGCAGATTAGTCTGGTTTAGTCTGTAACCAGTATAGCAACCAGAGTATTATACGCTATGGATGAATAAGTTTTCATTATGCATTTTACATTGACCCACAGGGGTCAAAGATGTTTTCATAGCAAGCATGTAGTAAGTATTTAGCAAGCATTTATTTAGCTTTGTCAAACGCAGCTGTCTCAACATGGTGGTATTACATTTGAAACTCATTACTTATTTAATTAATGACTTCTACTTGATAACTAGATGCATTGCTTATCACTTGTGAACTCCCAAATATTTGATGTAAATTAATAGTCAGATTAGTTAGATACTTGCAACGTCAATTAAGGATGATTCACGGCTCAACGAGATCATTTTCCAGCCAGCTATTTCTGTAACGCTGCTGACGTGAAATCAGGTGGTCATACCAAGGAATTGACTCATACCGACCCTTCCTGCTGGTAGAAGCTTGAACCCATGCATCTTCCTTCGTGACGTCATTGTTAGTTAGCCCCAGGGTGGGTCCGCCCTGGAGAGATAGGCAGTCTTCAGCTGGACACCATCCAGTTCTGATCTACCACTGAGCATTTTGAAGGAGAGACCACTTCAGTCCTAGCAGATCTAACTTTGAGTCTACCTTAGAACTAGAATCTCTAACACTGCTCTCGCCTCAGTACTAGATCAAGTGGCCAGCCTCCTCAGTAGATACAAGTGTATATGGAGGAGGACTAACATGCACACTGGGTGCTGGAGGAGGACTAACATACACCCTGGGTGTCGGGGAACAACAGTACGAAAAATAGAAGGAAGGAGAGCCAGGAGTCCGTGTGAGGAGCGGGAGTTAATTACCAACTCCGCAGATTTTTGCGTGTACGTGTGTGTGTGTACGTGTACGTGTGTGTACGACTGTGGCACCCAAGAATATATGTGTATGTTATGCACGGAATGTACTGAATGTGTACGCACTAATGCCTTCCAAATATACACAAATCACACATGTACACAAATACCCATGGACCCCAAATTTCGCCGCACACACACACACACACACACGCGCACACACGCGCACACACTGAGTTGGGGTGTAATGGCCACGTAATGAAGGCTGGAGGCAAGACAACAAGACTATCAGAACATTGCGAGGAGCTGTTGACCGCCTCACTGTTGCTGTCATGCTGTGTTGAACTACTGGAGCTGTTACTCCTTCCTCCAGTGTTGTGTTGTCCTCCAGTGTTGTGTTGTGCTGATATGGTTGTTTTGGTGGTTGTGTTGTCTGGTCGTCATCTTGGTTGTGCTGGTTTGGTTGTCTTGGTGGTTGTGTTGTCTGGTCGTCATCTTGGTTGTGATGGTTTGGTTGTAATGGTGGTTGTTGTATTCGGTTGTATAATTCTCGAGGCTGGTACAGTTAAGTAATTTTCTGCGGACAGTTGGTTAAGTCTGATGACCTTTTAGTGGTTCATCAATGATTCACGTTGGCTGGATGGTAAACAAACACACACCACACCACACACCACCACACACACCACACCAAACACCACCACACCACACCACACACACCACCAAACACCACCACTGCACACCACACGACACACCAAACACCACCACACCACACCACCACACCACACCAACCACACCACGACACACAAAACACCACCACACCACACACCCACACACCAAGCACCACCACACCATGACACACAAAACACCACCACACCACACACCACACACCACCACCAAACACACACCACACACCACACCACCACACAACACCACACCACACACCACCACACCACCACACCACACCACGACACACAAAACACCACCACACCACACACACCACACCAAACACCACCACACCACACACACCACACCAAACACCACCACACCACACACCAAGCACCACCACACCAAACACCACCACACCAAACACCACCACACCACACACCAAACACCACCACACCAACACCACCACACCACACACCACCACCACACACACCACCACACACCACACACACCACACCACACCACCACACCACACGACACACAAAACACCACCACACCACACCACTCCACACCACACCACACCACACACACCACCAAACACCAGCACACCACACCATCACAAACAACAAGCGACAGTCCCTTCAAATCTCATCTGGGTCCCGGATGTCATTAGCGAACACTGAATTACGGTGATTTAAGGCCATCTGACGATTTGATTATGGCAACTTTCACTGTGATATTGAAGACAAAATGACTCCTGGGGTGTGTCTGGGGGAGGGTGGTGATGGTGGTGACTCCTCGGGTGTGTCTGGGGGAGGGTGGTGATGGTGGTGACTCTTGGGGTGTGTCTGGGGGAGGGTGGTGATGGTGGTGACTGCTGGGGTGTGTCTAGGGGAGGGTGGTGATGGTGGTGACTCCTGGGGTGTGTCTGGGGGAGGGTGGTGATGGTGGTGACTCCTGGGGTGTGTCTTGGGGAGGGTGGTGATGGTGGTGATTCCTGGGGTGTATCTGGGGGAGGGTGGTGATGGTGGTGACTCCTGGGGTGTGTCTAGGGGAGGGTGGTGATGGTGGTGACTCCTGGGGTGTGTCTGGGGGAGGGTGGTGACTCCTGGGGTGTGTCTGGGGGAGGGTGGTGACTCCTGGGGTGTGTCTGGGGGAGGGTGATGATGGTGGTGACTCCTCGGGTGTGTCTGGGGGAGGGTGGTGATGGTGAATGACTCCTGGGGTGTGTCTGGGGGAGGGTGATGATGGTGGTGACTCCTGGGGTGTGTCTGGGGGAGGGTGGTGATGGTGGTGACTCCTGGGGTGTGTCTGGGGGAGGGTGGTGATGGTGATGACTCCTGGGGTGTGTCTGAGAGAGGGTGGTGATGGTGGTGACTCCTGGGGTGTGTCTAGGGGAGGGTGATGATGGTGGTGACTCCTGGGGTGTGTCTGGGGGAGGGTGGTGATGGTGGTGACTCCTGGGGTGTGTCTGGCGGTGGGTGGTGATGGTGGTGACTCCTGGGGTGTGTCTAGGGGAGGGTGGTGATGGTGGTGACTCCTGGGGTGTGTCTGGGGGAGGGTGATGATGGTGGTGACTCCTGGGGTGTGTCTGGGGGAGGGTGATGATGGTGGTGACTCCTGGGGTGTGTCTGGGGAGGGTGATGATGGTGGTGACTCCTGGGGTGTGTCTGGGGGAGGGTGATGATGGTGGTGACTCCTGGGGTGTGTCTGGGGGAGGGTGATGATGGTGGTGAGAGGTGACAAGTGGTTAAATAACAATCAAACGTGACTGTATGCTTATCTCTTATTGTCAATAGCAGAGTGTGAGCCACCAGCCATGTGACACGTGAGTGACAAAAATACAATGTTCAGTGGGATAAAATCAGTGTTGGTCGCGTGTTATAATTTTGAAAGTTTATTCAGTGTGAAAATTCTATGCATTTTGATGAGCATGTGAGTGAGGCTCAAAGAGTTATGCTTATTTGATAAAAATCACCAATATCCGCAAAGTTACCAGCTTAATTATGTGGCGCCTGACTGTAACGTGACGTTATATATTACATTGAAAAACTAACTCTACCTATGACCAAAGTTACCCTGGGTCACCGTAGATCAGGTTAGGCTAGGTTAGGTAACGTAAGGTAAGGTATGACCAGTATAAGTGTATAATAAAGTTGGTCACGTCTGGTGAATTCCTATAGATGTATTTAGGATTAGTCATTACCCTGAGTATCAAGAATTAAAGGCTATTTCATTATATTATTCTTTCAGGGTTTATTTCTGATTCTGCCCGGTGTTCGTTCAGTCGTTTCATGAAGTACTGGTGCAAGCTGTGTAGATTGGACAACAGCTTCCTTGTGTATATGTTGGTAGTGTTGTGTGGCCATAAGTGTGTTACGTTGTCACTACTGGAAGATCAGAGTGCATGGTGCCAGTGTTATCTCCCAGCCATGACCATCATCACTATATATGAAACCTCCATATATGGGAGAGGATAGTAAATTAGATCGAAGTCCGTTATACATAAAACCTCCATTTAACGGACCATATCCCATTAACTTGAGGTCCGTTAGATGGAGGTTTCACTGTACTTCACCACTTAATCCATCAATCTCTCTCCTGCCTTTATTACCTAGTTTAATATGTACTTACGAGGGGCATTATTCTCCCCTTCTTCCTGTATGTGTAATGTCCACCAGCAAGACTGACATGCCTGTAATTTCTCTGTCTCTCCTTTTCTCCGTCTCTCTCTTTCTCTCTCTCTCTCTTTATGTCTGTCTGTCTGTATCTCTCTCTCTAGCTCTCTGTAACTATCTCTGTATCTGTCTCTTTCTATTTCTCTCTCTCTATATCTCTGTCTTTATCTCTGTCACTATTTTTCCTGTCTCTTATCTCTCTCTCTCTCTTTATCTCATTGTCTCTGTCTGTCTCTCTCTTCCCCTTCTCTTGTATTGTTTACTTTTTCTCCCATAATGCAGATCCTTCCTCATAACTTCCAATACCAATTTCCCTTTCTCCCTGTTTCCTCTTGGGTCCATTATCTCTCTCTCTCTCTCTCTCTCTCTCTCTCTCTCTCTCTCTCTCTCTCTCTCTCTCTCTCTCTCTCTCCAATTATTTCGCCGAATAAACAACTTTTCTTTGATGACGTTTGTAAAATAAAAGGAGTTAAATTCCATATTGATATATATCTTCATAATTACTGTGCAGGCTGCTCTTAGGGGCCTTACACACCCCTGAACACTAAACAAACATTATAATAGGTCTTATCTCGTTTGTAAGCAACACGACGGACTCACCTTTTCACTTTTTCACGTATATTCATCCTGTTACTTGAATAATGACAATATCACATTTTTATTTTCATATTCTGGTCTACCTGTGTCGTATTCCTTATTTACCTTTCAAGTAATTAATTACATATTCGACTGTTAATTAACACAGCTGGGAAGTTTGTTACTTTTTTACCAAACTTGTCACTTTGCCAGAACTTCACCTTTAATTTTAGCTGTAATACGACCTTTCACCTTCAGTAGTGACCTACGACCGTCTCCTCAACGTTACCTTTGACTTTCTTTCAGAAATTAACTGTGAATCTACCTGCAGCGTTATCATTCACCATCCTGAGTAAAAACATTAACCTTTTCAAGGATAACGTTGGCAGCTGTACAGTCAACAAAAATATTTTCTGCACCCCCGGGTCTGATGGCCTTTGTAATGATCGCTGACTGAGGCCGTGTTTTTTTGGTAAGGTTGATACTTCTGATTGTGTGATCATTGTTTAACCAATACAATGCATTCTGTATATCATATATAGTTAATACAGGGAAATTTACAGGAATACATATAAAACCCGTACGTTTGTCAGAATTCTTGGTACTGTGTGTAATAATGTATAACACTGGAATGGTGCAGAACATTTTATTGTTGACTGTACCTCTACACACAACAACATGAAGCATCGCTTGGTCTTTTTCCCTACAGCTGACATACTCGTAGTCTACTGAAGAAATAATAAACTATGAATATTATACGTTGCTGTGGTAGACTACACCGCCACCCCCTAAGAGATAAAACAGTGATATTGGCCCTAAATACCATCATACACAGAGGAGATAAGACCCCCTCCTCATTCCCCATCTTCACTACCCCCACCCCTCAACCCAGTACTCCTCCCTCCCCACACTCCAGGAAGTATAAGTTCTATTCCAAACAGACCAACTGATATATTGTTGGTGTTTCGTTGTTGTGTAAAATAATACGCTTGGTTGTGTTGTTTTCTGTATTATGACTAGAAATATTCATTGTTCAACACGGTGGAGAGATAGAGAGGTGGATGTTGCGCTTGTTGTTTGTCAGATGGCAAACTCAACAGAGAGAGAGGGAGTGAGCGAGGAATATGAGAGAGAGAGAGATCAGCTTGAGTGTACAGTGAGTGTCATTGGTAAAACAACTTGGTGGGCGTTGTGTTTACCCAGCCAGTGTTTATAATGCTCAGTAGTTATGTCATAAAATATTTACATTGGTGTTCCCTTATCAGTGCCCCTAAGAGTGTGTGTAATATGTGTAATAATGAACACGATCCTTAATGTAGCCCTGTTATTTATATGGTGTAAAATTTTGAAACTGTTTGAGGTGATGGTGGGTTTTTAGGCAAGTATTTCGTATTTTGATTTGATTTATATGGAGATTCAGTAAGACATACTGGCTCAAATAGTGTTTCTGGGATTTTATATATAAGATAGCAACCACAAACTCGAATTAAGCCTCTGGGGTACTAATTGGCCTACTAGGACCTCAACCTATTTTAAAATCTCTGGTTCTCGTCTGGAACCTCCTTGTGAGGCCAATGACTGTGAACCTAAAGACGGAGTTCAAGGTGAAGGTCGAGTGTGTGTACATCAGCTAGAGAACAACTTCACTTATCCTTTATCAAGTGAAATTTAAGTGTGTTTACGTTAAGTGACTTCTTTACTAACATATCTTGAATGTTGATGATTCTCGCTGGTAAATTATCTATGATCTATTACCTGGACAAAAAGATTAATTGCTTCTTGGATGTCCTCTGCTGGAGAAAGAGACAGATTACCTCTCGTCTCGTCTTTACTGCAGAGAGATTAATTGATTTCTGATTGGTGCTGAGCAAAAGGCAAAATGTCGTCGTCTGATTACGATCCCTGGTCCTTATTGTGAAGGTGTATTGACGTCCTTTGGCTTAAAATTATATCAGTAAAGTTTTAAAGTTACATAATGCGTATATCTGTCAACAGTATCTCTCGCTATAAATTTATGAAAAAAAAAGTTTATTCTTTTATCCAGGTTTTTTCTTAGACTGTGCGAATCTGGAGGCTTTTCATCGTTTTATTAAATCAGTGAAGAACATTTAATAATGATAAATGATCAAGGGAGAAGTAATAAAGGCAGGAAAAATGATATTAAACGTGTGTGATAATGTAGAAGACAGTACTGGCGGAGTGGCTACGCTTCACCCTGCCCCGACTCACACTGCTGGGTAAAGTTGTATATAATTCAATTTCAATTGCTTATTCCTTGATAGAGGAAGCGGGATCCTAGTGCTGTTACTAGGTACCCCTGTACAATAACACCAGAAGCATCTGGCAAGTGTGACAAGTATATACAGTATAAATATTATAAAGGGGCTTACTAAAGCCTAAGGAAGGAAGGCTATTCCTTTAACACATAATTGTATATAACATTATATTTTATATACTAATTACGTGTTATAACGTTACTATTAACCTTTATATAACATTTATTTGTCACTTTATGCTTTAGAATGCTGAAGTAATAACATTATACATATATTTTTTTATTCAATAATTAACAATTAGAATTGATATTATTATTAAAAGGGAAGGGCAGACGCTAATGCCATTGGTAAGAATGGTCATTTAGTTCATATGAGGTCGTGAAGGTTAAGTTTCGTGTAGGTCTCGCCTCTAGTTATCCGTATAACAAGTTGTATAGACAGATTCTAACGAGAGTTGGAAATATATATCAAAATATAGTGTAGACAGAAACTGCACCTCTGCTATCACCAGTCCCTCGACCCAGTGTACTAACATTTTGACTTTTATGTTCCTGACAGAGAGACAATTTATACATGAAACACGAGGCAGTGTTTGAGTGGTTGTCCCGTCCACCCAACTTTAGTAATGTGTGTAGCGAGGACATGATCCATCAACCACAAACTGTGTCGAGTGTATTTCCGCTACCTACACCCTCTTCTACCTATTTTATTTATCCTCCTGGTAACAAACAGAGAGAAACTTCAGCTGTCAGATGAACACAGTGTTTGTTGTTGATGCGCTGTAAGAGCCACTCTTTTACTTGAGTAAATAAAGATTTACTGCTCATGGTTTAACGTAGTAGTGGGAGTAGTAGTCCCAGGGAGACAGGCTGGTGGGAGTGTTTACATGTTTATCTTGGAGGAGGAGAGTAAACCTTGTGTATGTTCTGTTGTACTGTACACTGTTCCTCCTATCCTCTCACGCTGTTGATGGGCTCTACACTCTACTGCCTCTCCTCCCTCCCGCTGCCTCATACTACTGTTGAACTATACACTCTACTGCCTCTCCTTCCTCCCGCTGCCTCATACTACTGTTGAACTATACACTCTACTGCCTCTCCTCCCTCCCGCTGCCTCATACTACTGTTGAACTATACACTCTACTGCCTCTCCTTCCTCCCCCTGCTTCACACTACTGTTGAACTATACACTCTACTGCCTCTCCTCCCTCCCGCTGCCTCATACTACTGTTGAACTATACACTCTACTGCCTCTCCTTCCTCCCGCTGCCTCATACTACTGTTGAACTATACACTCTACTGCCTCTCCTTCCTCCCGCTGCCTCATACTACTGTTGAACTATACACTCTACTGCCTCTCCTCCCTCCCGCTGCCTCATACTACTGTTGAACTATACACTCTACTGCCTCTCTTCCCTCCCGCTGCTTCACACTACTGTTGAACTATACACTCTACTGCCTCTCCTTCCTCCCCCTGCTTCACACTACTGTTGAACTATACACTCTACTGCCCCTCCTTCCTCCCGCTGCTTCATACTACTGTTGAACTATACACTCTACTGCCACTTCTCCCTCCCGCTGCCTCATACTACTGTTGAACTATACACTCTACTGCCTCTCCTCCCTCCCCCTGCTTCACACTACTGTTGAACTATACACTCTACTGCCTCTCCTTCCTCCCCCTGCTTCACACTACTGTTGAACTATACACTCTACTGCCTCTCTTCCCTCCCGCTGCCTCATACTACTGTTGAACTATACACTCTACTGCCTCTCCTTCCTCCCCCTGCTTCACACTACTGTTGAACTATACACTCTACTGCCTCTCCTTCCTCCCCCTGCTTCACACTACTGTTGAACTATACACTCTACTGCCTCTCCTTCCTCCCCCTGCTTCACACTACTGTTGAACTATACACTCTACTGCCTCTCCTCCCTCCCGCTGCTTCATACTACTGTTGAACTATACACTCTACTGCCTCTCCTTCCTCCCGCTGCCTCATACTACTGTTGAACTATACACTCTACTGCCACTTCTCCCTCCCGCTGCCTCACACTATCGTTGAAGGATCGCGCAGGGAAACTTCACGTACGAAAAACATTTAGTTAAACGGTTATTGGCCCAAGACTAAGTACAATATAATTATGATTGAAAGTGTTTCTGTCTCCACATTATGGAAACTAGACAACCACTGATACGGGCGATATATATATATATATATATATATATATATATACAGTATATATATATATATATAATCAACGACCTCACCAGCAAGGAATCGAACCCTCGACCTACTGGGTGTGACTAGGGAGCGCTTACCGGCTAGGCCACAAGGACACTGTGGCCTAGCCGGTAAGCGCTCCCTAGTCACACCCAGTAGGTCGAGGGTTCGATTCCTTGCTGGTGAGGTCGTTGATTGTATGTTCAAAGTCCGCGTGTTAAATGGACTAAAAATGAAGTATATATATATATATATATATATATGCGCAATGCCTTAACATATACAGTACAGTATAGTCAGAAACTTACAGGATTTTGAGTTATCAATCCCATTCTCCACTGTGTTGGTGAGACCAAAATGACCGTAACAACAAAATTACTCTCACCACAACCCAGCCGTGCTCAAATTACCATAAAGTACCATAATTAAAGACATAAATTAATGACTGTTTTAGTATTACTAAACTAGAGCAAAGTTTGGCGTTGGTCGGTATGAATTCGTGAACACTAAACAACCTGCTGTAATTTGTGTATTTTGTGAGGTAATTCTGAAGACACAACAACACATTACCATTGATGTTGTGTCATGAGTTATCTGACAGGTGTTGTTTTGCTCAAGAATCACAGGCTTATAAAAGCATTCCTAATATGTTTGAAAGTTAAGGAATATATGAACAAATCTGTCAGCCTCCCACTCAGTCATTACCTGTATTGTGTACTGCACCTGACACACAGCACCTGTCCTCTATCTGTGTCTATTAGTGATACAGAGACACACATGACCACCGTAATAAACCATCATCCATCACAGGCGAGGTTGTGATTGCTAATAACTGCCTATAAAAATTATCCTGTCCATAGAAAGATAAAAGCACCTGTAAAGGGAATTTGAATTACTATTCGTAATTTCATTTAATTAACCTTTATGTAACTTTTAATTTAGCTTGTTTTTGAAACAGAGAGAGAGAGAGAGAGAAAGAAGGTTAATATTAACTGAATGTTTGATGGTAATAAGAGTCAATTATTCCACAGGTAGGATCACAGCCGCTGCTCGTCACAGGTAATAAAGCTGTGTAACAATGTTATGGTCGTTTACGTCGGTCTTTGTGTTGTAAATGACCGAAAATAAAAATCTATACTAACGAAGAATAAATTTACGCACCGCTTAGCCTGATAGTCATTTGTAAATTTTAATTGTGCCTGAAGTGTATTGAAAACATTGTAATTGATATAATTACTAAGTACTGTAGCAATAAATCACCGTAACTTATAGGCGAATGATACTAAATATTGACTAACAAGGGTTATGGCTACTTTTATGGGCAACCTGATTACATGGCCGAGAGCACCACACTAATGATGATAATGGATGGTGTGATACAATAACTTACCTGTTGTAAAGTTAGGTACCATTCACAGCTGGGTGGACTAGGGGTGCCCAGGACGCTGCACCCACCACCCCCTCTCGCTCCGTAAGTAATTTCAAATTTATCTCATAAATGTTTTATGTTCATTTTGCTTCACTTAACTACTGACTAACTTTTATATTAAGCAAATATATTGAACTTATTCAAGTCAATGTAATATTTATCGAATACAACTATATGTGTATGATACAGTTGTATAATACTATGCAGTAAACTGGTGATGAACATACAAACAAGTGGTTGTGGCAATAACACCACAAGGAACTCTCATGACGTTGATGTAGTGTGGTGTGTGGTGTGGTGTAGTGGTATGGTGTAATATGGTGTGGTCTGGTCTGGTATAGTGTAACATGATATGGGTGTGATATGGTGTGGTGTGGTCTGGTCTGATATAGTATGGTGTGTGGTGTGGCATAGTACGGTGTGGTGTGACGTAGTGTGGTAGAGAGTAGTAGTTATCTGTTTGGTCACTTGGGAGTCTCGCCATCCTGAATAATGAAAACTAACTATGATTTCTATATAGCACAGAAAAGCATAAACCCGAGTACAACATCTTCAATTTATCTGTGAATCTTATTATTTATTATCAATATAATTAGTTTAGGAGAAGGTAGAATGTATTGATCGTTCATTCTACTTCTGGTGTTCATATTCTTCATTCGTCTTTCCATTCCATCACTCATCCTATTTTTCATTATATGGTCATCCCTCTCATGTCTCTCTATTCCTGTGTTTGGTGTTGTCGTTCTTATAGTGAATCTCAGCCCTTAGTTGCCTCCTGTAATGTTGTCACCTCTCCCTTTGTTGTCATTTATCTCCCCTTTCTCTCCTCTGTCTGTTTTAATTTGCTTTCATATTGTTATTAGGTTCTCCCTCATCCTACGGGACCTTATCAAAGAGTTTGCCATGCACAGTCTTCCCCTCACTCTATAAAAGTTCATCTTATCCAGTGGCATCATTCTTCCTTCACTTCCTTTCTCTCGTTTTCCTTTAATCTGTTGCTTTGACATTATTCTCTCTTTCTCATTTTTCTTTCTCTTTACTCTCCTCCCTCCCCCTTTCCATCTTTGTTTCAAAATTAGTCTCTTTTCCCTTTCCTCGTTCTCTTCATCTCCTCTTCCTTCTGTCGCCATCCCTCTGTATTTCAATGGGCAACATTAATCACAAAACTGACACATGTGAAGCTCTGATAATTTATTTACACTGTGTATATGTGCCGTGTCTGTTTGTCTGTCTGTCTGTTTGTCTTGCTCTCTCTCGATTTATCTCTATTTGCGTCTATGTCTCTCTTTCATTCTCTTTTACTGGGGACGGTAAGGTGTAGCAGGGAGTGATAGGGGGCGACAAAGGGAGACAAGGATAGCAGAGGAAAGGAAGGGGTGGGAACATGGTATGGCAGAGGGTGGCAGGGAAATGCAGGGTGAGACAACAATTTGTAGGACGAAGGGTAGGGTTTGCTGGGTATGATAGAGGGTAAGTGTGGAAAGTAGAGGATAGCAGGCAGAGGCAAGGGGTGGAAGAGGGTGGCAGGGGGATACAAGATTGGTAGATGAAGGCAGAGGAAAATAGGCGGGAGGCAGTGATATGGCAGGGGATGACAGGGTAACAGTGGAAAGCCGAGATATGGCAGTGGGCTACAGTGGGAGGTAAGGGGAGTCGGGTTGGCTGGGGAAGGCAGGGGGAAGTAGGGGGAAGCAGAGGGAGGCAGAGAGTGGCAGGGAGAGGCAAGGGGTGGCAGAGGGAGGCAGGGGAGGACAGGGTACATACAGCTGCACTACACACTGAACCAGGGCTTTTATTTGTTCCGCTTTAAGAGTCGTTCGTTTAGGTCCCTAGTGACCTCCTCACCCTCTTGTCTGCCCTGTAGTCGAACCCCAGTTGAAGGGAACCTGGAGCTACCTAACTAAGACGATAATGATTAGTAAGTAAAAACACTTAAGCCAGGTAAGTGAAGGAACTAAAGGAGGGTGAGGCCAGAGGGAGATCTTGTTGAGAACTTAAGTTAAAAATTGTCAAGTGTTCGGTTTTTCAGGACAGACAGACAGGCAGACAGACAGACACAAACCATTGTGTATTTTGGAGGGGATTAAAATTATTCATTTTATTTATTTTTTACTTGCAACGAAAATAAATAGTTTAATTAAGTAATAAACTCTTCATAACACTGACCTCTAAGTAGAATATATTTGTGTTTTCGCAACTTATTTTTGATACCTGTTTTCAAATCGTCTACCAAATGTGGAATTCTAACCGGCATGGAATAATTAAAATGATCAGGCACAGTATAATAACTTTCACACCTTTTTCTAACCGATATATTAAGCCTTTAAAGGTCAGCGGCGCAGTTAACGTTTTTTATTATGGTTAACGCCAGGCGATTGTATTTAGTGGAAAGAGACCCCTGTCCTCGGAAGGGTTAATGAAACTGGAGTTAATATATATATATATATACCAACATATTATGGGACAATGTTTACTATAATATTTTATCAGGAGAGTATTATAACCGGGTTAATATAGCCCTGGGGACAGAAGGCTCAAATACACATGTCAATATAGCAGTATTAACAACCATAAAGACACTAGGAGAAAGACAGTGTTATATGAGACAATTTCATGCTATCCACGACAACACCGCCGCCACACGCTTCTCTTGTGACGACAAAATACACACTTTCAATGTACCAACGTAATTAATACACTTGGTTGTATAATTAACCTGAGAGAATAAACCCGTGGTAAAGTCTCTCAGGTAATCTAAACCAATTAAACGAGGCCTTACCTTCCAAAACTTAAACAAGGTCGTGGTGGTGTCCTCAGTGTTGGTTTTATGAGCCAGGTACATTATTTACTGTCTTGGGAGGATTTAATTATGTACTGTGAACGAGATAGTATATGAGAAACAGATCATGTGTGCGGTAAAAAGAACCTCTAGTTACATATATACATACATACACGCACGCGTGCACACACACACAAACACACATACACACACACACACGCACACCTCCTCCCGCACACACATATTTATTTTCGAAAAAAAAAGCTTTTTTGTTTGATCATATATTTTTAAAGGTTGTAAAGGCAACACCGTGAGGTATAAAGGGACTTTTTATTTCATGTAACCCAGTCAGCTGTGTAACTACTTATATGAGCTAAATCTCAAAGCCCACACAACCCTCAGCATCACCCACACGACCCTCAACACCCCACACACGACCCTCAACACCACACACACGACCCTCAACACCATACACACGCACACACGACCCTCAGCATCACACACACACTACCCTTAGCACCACACACACAGACTACCCTCAGCACGACACACACGACCCTCACGACCCTCAGCACCACACACACGACCCTCACAACCCTCAACACCACACACACGACTCCCATCACCACACACACCCACAAACAGACTTCAGTACCTAAACGCTGACTCTCCCCCAGCTGTTTCCACTATTTCCGTCTTCCAAAGAGAAATTCCCAATGCTTTGAGGGAGGAAGACGCATTAAGTCACTTCTTGAAGTTTTCCTACAGACCTGATGAATATGGTAATGACCTACAGGCAGCTGTGTTGTGACCACAGTCTCCCTCGACCTTGTACTGCAGCTGTCCCTTTCAGTTCCGTTTATATTGCATGCACTCCAAGACCTCTCTCCCTCCTCCCCCCTGTAAACAAGAGTGGAGTATACATATTTTAGCATCAGGAGTCTCGTTGTCTGGGCTGTGTATTAGGAGCAGTGTTGTCTAAATATACGTCAGAGAGCTGTAGTGTTATGTGTATTTGTACTATAAGCATAAGAGGGTTGGTACTATACGGGCAATGTTTGGTGAACCAATATACAGGATGGTTTTTGTATTTCTTTCTTTGAAACCGTGAGAGTGGCGTGTATTGTATGTACGCACGCACACACGCACGCATTCATGTTTGTTTGTTTAACGCTGGTGTTGGCGCCCTACCAGATCATCCGAGTATTATATCAACCTTCTACAGCCTCCCTGATTGGTCGTCTCGGTGATGGACTTATTCACACAAGATTAATTCAGATTCGTGTAACTAATGGTGAAGGAATTCCCGGTTGTGTATGAATAACCGACTGGATGTCTATCATAGTGTGTGTGTGTGTGTGTGTGTGTCCTGGTTTGTGACAATGTTAATGAGGTCCAGTAGTGAGCCATCTGGTGCCTGATGATGGTACTAGTGACTCGCGTATTGAGTCAACCACTTAACTCACTTGAAGATTAATGTCTGGGTATAAACTGGCTATATGGATCACTTGAAGTATAATGGAGAGCAGTGAGAGACGACGTTCTTGAGATTTATAGAAGGAACGACTTGGCTAAGGTGATGGTGTGTGTGTGTGTGTGTGTGTGTGCGCGCGCGTGTGTGCGCGCGCGTGTGTGTGTGTGTGATCAAGGAAGCAGCAGGGTGGAGAATAATGACGGTGGTTGTGTTGTATGGTGAGGGAAAAATAAGGGCACGACAACAACGGAATAGTTTATGTCCTTTGATGAAATAAATGTTATAGGTGATGGAAATGGCGGTGTTAAACGGTCACATGCAGGTAGGGAGGATTTCTTGCATCAATAGAACACAATGAGGCTGTTGTTGATATTGCAGTAATAAAAATGTAGACTTATCGTGCATAATTGGAAATTTCTCATCACGGAACCTACTGCATATCCAGAAATGCTCTTCATTGACTGAATTAAATTATGCCAAGATTTATGCATTTATTATTAAAGACTAATTTCTCTTGTTTATACACCGGGGTAGTCGTAATGAGAGAATGAAAGAAGAGGTGGCAACGGGTGATGAAAGAGTAATAGTGGTGGACAGAAGACAAATCTAGTGTTCAGGTGTGTTATTATTTATTATACACAGGAGAGGAGGGTAGACAGGGAGCAAGGGACAGAATTCATCTTCCTAAAACAAGACAGTCGAATTATAACAGATGACTAAGTGGGGTAAAATTTCTTAAGAAGGTGTAGCATAGTATATAGTGTGGGTAATAATGTCTGCCAAGTGTACTGAGGTTGTTTGGTCACAGAAGGGTGTAAATGTAAAAGGTAGGTAAATGTAAAAAGTAATACCTGACATTAAGATTCACTACTGAGCAGAGACATTAGGGAGTAATTTACGACATTGGTTATATATTTCCAGAGTCTTTCCAATAACAGTATTTTTAGGTTAATTTACGTAAGGACCTTAAGGTACACACAACATTGTCATGCCTCTTAGTGTTATGTTGTATTGTGGTTGTGATGGTGTTTTGGCTCCCCTCACCCTACACACACACACACACATAACACACACACACACACACACACACACACAACACACACACACACACATAACACACACACACGCACACACTCTCACACATAACACAAACACATACACACACACACTGTCACACATAACACACATAGACAAAACACACACACACACACACACACACACACACACACACACAAACTCTCTCTCACACATAACACACACACACACACGTAACACACACACACACACATAACACACACACACACACATAACACACACACATAACACACACATAACACACATAACACACACATACACACACACACACACAATAAATGTCAGGAACATAAGCGCCACAACCGCAATTAATGGCATCTGTCAGGTTCAACGACCTCGCCTGTACACTACCACAGATTAACAGCTGCCACACTCTACGACCTGTACTGTAACACTACCCTAGGCTACAGCTGTAAGGTTCCACGACCCCCCACTGTATGATAGCCCAGGTTACAGCTGTCATAGTTCACGGCCTCTGTTGTCAGGTTCAATGAGCCACGCTGTTTAACTGTCACAGGTCAATGTTTTCAGACTCTATCATCCTTTTAAATTCTCATCCAGTTAAACCATGTCCTGTTAATCCATTGTCCTTTTAAACCAATGTTCTGTTAAAGTATCGGTGTGTTAAGCCATCGTCCTGTTAAACCATCATCCTGTTAAACCATCATCCATATGAACCATCGTCCATTTAAACCATCGTCCTGTTAAAACGTCATCCATTTAAACCACCATCCTGATAAGCCATTGTCCTGTTATTAAAATATCGTCCCCGGAAGGCTAAAATTAACTTGAATAGGACGAGTTTGATGTTGATAAAACGTGCATGAGGCAAAGAAGATGAAACTTGGTAACAATAGAGGTAGACAAAGGGAATGGAATTAAAAGAGAAGCAGCAGGAGAGAGAGAGAGAGAGATGTAGAACGTATAATAAATGGGACGGGAAGGGGGAGAGAGAGCATGAATAACGGAGAGAGAGAGAGAGAGAGAGAGAGAGAGAGAGAGAGAGAGAGAGCATGAATAACGGAGAGAGAGAGAGAGAGAGAGAGAGAGGGAGATGTAGAACGTATAATAAATGGGACGGGAAGGGGGAGAGAGAGCATGAATAACGGAGGAAGAGAGAGAGAGAGAGAGAGGGAGATGATGGATGAACGAGAGAGGGAAATCAAAGGTTGAAAGGGTGAAAGAGAAATGGAGACGATGGAAAAGACAAAGAGAGAAAGGGAGACGGAAAACGAATGAGAAAGAGGGAACAAGAAAGGTCACATCAGAAAAGAGGAAAATAAATAAAATAAATAAAGGGAAATGGATGAAGAAACAAGACAGGAAGGCAGATAAAAAGAGAGAAAGATAGAGAGATAAATAAAAGAGATAGATAAGAGGTCAGGTTATAATATGACAGTAGGAGAGAGAGACGGCATCAGTGAGACATGGGTGGTGTGTGTGTGTCTCATGTATTAGTAATTCTCCTGGCCATTCAGCTATCTCTCTCTTTCATATCCATTCAGCTGTCTCTCTCTTTCTTGGCCATTCAGTTATCTCTCTCTTTCATGGCCATTCAGCATTCTCTCTATCATGGCCATCCAGTTGTCTCTCTCTCTCTCTCTCTCTCTCTCTCTCTCTCTCTCTCTCTCTCTCTCTCTCTCTCTCTCTCTCTCTCTCTCCCTATGCTTACCATAAAAATATCATGACTTACTTTTCCCATACAGATCTGATGGGCTAATGAGAACCTCTGATCGTGTCTAAGTGTCTATGGTGAGAATGCCTATAGTCTGATGGGAGGATGAATTTTTGGTTAGGTTAGGTTAGGTGTGGTTCAAGTGTGGTTCAAGTGTGTCCTTATTAATGTTGTCTGTGTATGTGTGTGACCCAATGAGCCCTCCGGAAAAGTAATCATATACACACACACACACACACACATACATACACACACACACACACACACACATACAAACACACACACACACACAAAAACACACACACACACACACACATACAAACACATACACACACACACACACACACACACATACAAACACACACACACACACACACACACATACAAACACACACACACACACACACACACACACACACACATACACACACACACACATACACACACACACACACACACACACACTGAATATCAAAAGAAAAGATTAAAAAATATATTTCATAAAGGATAAATGAGACTTATTCATGAATCATTTTTATATAAGTAAAGCCTTGAATTTTTTACAGCGCTCAGAGATTAAAGAAAAACAGAGTGTGTATAAATCTCTTCCTTTAGGAGTCAAACATTTGAAACTTTTTGATATAATTTGTGTTTTTATAATTAACTAATATAATATAATAAATTACACTCGAGAGACGTAAACACGAGTTAATGTCTCTCTATTCTCGTATATTATGGATATTGTCTCTTCCAGTATGTATCTCTCCATAATGTCTTTCCTGGTATTCCTTCCCAGATTTCGTCTCTCCCAACAACTATGTATCGTCTATATAATGTCTACTTTACCATGTGTCTCCCCATTTTATCTCTTCTTCTATGTCTCTTAGATATTTTCTCTCAGTTTCGATCTGTATTGTGTTTCTCTCACCAAGTATCTCTTCCTCTTGTTGTTTCCCCACCTCGTGTATGTCTTGTCTCCCCCACCCAATATCTCCTCAGTTTACTCACCCACCGTGTTACCTACTGCACATTATTCCATAAAATAAAAGTTTAACACTGTTAACTCCCATTTATGAATGTATACGGTGTTAGGCTTCACCCAACATTTTTGTAAGTTAAACTTCACGGTTTTATAAATTCATGCGGCATTTGGCTTGAAACAATATATATATATATATATATATATATATATATATATATATATATATATATATATATATATATATATATATATATATATATCATGATAAAATCACACGAGAAAACGGAAACAACGGAGCACCTTAGCTTTCGTTTTTATTCAAGACATCTTCAGAGGCAACTCAGTTGCCTCTGAAGATGTCTTGAATAAAGACGAAAGCTAAGGTGCTCCGTTGTTTCCATTTTCCCGTGTGATTTTATCAAGATTTATCTTATCCACGTTTTCATTGTGGATTTACATGAAATATATATATATATATATATATATATATATATATATATATATATATATATATATATATATATATATATATATATATATATATATATATATATTATTGTACATTATAAAACATGTACATGGCAGCATTAATATTTCTTACATGATATTTCACGTTAAAGATGGTCTACCTCTCCGTGTGTGTAAGGAGTGAGGGTGATCAGGCTCTTGAGGACTGTAGTGCTATTTAGTGACACGACGACAACTTGTGTGTATAAGCTTTGACTCATGTTATCCAGGGTAGTGTCCTTCATCATCTGGTCAATATTGAACACATTTTTGCGGAAGAGCTGTCCTCTCCTCCCGCTGCCTCTGTCTTCCTCTCTCTCTCTCTCTCAGTCCTACTTACAAAAATAAAGGGAATATCTATTTCCCGAGAGTTTCTCCCTCCAGCTTTCATCTTATTAAACTTTTCCACTTAGGCTCCGAGATCAGAGGAAGGGAGTCCCCCGGTCTTATAAACAAAAAACAGACACACATTACATTATTCCAATGGTGCTTTAAGTAACTCCTAGTTAGAGGAAGGGAGATACAATGTAAATCAGGAAGAATATCATAAAGAGAGAAGAATATTAACCATTGTAGAAGACCTAAGACATTGGAGAGTTATGGAAAAGTTACTGAATATCACCAACTTTCAGACTCTGGCCACCCATAGTCACCCCTGTAGATAATGGGAATAAAAAAGAACGGAGGAAATATTAAAAAAAAAGTTTCTTCCCGTAATGAATATCAAACAAGTATCTCTTGGTCTTTGATCTGTAGTCAAGAGATAACCAGCTTGCTTCTCTTCCTTTTATATTGATTCAGTAAACACAGCTATTAAGGACCGTTTATCACTGTCTATTAGGAATTCATTATATCGTGGCAGTTTAATATTTATACAGAAAATTTATAGAAATTAGGTAACAATCCTTTGAAAAAACTCTTGGTAAAAGATTCTCGCCTGCCAAACTTTGAGTGCAATTTGGTATATAAGTCTACGGTAACTAGCCGCCACATTTAATTTACTCATTAGATTTATCTGTGGCATTTATTGATGGCGGTATCAGTGTGTTTATTTGGGGTCGACATTCATCAATTGAATATTTGATCATGAATTACGTTTGTGAATATCTTTTGGTATTAATGATGTTTGGTTGGCCATATAATGTACATAGGCAGTTAAACATAGGGATATGATAAACAATAAACGTAGTAATCATAGGTACAAGGTAACAATAATAAAGAGTAACCTAGTAATCATAGGTACAAGGTAACAATAATAAAGAGTAACCTAGTAATCATAGGTAAAAGGTATCAACCACTATGCAATTCCTCGACCGACCATTGATGTGAAATAGGGACAATACTTTCGGAGATACAATACACATATACTAAAGCAATTTATTCACCTATGACCTGTAGTAATAAGATCACCGAAGTAATTCTCACTATCTCTGTCTCTCTATCTTTATCTCTGTCTCTATGTCTCCCTCTCTTCCTCTTTCTCTCTCTCCCTCTCTCCCTCTCTCTGTTGTTCACGTACTGACACACACTGTATACCTCTCCATCCTACTCATTCTTCTCACTTCTTTTTTCTACATTTTCTCCACATTCTCACGTTCTTTCTTCTCCTGTCTCCCCTTTCCCTTATTCCTCTTCCTCCGTTTTTCTACAGATTTGTTTATTATCTTGTCCCCGAAGGCTTAGTTTACAGTGTGTTGTATTCACATTGTCCCTAAGAGGTAGTCATGGCTGCTGGAATCACTTTCATTTTCACTCCCTAGGGCCTTCTTCCTTATTAGCTTCCCCCTCTCCCCTATTCTTTTCCCTCTCCATTATTCCCATCTCTCTCCCTTATTCTCTTTCTCTTCTCTTTTACCCTTCCCCCTCTTCCCTATTCTCCTCCTTCTCTCCTTTATTATATTCACTCTCTCCCATATTCCTTTCCACCTACCTCATTCTCTTCTCCATCTCTCCCTTATTAACTTCCCCTTCTCTCTTGTATTATCTCCACCCTCTCCTTTATTCCCTCCCCCCCTCTCTTAATCTCTTCCCCCTCTCCGTTATATTCCTCCCTCTCTCCTTTATTATCTTCTCTCTCTCTCTCCCTTATTCGCTTCCCTTCTCTCTTATTCTCTTCCTCCTCTCCCTTATTGGTCTGCCTTAGCCCCCAGCAACATCAGACATTACCGTGTGTGGTGGGTTTCCTCACCGAACAAGATTAACTCGGAGAGGATCGTCGTCTTGTTATTGGTTTCTGTTGAGATGAGTTTGATCGATGGTGACCCGGATTGATGAGGCCACAGACTGCCGTCCACTTACCTGAACCTGAAATATTTGACATAGAGGAGAGGGAAATACCTATTGGAGTAAATGATAATACCTGTGGCAATGTAATACCTGGTGAAGAGAATTGAAATGCCTCCCTATTGGTACCACATAATTTATTCCCATCTATAAGTGATTTATAGAATAGTGGAGTAGGTCCCTGTGTCACCAGAATCTGTCCTCCTCCACGACACACACGTATACGAGAACTTGGTGCACTTACCTGTCGCCATCACCAGAGTCAACTGTTGAAGAGCGTATAGATATAAGGGTCTTCCTCCTCCTTTTATTTTGATCAAAGGTGTTCATCATCTCCTTGAAAACATTATAAACGATTCAAGCCTTTGACATAAAAACGTATATATGTGTTTAAGAACCATATACTATAAGGTTAAATCGTCAAGCTCTTGAGTTTAATCGTGTTGTTATTTGTTCAAATATTCACCCACAATGTTTTCTCGTGAAGAATTATTAAATTAAATATCTACCACACGTTTATATCATGTCATAAAACACACGCTCACAATGTTCCTCTCATTAATAACAACGCATCAGCTGTTATCTGTAATTATATTACGGTAATTATATCACAGGCGAGATACCCCATGGTATTACTGTTCACCTGAATCAATCATCTGATCTGAGTGGGGAAAAAAACGGGAAGGAAAAGTTAATAACAGATACTTGCGGATTTTATGTACGTTAAGTCTTTGTGGCGGAGACGTTGCTGGCAGATGGTGTTGACGGAGTAGATGTGTCAGACAACTTCTGTGATGATGAGGTAGAAGACCCACAGAGAGTAGATAGATGACCTAAACATTAAAGAATCATTAAAACTCTACAGGGCATAGCGTCTCAGGGTGATAAAATTACTTTAAATATATCTAAAGGATAATGAAAGGCATTTTAATGTTTTTATTATTTAAAGCTAAACGAGGACTATGATGTAGTAAGAGTGTGGACCAGCTCAGACATCAGTTGAATAGGTCAATTAGGACGGCGGCAGCAGCTGGTTCTTGATACTATCTCGAGCATGTTTGAGGAACAAGTAATATGCTGTAAATTGTCGATTATTACCTACACAAGCCAGGACTAATGAACCAGGTGTATGTTATGGTGTGAACAGAAGCAGGACGATATCAACACACAAGATGACGTCATCTCTCAAAGACTCTTCCCACTTTTATACATGATCTGCCACTGTAGGTGCAGGTGTAACACCTGTACAGGTGTGTGTGGGTGTAAAACTAGTACATGAATATATGGGTATTATACTTGTACAGGTGTGTGTGAGTGTAATGCTCGTACAGGTGTGTGTAGGTATATCACGTGTTCAAAGTGTGGACAAGGGTCACAGGTAGTCATGACACAGGTGACCGACAAGAGAGAAGGAGGTGAGGCAGCAACACTACTCTTAACAACAACATAAACAAGCTAACTCTTGTGGTATAACATTGTGTGAAACTAAAAACACAAACTGTGAATTTCAGAGCAACTTGGAGGTAATGTTGTCGTGTCGTGAATGCCAAATACCACGACACGTTGCCACACCGTCAACACTCGAGTACACAAGTAAGTGAAAAATCTATACTGAATGTTTTTCTTAACACGAAAAAAAATGTTTCAAGAAATGTTGAGGAGGACCATTTACTTCCTGAGTGTAACTGTGAACTACCGCTGGTGGCCGCCGGGGGGGGGGGGGTGTACTACATTCTAGTGGTGTCAGTGGTAGGGTGTAGAGGATCCACTTGTTGTTGTTGTTGTTTCAGGTGGTGCGTGAGAGGAAGGAAAAGAACTGTACCGAAAAACTCTTGCCGTGTCTGAGAGGAGGAGGGAGAGGGAACGGAGAAGGAACAGGGAAAGGGAAAGGAAGAAGGGAGAGATTAAGGGAGAGAAAGGAAGAGCAGATCCAGGGGAAGAGAGAGAGGAAGATATAAAGGGAGGAATGTTAGAAGACAGACAAAATGGTAGAAAATTTTACTTTAAAACTTCATTATTTTTTTCTTTTGGATTTACACACACACACACTCGCTTTAACTAGAAACTCCAATTTGTAAAAGTTAATGACGTGTGTAAGTAGTTTAGTGTGTGGGCAGCAGTGAGAGGCGGAACACACAGCAAACACTGTCTACTACACCTGAGTATTTGTCTAACATTGCCATTACCTTATTGAGTCTTTCTTTTGTGTAGCATAAATTAACATAATTGGACCTAACTTAACCTAACCCAAAATGAACTAACCTAACTTAACCTAATCTCTGTTTCCTTAACTCCAACCCAACCCAACCCAACCCAACGCAACCCAACCCTCTCATTATAAACTTGTTCACTACCTAAATTAACTAAGGGTAATCCAATCTGCCCTATATAACGTGAAATATGAGTAAACACTTCATAGGACCATAGTCAATAAGATGAGCTCTAACACGGCTACTTTATAACCCAAGTTGATTATGTTTCTCATTATAAAACTTGATGTTAACTTTATGTGAATATCATATATAAGCGACGTTAAATATTCGTTAATGTGTATAAGTGAATGTTAACTTAAGATGAAACTGATTTAAGAGTGATGTTATCCTCTAAATTCCACCATAATCCATCATAATCCACCACAGTCACTACCACAATCACTACCACAATACACCAACAGTCACTACCACAGTCACTACCACAGTCCACCACAGTCACTTCAACATAATGTCAACAGAAGAGAGAAACTCACAAATTGGCATCGACTTACCTGGCCAGATGGAGAAGACCAATTTATCTCACATATCAAGTGTCTCTCAAAGTTCTCTTTCTCTTAAATAGTTACTGTGGCTTTTACCTGGTGGATGGTTGTTGTGGTGGTGGTTGTTGTGGTAGTGGTGGCTGTTGTGGTAGTGGTGGCTGTTGTGGTAGTGGTGGTTGTTGTGGCTATGGTGGCTGTTGTGGTAGTGGTGGTCGTTGTGGTAGTGATGGCTGTTGTGGTAGTGGTGGTTGTTGTGACTGTGGTGGTAGTGATGGTTGTTGTGGTAGTGGTGGTTGTTGTGGTATATAAGTCATTAATTATATCGATTTCAACAGGTGTACCTACAGGTATTGAAAAGGTTTCACCCTCATATACTGTCCTGTATAGAAACGAACAGGGACCAAACTTGAGTGATTATGTAAATAACCGGAGGTGATTTGTCTACTCTATGCTATAATTTAAAACATGACAATAAACAACTAAAATATTTGGTCAATACCCCCTTGTTTTTAGATGAAATACTTATAAATATATACTTAATTTAAATAGTTATATATAATACTTTTGTGCCTCTAATATTACACAATGTAACCAACCACATATGGCGAGGTACTTTAATTTTAATTGGAATATTCATTTTTCAGCCCAGAGACGGTACCCCAAGGAGATGTAAATTCGTCCTTTGGTTGTGTTTTATATTTGGTACGGGTCGTTTGAGGGGCAGTGCTGATTAAACAATGAAAACTAGTCTTCTGGTATACATGGATGCGGTTTTGGTCGATACTGTATTCGACCAGCCTCACTACTCAACTGTAACGTCAGAAACTAGTTTATGTTATTCAGTATTTATGTCCTGTAGCTCTTATTGCGACGCCTGCGTGATGGTGATGATGATGATGATGGTGGTAGTGATGATGATGATGGTGGTAGCGATGATGATGATGATGATGGTGGTGGTAGTGATGATGATGATGGTGGTAGTGATGATGATGATGGTGGTAGCGATGATGATGATGATGATGATGATGATGATGGCGACATTAATAACAGTTGTGGCACCATTTAAAGCTCTGTTATGATAGTATTAACAAAAATCTTATTAAAAAGTAATCTATTTTAGTTTACCTTCCAGACAGATTAACTTCTCCTAAAAACAAACAGGATATGCAAGTTTCTCCACAAAGTTAATTGAAAGTATCAAGTTCACGTAAACATTTTCATTAGATTCCCGGAAAAAGAAAAAAAAAATCTGGAAAGACGATTTAACATTTGATCCAGATTTGATTACGTTCATTTCTTAAGATAAAAGTTCATTGACTGGAGAAGGAGCAACACCTGTAAAAAACAAGGCCAGGTGAGTTACATACAACAGGTGAGGTAACGTCAACACCTCTATTGTCAGTGTCTTAACAGGTGTGTGATGGAGTATTATGCTCTTGAGTACGTTAAGTTTACTTCATAATTAAGAGTGTTATTGTGTTCTAGTGTATAAACCATCGTTATCAAAGGGTTTAAACTTCGTACTCAATGGGTAAAGATATCTTACTCAATAGTAGCACCCAGGAGGTTGTCATCGTACTCAGGGGGCAAACATATCTTATCCAATAGTACTCAGGAAGATTGCTATCGTACTCAGTAGTGCTCAGGAGGTTCTCATCGTATTCAGATAATTTAAAAATTAAATTGTTCACTGAGTTAAATGTATTGGAAGTGATCGAGTGTTTACCTGGTGTTAGTGTTGTCTGTTGTTAGTGTTGTCTGTTGTTAGTGTTGTCTGTTGTTAGTGTTGTCTGTTGTTAGTGTTGTCTGGTGTTAGTGTTGTCTGGTGTTAGTGTTGTCTGGTGTTAGTGTTGTCTGGTGTTAGTGTTGTCTGGTGTTAGTGTTGTCTGTTGTTAGTGTTGTCTGGTGTTAGTGTTGTCTGTTGTTAGTGTTGTCTGGTGTTAGTGTTGTCTGGTGTTAGTGTTGTCTGGTGTTAGTGTTGTCTGGTGTCAGTGTTGCCTGGTGTCAGTGTTGTCTGGTGTTAGTGTTGTCTGGTGTTAGTGTTGTCTGGTGTTAGAGTTGCCTGTTGTTAGTGTTGTCTAGTGTTAGTGTTGTCTGGTGGTCAGTGTTGTCTGGTGTTAGTGTTGTCTGGTGTCAGTGTTGCCTGGTGTCAGTGTTGCCTGGTGTTAGTGTTGTCTGGTGGTCAGTGTTGTCTGGTGTTATTGTTGTCTGGTATTAGTGTTGCATGGTGTTAGTGTTGTCTGGTGTTAGTGTTGCCTGTCGTCAGTGTTGTCTGGTGTTAGTGTTGCCTGTTGTCAGTGTTGTCTGGTGTTAGTGTTGCCTGTTGTCAGTGTTGTCTGGTGTTAGTGTTGTCTGGTTTTAGTGCACTAAAGTGAAGTGCACTGAAGTGTGTTGGAAGTGCACTTATAAACAAACATTTATCAACTTCATATGTATATAAAACGACATAGTAAAGATTTTGTTAGTGTGTGTGTGTGTGTGTGTGTGTGTGTGTTCACCATCAGTGTTCAGAGTGAGGTGAGGAATGTGAAGGACGAAGAGGGTATTAGGTGAAGAGAGAGATGCTAGGGTGAAGAGGGAGGTGCCAGGGGGATGAGGCAGATACCAGGGTGTGTGTGTAGAATACTATGTGCCTGGGAATTATTTAACAACTGTCCCTCACACACACACACACACACAGACACCACACACACACACAGACACCACACACACACACACACACACACACACACACTATGCAAATCTACCAGCGAGTATTATCTTCAACACACCGTCGTAATTACCCATGAGCCACCGTTGTGTTAAACTTGTGTCCAGACTTAAGGAGAGTTTGCCTAGCTTACTTAATGGATTAATGACGTCATCCCTCAAGTGTGGCTGTAAGTGTGGTGTTGTGAGGAGAGTTTGCGAGTCTTCTTGAGAGCGGGTGGAGTTAGTTTAAGTAACTCAGGAAGCTTGAGGAGGCGGACAAGTGATTCATCTTACTCACTTTAAACTTAGTATATATAGGTGAGCATAGAGCCGTGTGTGGGGGGGGGGGGGGGAGGGGGGGGGTTTTGTGTGTGTGTGTGTGTGTGTAGATCCTCATTAATAAAAGCATACCCAACATTCCTTCACGCGCACACTACGATACTGAAACACACTTGAATATTTACGTACTATCGATGCACACACACACACACACACACACACACACTGTTATACACTATACTTGTGACTCAGTATATCTTCTCCAGGAAATATTATTAAATATGAAAAAATTCCAAACCAATATTTTGTGTGTGAAATATGGTATAGCCAGGAAGTATATATTAACATTCTCTCTCTCTCTCTCTCTCTCTCTCTCTCTCTCTCTCTCTCTCTCTCTCTCTCTCTCTCTCTCTCTCTCTAACTACACGTTCTCAAAACATCACTCACACCAAACATCCCTTATCAAGACATTTACAATACAGTGAACGTGACAAGTGAGAAATGACTATTGGGTTGTTAAAGTGTCGAGTGTATGTAAATTACGGCAAATATCCCCTTGGAAATATAGCATAGCAC
Source organism: Homarus gammarus (assembly GCA_958450375.1). NCBI lineage: Eukaryota > Metazoa > Arthropoda > Malacostraca > Decapoda > Nephropidae > Homarus > Homarus gammarus. The sequence continues at coordinate 1,233,155 of CAUDMG010002210.1, forward strand.
AGATAGTTATGATAATATGCTCACATTCCGAGTCGAACTCCCCTGTCTGTGTCCTGATAGTAGTCCAATATATATGTCAGCATACCTGTCATTCTAGGACATACCTCAAGAGCAGGGAGGGGGGGGGGGGGGTGTTCTGTAGGTTATATAGCCAGTCTGTTCCTAGCACCGTGTAGCCTGAGGGGAAGAGGGTGAGGGGGAGTGAGAGTTTAGGAAAGGGAAGGGAATGTATGTTGAATAGGAGAGGTGGAGGGAGAGAGAGAAAGGTGAAGGAGAGATTGAGAGAAGTGGAGAGAGAGGAAGAGGGAAGGGAAACAAGTAAGAAGGGGAGAATTATGAGAGATATCTAAGGAGAAGGGGGAAGCTAACAAGAAGGAGATGGGATGGATCAGGTACCTTCCATCACAAGAAGTCATTCGGGGTATTATGCTTATGATAGGAACAAATAGGAGAAATAAGAGAGAAAAAACAATAAAAATGGAAAAAATAAAATAGAGGTGAAACTATGATATATATACACACACCAATAATTAGACAATGAAATAAAAGGGACATAGATAACAGAGGAAAACGGAAACGAAGGCATAAATGCAATTAAATGGACAATAAGTACGCGGAAAGTGAGAGGGAGAAGAGATAAAAAAGGCAAGAAGGATAATGGCAGGTAAAGGAAGGGGGTGATAACTAAACTGGAAATTAAGAATGTAAATCGTGCAAAGTGATGATGAAGGGTTAAGAGGAATGAGAATAATAAATGATAACTTAAACGAGATAAAGTGAGGAACAGAGTCAGATGATGAGAAGATAAGAAAGATGTGAAGATAAGATTATGAGAGAGAGAGAGAGAGAGAGAGAGAGAGAGAGAGAGAGAGAGAGAGAGAAGAATTGATAGGTAAATAGAGAGAACGAGAGAGATCCAATTATTAATAACCCGATTAGTTAGGATATCTCTTTTCGAACCTCATTTTTTTTTTTGGGGGGGGGGGGGGGCAAAGAGTTAAGACGTAATGTTTCCAGAGATCAGAAGAGCTGACGTAATCCACTTAAGGTCTGAGAGGAAGAACTCTAAACGGACCCAAGAACCTGAAGATCCATTTTGTTGAGGTCCTTCTCCTCCTCAGGGTCATTCGAAGACAATGTGTTCTGGTGGCGGCGAACGAATGTCACTGGGATGGATTTTCTTAAACGAGTGACTGATCCAGTTTTGAGGATTGTTCATTGATCGATGGGGTTTAGTTTTTATATTAAGTGTTTATCATTACTTTTTTTTTATATGGATGTAAGATAGGCTTTATAATTAACTAAATTATTATTCGTGGTTTCTAACAGTATTGAAGTCTAGTTAAGAAAAGTTGGGTAAAATGTCTCTCCGTAAGACTCAACCTTTGTTACACAGCTGTACAATAACACCAAGACGAGTCACACACAACACCTGCCACACTTAATATACAACTGCACAATAACCTTAACCAGTAAACTAGCCGGAAGTTCCTCTAATCGAGTTTGCTAAATGAATGAACCAATCACAGCGAAGTGTTATGGCAAGAGTCCTTTGAGAACAAATGAGCCAATCATAACGAATTGTTACTGACGGAGCCCTGTGGTTGGTCCAGAGTCAAGAACGACGACTCTGATTGTGAGAACTCCTTTACATCGTGTTTCTTGTCCCCCGCCAATAACATTACTGATTCTACCTTATTAACATATTTGTATCTCTGGATTTATTGATGAAAGAATCGATAAGAATAGCTACTCTATTGTTGCCTTTTCTACTTAGTTCTTGTTCTCTTTTACTTATTTTTTTTTCTTCGGGTTCTTGTAGGATCATATCTCTCTGTCTCTTTCTCACGTCCACTGATTATCGTTTGTTTCTCTTTATTTTTTCTTCATCATTTTACTCCTCATTTTATAAACTTTTCATACAGTATTTCTTTGATTTTTTGGCGGATAATGCATTAATTATTGTTTACTGTTTTATCTTCTTATATATATCACTATCCTCTTACACCACAAAAATCTTAAAAAAAAATTGCTCATTACTGAAAACTATTTTAACTATCCTAAACATCTTCTGAACAATAAAATAATTTCTCCTTCGACTCTCACAAAGGTTTTCTAAACGGGGAAAAAAAAAGATATGGAGAAATCTGGAACACATACCCAAGATCACAATAAATCTTGGGGCTCTCCTCGTATTGCACAGTTTGCAAAATCGTGCACCTTGAGCGTTCTCCTCATGCAGTTGGGGTTCCTTACAGTATTGGCAATAGATGGAGTATTGTTCTTCCTGCAGACTTTTCCATCCACAGCTCCATCTAATCAACAGTTATGGTATGAAAACTGTACCCGGAATTCACCTCCCTCTCTTGTGGTGACAAGTGTTGTGGCGCTACACCTTAATGTTGGGGTCCTCTTGCCTGCTGCTAGTGGGGGCATCTCTTCTTCACACACACACACACACACACACTCACTCACTCACACTCACACACACTCTTGCTTTAACATCTTAAATATTTTCTTGTCTCACATTTGCGGTATATTGTCTTATGTACTCCCCCCCCCTCCACCTCTCTCTCTCTCTCTCTCTCTCTCTCTCTCTCTCTCTCTCTCTCTCTCTCTCTCTCTCTCTGTCGGGTTTCTCAGTTTATTAATTTGACTTTTCACCTCTTTTTTTAATCCCTTTACTATGTACATTGGCTATATAAGATCTTTTATTGATTATCACGCACCACCTCTGGTCCTTCGTGACTGGAAAGGCATTAAAAATCTCGACAAAAAATGCAAATTAAAGCCATTAGAATTATCTTAGGCTGTCCCATGCGAATTAAAGTACTCTTGCGTAGTGGTCCTGACAACACTGTTCTAAGAACTTCTAGATTCATGCTTTATGGAACTGGTGACTCTATATGGATACAAACTATAGCTGCGCATATCAAAATGTTTGGACTAGGCTATTTGTGCAAAGCTGAGACACAATAGTGCCACCCTGGTGGACAGTTACCTTCGATAACACAGTACTGTACTGACATATTCGCCTAAACAACTAATAACACAAGGCCCTTATCTCAAACACATCGCCAAAGTAAGAGCTCCTGAACACATGCGTAACCTACAGACTGATAATAAGAACACATAGATATCTACGCTGATGGATCTCTTAACACCGCCTGTGGGAGGGCTGGAAGTGCTGTCGTTGTGACTCAACCTAACGGTAATACAATCGAGAAAGGAATTACTGTAGAATTAACAACTGGGCATCCACTCTGCAAACTCAATTAGCTGCCACATTCATCATTACTGATTCGCTGTTCTCACTGATTGCCACTTGACGCCCTCAAATTAAGTTATCTGCTTGTCTCTGAAGCCAGACACAAATATGCGTACCTTGTTGACGGAGGTGTCAAGATCAAACTGATGTGGATCCCCTCTCACATGGCCTCAGAGAACATGACAGAATTGATGTCATAGCCAAACTCGAATCTAACAAAGACACAGTTGAATATAATTTTGGTCTGTCAAAAGGAACCCTTAAAAGTGTAACCAGGAAATAACTTGCTGATGAATTTAAGGCAAGCAGAGAAGTGCAAACAGGCAAGAGTCAATCCATAGTTTACCCTATTCAGATGTATCAAGTGAAACATATATATGGAGCAAGTAACACAAGTACCTCTGGCAGTATGCCCTCAAGCAGATGTGAACAAAGCGAGATGTGAAGTGTGTGGACAGACATATAGTCACACACTCCAACACTACGTCCTGGACTGTGAGAAAACAGAACCTTTTAGGGACAATTCTAAGTACGCTGTGTGTGAAATGGCACAGCACTTTATTTCTTTTAGTGTGAGGCAATGTGGCTCACACTATTTATTTTCTTCTAAATATTTAAGGTAACTCACTTCATCGCTCAGTTTACTCGATGAATAGATATACAGGTCTTGGATTGGGGTTCGTTACTGGAGTGACAGATGGGACATGTGACACTGTGGCATGTCCAGGACTGGTGACTGTATTAAGGTTTTGATTAATCCAGAACCTGTCAACAAAGGTGTGACATGATTGCTATTATGATATTTAACGTATGTATTCTTAAGATGGTATTTGGTTAAGATTTTTGTAATTGTAGTGATGGAATACAATTGTTAATATAGGATTTCATCGTCGTCATCTACGTCTTCCATAATCTGGACTTTCTTGAGCGAGTGAGAATTGTTTTCTTTGTAAATATTGTGGGCGTCGAGTCAACCTTTTACGAAACTTACGCGCCACCACCACACCTTTGATGGCTTTTCCGCTCTTTGAACAAACTCTTTTAATTCATTTTCGTCGTCTCGAAAAACAACTTTATTTCGCTTCAGCGTTTAACAGAAAACCTTTTGACAACGCTTTCGACTTGTGAAAGGGTCAAAGGATATTGAATCCCTACAATTTTTGTTTGAGTGACCCCTAGTGTACCTGTTGTTAGTTGCTCCTAGTGGTGACCCCAGGCAGTGACCTCTAGCAGTGACCTCAGGCAGTGACCCCTGGTAGTGAGTTGGTCGAAGTAAGGAAACATTCTCTGTGTGTCATCCATGTCAGAGTTGTCGTCCAGGCAATGTGTTTTGATGTGCATGATGGTTGTCACTGACACACAACCTGATATATCTTGACCTTGCATCAATTAATACTAAGTCACATGATCAGTCAGTCTTGTTATTCCTGTATGAACGACTTCAACCCACAGATAAACTAACAAATTTAAAGAGATTTGTTTACTATTAGTCACAACAGTTCACCTAATACGCTTGAAGCCTTAGACATAGTTCAAAGGTCACATGAGTAATTCCGCAAGTTGCAGAATCACTCATCTGTGTTGGTGGAGGTAGTTGCAGACTGCAACTACCTCCACCAACACCAGAGGTTACATCAGTCTAGGGGCTGTAAACGACACTGTGACCAATAGGTGAATTGTATTATACGGTATATTCTGTTATTATATATCACATTTGGTCAATATTATTGTTGTTAACTTTCTTTGTATCTCCAGAAAAGATTATAATTACCAAAAATTGACACACAACGAATTTTTAACTTTATTTGCCATTTTCCACAAATAATATTTTTCATTAAACTGGAAATGCGATTTATAAAGAGATAATATTTATTCATTGATTTAGTTCTTTACATTAGCTTGTGGCAACAATGAGTCACAACGTTGAGTCATTAATCGTAACTCGTTTCTTATAAAGGAAAAATATGTGTCTCAGGTGATGGTTGCGAGTCATCGTCACATAAGAACACACACCAAAAAAATCATTGAAACTGTGTTGACTTTGTTGATACGCTGAGCGTCGTTCATTACTCTAGGGATGATGGTGTTGTCAGGGTCCCCCGAGCCCTCGCGCCTCACAATGGCCGTCTATGTCAGTCTGTTAAGTTACGGTTAAACAACTGCCCCATATCTTTTAGCTGGTGTTTACCCGCACGTGGATGGGCTGACTGTTTTATATGACGGGTCACATGGAAAACAGCTGGTGGACTAAAATCATTTTAAAATTCATAACATGAAGTTTTCCTGACTGGCTCATGATAACTAATTCTTAGTCTTTAAAGAGTCGCTTGACATTAACACCTTAAGACGCTTAAAACCATCCGAGGTTTAGAAAACTAATTTAAGAAGTTTAGCACTGAATTTTTAACACTTTTGATAAAGGTGTTTATAAGTTAATATTAGCCTATAAACAATGTAATTATTGGGCCTTATGCTTGTTCTATTTTCTTCTTTATATATATATATATATATATATATATATATATATATATATATATATATATATATATATATATATATGCTCACCATCTGAGACTTGAGAAACTGTACTGTATTTGTAGCGCTGTTGCAGGTGAAGGACTGGTTACAGGGTGTGTATCATATAAGGATTCTAAGTAATATAAGTTTTATTTAGTGGTGCGAAAATTAATACGTGTAAAGGAAAGAACTCATAATTTGGTGAGCATCATGAGTCAGCTGAAGGAGGTGTGTGAAGGCGACGTCCTCCTGGTCAACATCACCTTCACAACGTAAAAAAAAAACTATATGTTGGCTTGCAATATTTTTCTTCCTTTAAACTAAAAAAATGGTAGTGTGTCGCTGCCGGGTGGATCATCAACAAACATGTTTTTGTTTACCTATGCGAGCTGTGTTTACTTTGTTTTTGTTTACAGTGAAGGAAAGATAAAACAAAAGGGTAGTGTTAGGAGGCCGGGTGTACCGTGTGGGTTATTGGATCAGTGACCTCCACCAGCCACCAAACGTCACAGTTGACCAGATGGAAGTGTAGCTCACGTGCTGCTCTCTCTCTCCCTTACCATTAATATTGTTTTGTTTATTAACAGCTGTTATTATTATTGTTGAAGCTTTTGTTATTATTATGGCGCTGTGACACACCTGGGTCACTTAACCTTGTGTAATACTGGTCACGTTATCACCTTTTGCACTGCACATAAGAGTACAGTGTAGTAGTGAACTAATGTTTTTGTACTGTACATAAGAGTATACATTGTTACACTGTACCTATTAGTGTACATTGCAGTTGTGTTTCAAGGTTCTTTTGTGTAATATATTAGAGTATATATTACAGTCAGGTGTTAATATTCCTTTATACTGTACTCTCTCACAAAAACTTATCGAACGCTATAAGTACTATACAATCTGAAAAATGAACGAAGAATCACAAACCATTCCGAGATGACAAGCCCCATTCTGCTGCTTCTCACATCCATCGTCTCCAGGTGTTGGAGAAACTTTTGTTGTGGTGTACATGTGAGTGTAATTGCAGCAATGTTCTATTGTATTGTACATGAAAGTTTACATTTTGGCTGTTTTAATATTGCCTCGTGTACAGCATATTATATACATTACATTCGTGTTTTAATATCTTATGTACTGTATAAAACAATATGTACAGTGTCGTCAGCTTAACATCTTTGAAAAATAAACCAAAATGTCATATGTATCAATTAAAGTAAAGTGAGTTTTAATAAACCTTAAAGTTATAATACAAAGTTAAACTCGTCTCTATCTTGGCAGTAATAAGTTGGAGGTCAATAACAAGAGCGGTTGGCTCAGGTGTTTTTATTACGTCATTTGTTTACAAGGTGATTTAATTGAATTTTGTTGCGTGATTTTGACACATATTGAAATCAAACGTCAATTTACAAAAAAAATAATTAAATTTTAAACCGAACTGGGAAATATTGCACGTGTGTGTGTGTGTGTGTGTGTGTGTCCCTAAATAAAAAAAAAGTTATTCTCTTACACCCACTATGGCAGTTCCCAGGTGTAACTGGGTGTATTGGTGTAGTCAACATAGTATAATATAATCACCAAAGCAACTATTTCAACTCCCAAGTGTATCTAGATGAAAATGAATTACACTGTTTACTTGTGGAGCCTCGCTTACCTGCCCTCACCATGACAAATATTATATGTTTATTGAATTATGTTAGAAAATATATATAATGCATTCATGAGAGAGAGAGAGAGAGAGAGAGAATAAAAATGTGAAGATTATGAAAATATGGCGCGCGAGTCACTTAATACCAACACTAAAACAACATATAGGTTAAGACATAGACCATTATGTTGCGTCACACTGATCTGAGACAATGACGCTTTCTGTCCTGACGTGAATGTGTGGAGCTGTTATCGCGCCTCTCAAAGCACATATCTCTCATTCACTGACTTGCATGCTCGTGTGAAGTAGCCTGATATAAACCTAGACGGGAGACAGCAGATGTTAGCATAATAATTAATGGTGAAATATATGATGTTGTCAAAGGAGGGACATACAGTAGTACATTAAGACGATATAGATGAGGTATAAACAAAGAGGGGGGGGGGGTGAGCTGACAGGTGTAGTTAGAGAGGCTTGTGGGTAATGTCTGCTGATATAATCATACGTTCCTTTTTCTGCTGTTACTTCTACTGATAAATTTACTCAGCCACCTGCTAAAACGTGACCCTCTCTGTTGTTGTTTTCGCTGACGGTAAAAATAATGAATTAAAACTATGCATCTTCTCAGGTAAACAGTAATTAAGTACTAGGTTAAATATCCTTGTATTAATTAACGAAGAGACTCATAGACTTACCACATACTAAAGACGGCAGGATGTTGTCACTCTGAACAATATGTAGAAAGGAAATATGAATAAGAGGTCTGAAAAAAATCGGGAAAAACATCACTTTACACTATCTCGTCATTCATAACATCACTCGACTCTAACATCTTCCCTCCAACAATAATAACACTCAACCAGGATTTTCTGACGTCTTCATATCACCGTCTCTAGTGAAGGGAAATCATATGATAATTTTCAGAGACGTGGTATAATCTCGTCTCACTCTTAGGACCAGGATGATAGTACATTCATCAACATTCCTCAGCTGTTTTATTTGGGAGAATAATGTCCACCAAACGAGAGGGAGAATAATTTTGATCATTATATATGTATATATACATATTTTTTTTGTTTCTCTGTTTATTTACTATATGGTTTTCTGTTTCCTAAGGCTTAAAAAAGGTTCTTCGTCATAACACAAGTAAATTTAAATCAGTATATAAAAAAGTTTAAGAATATGTGTAATTGATTTAGCTATATTTACGTAGGTGAATTTTTTTTTTAATATTTCTAGAATATGAAAAAAAGAGGATGAATTGTTTTTACCGTCGGTTATCGTGTGTCAGTAAGGTACACGACTGCTGAGTGACCGATATACAACACCAGCAGCGAGAGTTGTAGAACTTTACTGTGAGAGACGGTGGTTATGCTGTGAGAGGAAAGGAAGATCTGCCAGTATTCTTAATAATGTTGAAAGATGTTGATAGTGGTAGTAGCAGCAACAACAACAGTAGTAGTAGTAGTAGTAGTAGTAACAAACTCCAGCAACCGCAAAAACATGAATAGTGGAAGTAACAAGAATTAAACATTAATATTACATTTGTATATTAAAATGTAATTAGCAGAGAACTGTAATCAATCAATCAATCAATATATATATATATATATATATATATATATATATATATATATATATATATATATATATATATATATATATATATGTGAATTGGGAAGCATTAGACGTATTGCTTCGTTTGCAATATTCCGGACCTTCCCTCTTCCCCTCTTTCAATAAATATTGCAAACAATATATTACAACAGTAGAGCTGCTGGGTACTTCACCATGATTGTGTTCCTCCGTTACTGCCTCCCTGTAACACACGTCACACGCTGGAGCTGTTACTTTATGACACAACTTAATAACGTTATTCTTCCTCCACTTGTTCCTCGTTCATCGTTTACTTTACGTTCACCACTACACTGAACACCGTCAGTTTGACGTTATTGTTCTAATAATTCATGTATTGATGTATAGAGGAGTCATTACAGTGATATAGTGCATCATTCTTCGGGTTAATGTTCACTAAATATTGCTTACAGTTTTACCAATATTTTCTCCTTTGTTTACAACAATTTACTTCCCCATAATAACACCCCATAAGGGACGACTCACTGCTCTCTCTCTCTCTTTTGATCTTTCTAGCTCTCCCTGTCCCACTCTGATACACACACACACACACACACACACGGAACATAATTTATACAGAGTCTTTATTAAAATTACTATATTTTTATAAAGGGATATATCAAACAGTGTTGCCATTGTAGAAAGATATACACCACACAGCGTTGCCACTTGCTGGAGAGACGGGGAGATAAGGTTTATGGAGAAGGCACCGAGAGACTGTGTTGAAGGAAGAGATGGAGAGATATAGTTGACGGAGTGAATTGGGGGAGACGAGATGGTTAGATGGTGTTGAGAGAGTAAGGTGAAGGAGGAGAGAGAATGTTGAGGGAGTGAACTGAGGTAGGAGAGACGGAGAGATAATATTGAGAGAGTGAGCCGAGGGAGGAGAGACGGAGATATTGATGAGGGAGTAAGCCGAGGGAGGAGAGACGAGAGAGATAGTGTTAAAGGAGGAAAGATGGATACAAAACTACAGTAAATAAAAACAAAACATAGTGTGTTTAGGTCCTTGTGTATAAACTTTGCATCGGTGGTGTTGGGAGAGACAGTTTACCTTAATTAATAAAGGTAACAACAACAATAACAACAAAAACAATAATAATGATAATAATAATAACAAAACTAAGAATAATAATAATAATAATAATAATAATAACAAAAACTACTACCACTACTACTACTACTACTACTACTACTACTACTAATAATAATAATAATAATACAGGTAATTATCCCATAATTCAGAAAGCATTAATCTTACCCAACACAATATTGGAACAAACCTTAATGGTGGTTCAGTTGTTGGTCATCATCAATCAGGATCATTCAACCAGTCAATGAAATATGGATCGTCTGTCATGATAGTTTTTCAATAATAATATAATGACTCGGGGAAGAATTAGAGTAGTTCTTCCTTAAACCATCACGTGGGATTTATATCACGTTGGGTCTGTGTTTCATGTTAAGGTGTTGTGGGATTAACTTGGTCTTGTGTTAGTGATGCATTGACAATACATGGGATTTTTCGCTGTCTGTCTGTTTGTCTCTTTTTTCTTCAACAGTCTCCTGGGCAAACACACACACACTCTGACAGTCAAACACACACACACTCTGACAGCCAAACACACAGCGTAAATTAAGTTGTTCAACACATCCTTCTATTGTTATACCAGAGAACAGAAAGTGTGGTTGGTGAGAGGCAGTGGGAGATAGATGGATAGATGGACGGATGGATGGATGGACAGACGGATATTTAGCTAAGTGGATAAGTTGAGTGGGACTGACAGAAGCGTACATGTGCACGAACCCAACACCTACACAGTCACACATACATATATGAATATGACATGTGTACAGAGTAATTGCATGACATTAAACAATAATATCTTTATTGTGTCACATAAATGTTTTAAACGATGTACATATTTTACCAAGTGAATAAAGGATATTTATTCATAATGTAAAATTATGTATAGCGTGTGTGTGTGTGTGAGAGAGAGGTTCAGTTGAGGAAATGTGTTCCTATACCCCCTGTGGTAACCCGTGTCTCCAAACAGCTAACCTGTATGACCTATAGCAATCTTATCCACCAATCACGTCCATCGTTACGCGATCAATATCCATTCATTAATATATAGTGATACTACTACTACTGCGACGGTGCCGTTTGGGGACACAGGTTACCACAGGGGGCATGAGAACACATTTTCACAACTGTACCAACTATGGTTGGCTCAGTTTATACCTTCAACTCATAAGACAATAATAATCATTCAATGAAAATTGGGATCTTTTCCTGAACTCTGAGTAGATGTTGTCTTCCGCACCACCCCTGAGAAAAGCGTGCCCAGTGTGCACCCCGCTTGTGTGTATATATATATATATATATATATATATATATATATATATATATATATATATATATATATATATATATATATATATATATATATATGACTTACGTTTTTGGTGGTTTGAGGCCAAAAATTAGATTTTACTGAAAATCACAGTATGGGTGCTCCTGAGCTTGCTGATTATGAATATGTGGTCCACGATTCGATTGCAGAGTAATTAGTGGCAAAAACGACCCTTGAAATATTTTACTGCCATTTTTCAATGCTAATTACACACCAACTATGGGTTTCCTTTCCAAATTTTTTACCAAAACATAATTTTACTCAGAATTGAAATTTAAGGGGTTAACTAATTAAGTTCTTTCAGAATAACACACAAACCCTAAATCACACCTTGGAAACCCATAGTTGATGAGTAATTAGCATTGAAAAATGTCAGTAAAATCTTTCAAGGGTCGTTTTTGCCACTAATTACTCTGCAATCGAATCGTGGACCACATATTCATAATCAGCAAGCTCAGGAGCACCCATACTGTGATTTTCAGTAAAATCTAATTTTTGTCTCAAAACCACCAAAAATGTAAGTCTTATATATTACATGTGCGTGCGCGTGTGTGCTGGAAACAGTGTGAGTGTCACGTGAATATATTTTTCACTAGACTAGAGAAAAACATGTTCTAGTTTATTTATAGTGAGGGTCAGTCACAACACCGTGGAGAGAGAGAGAGAGAGAGAGAGAGAGAGAGAGAGAGAGAGAGAGAGAGAGACTACACGTATCAGCTGACGTCATATTCTATAATGGTAGAATATTAAGTTATCCCTCCAGGCCTCCACAACGGCTCAGCTGTGCCCCATATTATTATTGTCATCATGACTGACAGGGAGGAGGCGGGGAGGACGAGAAGGCGACGTAGAGGAGGAGCAGGAGACGGGGAGACGAGGGAGGAGGAAGAGACGGGGATGAGGAGGAGACGGGGAGAAGGAACCCAGAGCAAGGGGATCTAGAGAAGGAATCATGAAGGAACGGCCAGGGAGGAGGGGGAGGAGGAGAATACAGGAGGAAAAGGAGGAGGAGGAGGAGGAACAAGAGGAGAAGAAGGAGGAGAAAAAGCAGGAAACAGGAGGAGAAGGAGAGAGGGATATAAAAAAAAACAGGAAATAGGTGACTGGAAGGATAATATAGGAAGAAGTAGACATAGAGGACGAGACATGAAAGAAAAGACAAAGAGGAGATGTGAACGAAAATGGAAATAATAAGGAGACATTTTCCACAAACCTTCACAATACAAACCTGAAATATCTTAATGACTGTAAACATCGGTACATCACATTACAGTCATCATCTATGTAATATACCAAGAGTCATATGACAGGTACACAACAAAAGCTTCTCCAACACCTGGGGACGATGGATGTGAGAAGGAGGAGAATGGGGCTTGTCATCAAGGAATGGTTTGTGATTCTTCGTTCATTTTTCAGATTGTGTAGTACTCATATCGTTCGATAAGTTTTGGTGAGAGTGTACTGAGGCCGTATGTTTAATCTTAAATTTATGAGATCAAAAGTATTCTTGAAGTAAGAAATGTTGTCCCTATATGGTATGTAGTAAAACCATGTAAGTGTATAATACATGTTTATTACAAGGGGTTTATTGGTACTATTAATTTGTTGTACTTTAATCTTCAGTCTCAGACAGACAGACAGAAGTTCACCAGGTCACCCCTTCCTCCCCGTCTTGACTGCTGTCTTATTGTTGGGGAAATGCGAAAGAATATTTATCAGAAAATATGTGGAGTTCCACATTGTGAGAAAATCTGTGATACAATTTCAGCTGTCTGGACGGTAAACTTTTCCTTATTCTTTTCTGACTTAGTGAAGCACAGATGGATCAGTTGAAGATTATGCAACCCAGTTTTTTTCACCTGAAGCTTAGCCACCCTAACCTAGCCTAACCTAACCTAACCTAACCTATCCCAACTCTTACAGGGAGCGTTAGGTAAAGATAGAAAATGGGCTACAGGGGTAACTTAAACGTTTCTCTTTCTTTATTTTTGGGTGACACAGCTAACAAATTGGCAGGTGATTTGGGTGTTCACTGGCATAATATAGAACACTGGTGAACAGTTGATGTATTGTTATATCATAAAGAATATAATATACCGATGTTATTTTTGATATATTGGTTATAACTAGATTATGATGACGTTTCCAAATCGCAAATATCAACATTAACTATGAATCATCCCATAAGAGGCAGCCAACAATCCAAATAACAATACAAGGTTGTGAAATATTCAACAAAGGTCAAGGGTATCAGGTGGTAGGGTTGAGTAATAACACGGGTTGTCTCAGGTAATGGTGGTTAGTGTGAGTAGCGCCAGTAATGGGTAGTTCTCTAGTTAGTGTCCATCTTAACCAAGATTTACACTAACCATTGAGTCGTTACATAACCATTCTGTTTTATTAAGGAAACTGCAATGTCTTTTTCCACGACTAAATTCAATATTGTATACTTAGTCTGTGAGCGCTTCCACCCATTACCCCTCTAACCTAAACGGTCTGGGTAAGCACAAGTTTTATTCTCACTCAGTGTTAAGTTAGAGCAGAGGACAGTCGATTATCCCCACGTGTTATACCATTTTATATTATCTTCCTATAATTCCATTACTGTGTTATATGTTAGTGCAGTTCACGCCTTACTAAGCCTTGTAAGCTTCCTATATAGTTTACACTAATTGTCTTGTAAATCCTCCTGGTGTTTTTCCTCTTCTTTTACCACGCCTTCTTCTTCTTCCTATTTGTCCCCTCTTTTCTTTTTGTTATTATTGTTGTTGTTTTTGTTCTTCTTTGTTTCCTTGTTTCATACTCGTAGTGAGAATCTGTCACATAGTTCACTCTACCTGCTACACCATATTCCTCTTTCGTTATCTTATAAATATTAGAAAATTAAAAAGTTTGTTTCTGTGTCTCTCCATCACTAATAATGTTTCCTCGTGTTTCTCTCCACGGTAATATACATTTGTTCCTGCCACTTCCTGCCATTATTCTCATGCTCATCCCTACTACCCTGACTTCCTCCTTCCTACGACAGACTGCCAGCCAGCCTCTTTGTTTTGGCTGAGCCCTTTCCAGTCTGGCTCTCTGGTGAGGGAGTGTTGAGTATTGATGTATATGATGTAACATGTACAGTCGCCAACAAGTGTCCTGTCGCTTCTTCTGCTGCTTAACGAACCCCGAGATTCAGCCTCGTGAATCCGAAGCAGCTGTGGAATGAATAATGCCTCAGTGTCTACCGCTTCTGGTTCACGAGGCTGAATCTCTGGGTTCGTTGTACAAAAGAGGCGACAGGACATTTGTTGGCGACTGCAAATGTTACATATATACGGTTGCTCATAGACAGTCGTACTACCTCTTCGTTCTCTTTCTTTCTCTCTCTCCCTTATCAAAAGACATTTATGTGATAACTTTATGATATACACTGCACTCAGTAGCCAGACTGACTCAGTAAACAAGTGATTGTTGTCAAGAAGCTGAATGAGTTGATAACATTCTGAGGAATTTTACTGCCTGACAGAAGCTCGGAGACAGACCAGTTATTTATGATAAAACTGGCGTGTTTTTTCCCTTTTTATGTGGTCAGGTAATATATTGTTTTTGAGATACTGAATGGGCTGAAGCGACCGAGTGGACTCAACGCTCACCTTTTATCGTGAGGGTCACTGGTTCGAGCTTGGGCTTAACCCAGTCCATGAAACTGTGAATAGTTATCTAATATTATAGTTAGGGAAGTGAGGTGGTCGGGTGCTGAGCCAGCCACACTGCCTCCTTGTATATTATTATCGAAGGGTTAGTAGCCAGTGAGCTGTTATTCACACAGGTCTAAGAGGCCACTTTCACTAAGGCGGGTCAACACAGGTGCTACAACGCCAGGTGCCCTCTTCAGCAGTAGAGGTGATATACTGTCACCTCCTGGAGAGATTTATTTTAAAGATTTTGTGGTACAGTCGACCTGACCTCCATTGTCTGGGGCATAAATCAGCTCGAGCCGAGGATATTTGATAATTTTTCATGAGCTGAATGTGTTTATCGCGTGTCTCAAGAACGCTGTACAATAGCTCTCAAAAGGTTCAATCTTGTCAACATTTTTGGGCATTATGGAATTTTATCTTCACAATTCATCACAATTCACCACTAGCAAACTATTTTAATTTACTTCAATGCTCTGATAGTTAGTGGTAGTGGAGCTGCTTCCTAATTTACCAAGCTCTTGTAGCTTTGCTTCTATTTCACCTTCTCTAGGTGTGAAGGACCGGATCGTAGGTCGTTAGTGTTACAGTAATATAGCCAGCTTAAAACGCTCGCCTCCCAGTGTTGCCAAGTCGACCGGGAATAAATCTGACGTGCTAAGTGTGTCGAGGAAGAAATAGAGACATGGTAGTTTGGTTATAAGTGTTCTCTTATTGTGCCATGATGGAAGTCACAGTCACTTTTACGACGCCATTCTGCAAAATGTCTGGATTATGTAAATATTATGTGTGGGGAAGCGACCACCCGTCCTGCTGCCCTCCACATTACCTTTAAGGTAATTATGTTCAATAAATATAATTTATTAGCTAACAGTGTGCCATAATGGGTGTCAGCTCCAACACATTAAATGTAAATAGCACTTGGCAATAATTGTATCAACGTGTAATGGGCTCTGTGTTATTCTCATAGTAAACAATATTTATCACGGACTATGTAACATTAACACTGTGAAGTTGTTTGTCTCAGTATAGTGAACTTATTACTGTATACTGTATCGCTTTTGGACCTCGATGGTTGGCTCACTCGACCATAAGTCAGACACGTAAGTAAGTAATTTCCTGGGATTTTTTTCTTTGTTGAACTTGAGAACACAAATGTTGACAAGGACACCGGAGTGAGGCACCTGTGACAACTTTCGGTGTGACTTTCTCCCACAGGCTTGGGTATACCATTCACCCTGCTACACTACTGCCACTTACCTTATCACTACTAGTTCGTCAGGGTTAAGAGGATCAAGTATGATATTAAAAGAATCAAAGAGTATCAGAAAAACCTGAGAAGGAATATAAATTTGTTTCCCCCAAAAGATCAATAAATTAAAACAAAATCACAGACCATCACTATATCAAATACACAATATTGTCACAGCAAAAATAATGTTATATTTGTTCAGATATCATAATTAATTAATAAAAGCATAATATACAAAAGACTAAACAAGAGTCATTAATAGAGAGCCAGCCAATCCTGTTCTGGTACTAAGTGAACATCCGATAACCCATGAACACGCGACGCACACGACCTCTGGCAGATGATAAAGGAACAGAATAAAACACGTCATCACAAAACATTGACGAGGAGACAAACATCGTTTCATTTACAACATCTGCAAAAATTAAATAATTTAGTCCAAAATAACTTATCATATAAATAGCCTCAGAAACACAGTCTTATCGATTCTATTTCGCGATATAAAACACACCCTCACAAATTTCATTATATTAGCCGAAGTGAACAGGAGATAAAAGAGAAGTTTAGATCAATAGTGAAAACTGGTGAGCCACTGATGAGTCTGGCTGATGAAGTTAGGGAGTTTGTCTCACCTTGGAATATAATTTATAAAAGTTAGTAATGAACTGAGGGAGATCTTATTATTATTATTTATCTTCTCTTATAGATAACATTACCTTCAGTATGTGTGGGGGGGGGGGGGGGGTGAGTTATGTGCAGGAAGGTGACCTCTGTACACCTGCAGCAGGACGGTGACCTCTGTACACCTGCAGCAGGAAGGTGACCTCTGTACACCTGCAGCAGGAAGGTGACCTCTGTACACCTGCAGCAGGACGGTGACCACTGTACACCTGCAGCAGGAAGGTGACCTCTGTACACCTGCAGCAGGAAGGTGACCTCTGTACACCTGCAGCAGGACGGTGACCTCTGTACACCTGCAGCAGGACGGTGACCTCTGTACACCTGCAGCAGGAAAGTGACCACTGTACACCTGCAGCAGAAAGGTGACCACTGTACATCTGCAGCAGGAAGGTGACCTCTGTACACCTGCAGCAGGAAGGTGACCTCTGTACACCTGCAGCAGGACGGTGACCTCTGTACACCTGCAGCAGGAAAGTGACCACTGTACACCTGCAGCAGGAAGGTGACCACTGTACACCTGCAGCAGGAAGGTGACCTCTGTACACCTGCAGCAGGAAGGTGACCTCTGTACACCTGCAGCAGGAAGGTGACCTCTGTACACCTGCAGCAGGACGGTGACCTCTGTACACCTGCAGCAGGAAAGTGACCACTGTACACCTGCAGCAGAAAGGTGACCACTGTACACCTGCAGCAGGAAGGTGACCACTGTACACCTGCAGCAGGAAGGTGACCACTGTACACCTGCAGCAGGAAGGTGATCACTGTACACCTGCAGCAGGAAGGTGATCTCTGTACACCTGCAGCAGGAAGGTGACCTCTGTACACCTGCAGCAGGAAGGTGATCTCTGTACACCTGCAGCAGGAAGGTGATCTCTGTACACCTGCAGCAGGAAGGTGACCTCTGTACACCTGCAGCAGGAAAGTGACCTCTGTACACCTGCAGCAGGAAAGTGACCTCTGTACACCTGCAGCAGAAAAGTGACCTCTGTACACCTGCAGCAGGAAGGTGGCCACTGTACACCTGCAGCAGGAAGGTGACCACTGTACACCTGCAGCAGGAAGGTGACCACTGTACACCTGCAGCAGGAAGGTGATCACTGTACACCTGCAGCAGGAAGGTGATCTCTGTACACCTGCAGCAGGAAGGTGACCTCTGTACACCTGCAGCAGGAAGGTGATCTCTGTACACCTGCAGCAGGAAGGTGACCATTGTACACCTCCACACACCACTATGACACATCTCCCTGAAGCTCGTATCTCTAATGCTACTAATGCGTCAGATCTCAACACACCTCCACAATACTTGAGACATCTCCTAGAGATTCATACATGATCAAGACGCCCCTTAATACCTTCTAAGGATACGATCAAAGCTCCCTAAGGAGGTCGTCACCCTTGAGTCTTCCAGGTAATCTTTAGGTATCCCCCGCCCAAGTGGCTACAACATTTACCAGTCACATCTGCCAGACGTTGACCCTGACCTAAGCCCACGTACACAACCCTGATATAACATGAGTCACATTACAACTGGTTAGCATATATTCTGTATTGTTATTATGTATTATTATTTTATATGAATATGTGTAGACTTATTAACGTACGATAAAGCTGACATAAAGGAAGAAGAGGAGGAGAGGAGGATAAGTAGAAGGGAGGAAGGGGGGATGAAGAGGAGGGTGGAGAGGAGTTGGAGGAAAGACGAGGAAGGAAGCTGAAGAAAAAGGGAAGGTAGTAGGATAAGAAGAAGAGAAAGAAGGGGACTAAGAGTAGGGAAGGATGAAGAAAAGGGAAAAACAGAAAGAAAGAGGAAGCTGAGGAAAGGAGCAGGGAGGAAAAAGAATGAGGAGAAGGATAGGATGATAAGGAGAGGGAGGAGAGGGGAAGCGTTCATTGAGTGAGGACATAATCATCTCCTAACAACCATCTCTGTGTCTATTCTTCCTTGTTACCTGAGGCCCATTTCTATCCAACCCTCCCCCTCTCCTTCTCTACGTCCTTGTTATCACCATCTTTTTCTCCCTCATTCTTAATCCTCCGGACCACATTCTTCCACCACTTAACCCTCTCCATCCTGGTATAAAAATCACGAAAGCCAATATGCAAATGAACCAGGATTTTGTGAAGGAAAATGTCCACAAGAAGATTTTTTCCTAGTTTTCTCAGAATGTTTGGTGAGCCTTGAGTGTTGGTGAGCCTTGAGTGTTGGTGAACCTTGGGTGTTGGTGAGCCTTGAGTGTTGGTGAGCCTTGAGTGTTGGTGAGAGTTGAGTGTTGGTGAGCCTTGAGTGTTGGTGAGACTTGACTGTTGGTGAGCCTTGAGTGTTGGTGAGACTTGAGTGTTGGTGAGCCTTGAGTGTTGGTGAGCCTTGAGTGTTGGTGAGCCTTGAGTGTTGGTGAGCCTTGAGTGTTGGTGAGACTTGACTGTTGGTGAGCCTTGGGTGTTGGGTCGCCTTGAGTGTTGGTGAGCCTTGGGTGTTGGTGAGCCTTGAGTGTTGGTGAGCCTTGAGTGTTGGTGAGCCTTGAGTGTTGGTGAGACTTGACTGTTGGTGAGCCTTGGGTGTTGGGTCGCCTTGAGTGTTGGTGAGCCTTGGGTGTTGGTGAGCCTTGAGTGTTGGTGAACCTTGAGTGTTGGTGAGCCTTGAGTGTTGGTGAGCCTTGGGTGTTGGTGAGCCTTGGGTGTTGGTGAGCCTTGAGTGTTGGTGAGCCTTGAGTGTTGGTGAGCCTTGGGCGTTGGTGAGCCTTGGGTGTTGGTGAGCCTTGAGTGTTGGTGAGCCTTGGGTGTTGGTGAGCCTTGAGTGTTGGTGAACCTTGAGTGTTGGTGAGCCTTGAGTGTTGGTGAGCCTTGGGCGTTGGTGAGCCTTGGGTGTTGGTGAGCCTTGAGTGTTGGTGAGCCTTGAGTGTTGGTGAGTATTGGGTGTTGATGAGCCTTGAGTGTTGGTGAGCCTTGAGTGTTGGTGAGCCTTGAGTGTTGGTGAGCCTTGAGTGTTGGTGAGCCTTGGGTGTTGGTGAGCCTTGAGTGTTGGTGAGCCTTGAGTGTTGGTGAGCCTTGAGTGTTGGTGAGCCTTGAGTGTTGGTGAGCCTTGGGTGTTGGTGAGCCTTGAGTGTTGGTGAGCCTTGAGTGTTGGTGAGCCTTGGGTGTTGGTGAGCCTTGGGTGTTGGTGAGCCTTGAGTGTTGGTGAGCCTTGAGTGTTGGTGAGCCTTGAGTGTTGGTGAGACTTGACTGTTGGTGAGCCTTGAGTGTTGGTGAGCCTTGAGTGTTGGTGAGCCTTGAGTGTTGGTGAGCCTTGGGTGTTGGTGAGCCTTGGGTGTTGGTGAGCCTTGAGTGTTGGTGAGTATTGGGTGTTGATGAGCCTTGAGTGTTGGTGAACCTTGAGTGTTGGTGAGCCTTGAGTGTTGGTGAGCCTTGGGTGTTGGTGAGCCTTGAGTGTTGGTGAGCCTTGAGTGTTGGTGAGCCTTGAGTGTTGGTGAGCCTTGAGTGTTGGTGAGCCTTGAGTGTTGGTGAGCCTTGATTGTTGGTGAGCCTTGAATGTTGGTGAACCTTGAGCGTTGGTGAGCCTTGAGCGTTGGTGAGCCTTGACTGTTGGTGAGCCTTGAGTGCTGGTGAGCCTTGAGTGTTGGTGAGCTTTGAGTGCTGGTGGGCCTTGAGTGTTGGTGAGTCCTGAGTTTTGGTGAGCCTTGAGTGTTGGTGAGCCTTGAGAGTTGGTGAGCCTTGATTGTTGGTGAGCCTTGATTGTTGGTGAGCCTTGATTGTTGGTGAGCCTTGATTGTTGGTGAGCCTTGATTGTTGGTGAGTCCTGAGTGTTGGTGAGTCCTGAGTGTTGGTGAGCCTTGAGTGTTGGTGAGCCTTGAGTGTTGGTGAGCCTTGAGTGTTGGTGAGCCTTGAGTGTTGGTGAGCCTTGATGAGCCTTGATTGTTGGTGAGCCTTGAGTGCTGGTGGGCCTTGATTGTTGGTGAGCCTTGAGTGTTGGTGAGTCCTGAGTGTTGGTGATCCTTGTGTGTTGGTGAGCCTTGAGTGTTGTTAGCCTTGAGTGTTGGTGAGCCTTGACTGTTGGCGAGCCTTGATTGTTGGTGAGTCCTGAGTGTTGGTGATCCTTGAGCGTTGGTGAGCCTTGAGTGTTGGTCAGAGGAGATAACTACCCTCTGGTTCTGACGCTTTCTTTGGATTCTTCAGAGAAAGATTTTGTTAAGTGAGATTTTAGTTAAAAAATTTGGTATTCGTATTTTTGTTGTTAATCTATTATGCTATTCACCCTGTTATTCTTTTTTTAATTTGGTCTCATTTATTTCATCATTCTTGCCTGAAATATTTCATGTGAATATAAAATGTTCGATAATTCTCTACAAAATATGATTATATCTCTCTCTCTTTCTCACTTCTCTCTTCACATTTCTTTTTTTTCTTCCTTCTCTCCTTTTCCCTTCTCCTCTCCTTCAGTCATTTAGGGGAGGAGCCAGAATCATTAAGTCCCTCAACACTTGGCAGCACAAGTGTGTAAAGTTGTCGGGCGTCACGTGTGTGTGTGGTAAAGTGTCCTTCATCCTCTGGTAAATGTTGGACACATTTTCCAGGAAGAGCAACGCTGTTCTCTCTCTCTCTCTCTCTCTCTCTCTCTCTCTCTCTCTCTCTCCGGGCACTATAATCTTCGCCATCAAAATAATTGTAATGTCTTTCCTTTGAGAACTTTGCTCTCCCGCAGTTGATGTTATGTCAACTTTTACACTTGTCTTGTGTGATCAGAGGAAGATGTTGTTTACCGCCAGCATAAAACTCTTAACCCACGACACTCTGACCCGCCGGGCTATATGTAAATACAGTAATATTTCTACGGATTCGTAAGTTAATGTAAAGTTATAAGTAATAAGTATAAGTAGATTATGATAACTTAGAGACACTAAAAAACGTCACTATACTGTTTTTTTATCTTGTTTTTAATATCTATCCTGGTTGTGTTCAAAGGTGTAGTAATGTTCAATGGACTACCACGACCACACAGAATTTTGTATATGACATAAAAAAAAAATTCTTAACATGTAGATCCTTTAAACTCTGACTGACTCTAATAATAATATCTGACGGAGGGACATGACTACACCCTGACAGCTCATACAAGTCAGAGGAGAGAGACAAAACACATATAAAACATCTGTTTACCATCACGAGACTTGGCAGTCTTTTTCCGGCCAGTCATCTGTTATTATCGTGGTGTTGATGACGAATGAATAATGTTACTTTTGTGGTAGTCTACAGTTGAATAACGAGGGTCGGTGTGTAATAATAGTTTACATAGAGGAGCTAAGGGAGACCTGAAATAGTTAACAGTGTGTAGTGAGAGTAGAAAAATAGTAATATACATTGTGAGGAGGCTAGATAGTTGTTTAAAGACAGTAACGAACATAGTGTGTTATAATAATGTTAAGTTTTGGAGGATTTTGATAACTTCAGAGATTATCACAACTGGTGGAAGCGACCAATATGCACTGACTATAAATTTATTCCTTTTGGGGTCAAACTTTCATTTGCAAAAAAAAAAAAATGCAATATATAGAATCTGATCGTAATATATATAAATATTACGGAAGATATTTCTATTTTAGATATGGAATTAAGGCAATTTTGTGAAGAAGACGAATGTTTTATTGTTTATAGAATAATAAAATTGAATTAATGCTTGACTTCTAATGATGTAAACTTCTTTCAGTGAGGTCTGTTTTCCTTCTGACATCCTATAATCGGTTGAGTCCTCCAGGATGTCAATAAAATATAAATCATTGTATATATAGGATCCCTGTGTCCGTCCTCTAACAAACAAACAAACAAACACGCGGGCAGCAACATAAACAACCTTGACCAGCCATGAACGTAATATGGAATGTTGTGAGGAAGCCAATATGAGTCTCGTACAATCTCTGGTATTCCCCGTAATACCTCAAGACACAAGACACAAATTCATATTACGGAACCAAGGAACTCCAGCAACGTTAGATTAGATTTGGTTTATTTTTTGTTCCCTGATATTACCCAGCGAGGGTCCACACGGGTCTGTACTGGTCTATACGCGTCCTCACGGGTCCACACTGGCTTATACGTGCGCGTAATGCGTGTCAATACGGGTCCACATGGGCTCACGTTGATCTATATATATATCTACACGGGTTTACATGGATCCATACGAGGTCCACACTTGCCTACACGTGTCCACACGAGTTCTGTGGGCTATACGGGTTTATTCGGGTTCACATGGGTTAAACCACAGTGTCACGCAATGGGTTTACTTTACTGATCAACCCCTACCACCTTCACTACCATCATCCCTACCACTATCCCTGATGTTGAAGTGTTACCACTATACCTACCCCCCATCATCACCTCCCCTCACCATCATCCTGACCCACATATCCCTTCGTCTTTTCTCGAGATTAATCAGAGATTACTGTTGGCTTCAGGCTTACAGGGATTCTCTGTGAGGAAGGACAAGAAAGCGTTGCTATATTGCAGACAAAATTTGATCGACCAGAACGAGTCTTTTAATCGGTCTCTTAACCACTTTCAGGGTGGTTTAAGTGTGTTAATCGGTTTCTAATCCGCTTTCTATGCGGTTTAAGCGAAGTACTCGGTCTTTAAACCACTTTCTCGGTGATTTAAGGACATAAATCGGCCTCTGGACCAACTTTTCGTTAGTTTAGACGCATTGTTCAGTCTGTAAGGATCTTTGTCGGCGGTTTAAGAGCATCGCTCGAACTCTTAAACCACTTTGTTGGTTGTTTAAGGTGACTCCTGACACTGTCTCACACCAGCTGAGAACCGTCAGCCAGATGAAGACTTTGATAATCTATTGTTTCGAAGTTTACGATCAACTGTGGATGGTGGAACCTCTTGGCTGATGAATTAATGGTGTTTTATTTCGTTCAATTTTATGTCGTGGGCTGAAATAAGATAAATGACAAAAGTTTATAATTAACATCAAAACATTGAGGAATCAACATCACTCTCTTCTCCCTGTAAGTTTACTAGTAACAGCCGCCAGCCTCACCATCACTCTACGCCAGCCTCAAAGCGTAATGGTTTTGGTCTTAAAGACTGAGGATGTAAAGTTCTGAAAAGAAAGATTTAAGAGGCTGAGGCGACAACAACTTTAGTGGCCATATTTGACTCCGCATACTGTACCATACTGTTTAGCTTTTTAAGGCTGAGGTTTAGTTATCTCCTGGAGGTTGAGGGAGATAGTTATCGTTCTCTCAGCTTCTTAAGGTTGAGGCTCAGTTATCTTCTGGAGGTAGAGAGAGAGAGAGTTATCATTCTCTTAACTTCTTAAGGTTGAGGTTCAGTTATCTCCTGGAGGTGGAGAGAGAGTTATCGTTCTCTTAGCTGCTTAAAGTTGAGATACAGTACAGTCATCTCCTGGAACTTGCTGGAGTTAGTAATCCCTCAGAGAGCTGAAGTTTGTGAGGGTATGGGAGTGAGAGAGAGAGAGATATACAAGCGAGATGGTCAAACGCGAGAGAATTCTTCTGTGTATGAGAGATACAGATGATGATGGAGGTGAAGGAGTGGATGGAACTCCCTCAGGCCAGCTAGCCTGTCGTCTCACCATCACTGTTTACATCACAACACTCCAGCAACCCTTTAAAAAACTATTAAAAAAAATTCCCACGAGATGCTGAGGGGAGTGACGTCTGCTTCTTGTCCTCGCAAAAAATCTTCGAGATAATGTCAAGATGTCTGTAGAGGAGAAAAAAGACAAAGATGATAAGCAGAGAAAACACACGGAGGTACACAGCGCGGCCCTATACCCGGTGAGAACTTTCCCCGACATTATGTGATCACTAAACCAGCGTTTTTAGATCAGAATTGTTTTTGTTTTTTCCTGGATTTTCAAATGAAACTTGAAGTAGCAATGTGTGTGCGCGCGCGCGCGCGCGCGCGTGTGTGTGTGTGTGTGTGTAATAATAATAATAATAATAATAATAATAATAATAAACGGTTTATTAATAGAGTTGCAGCCGGTGGCTGAAAATATACAGATTTACATTTGATTTATAATATGATTTAATAATATGATATAATATGCATTGAAAACATTTAAAGGGCTGTACAGTTCATAAATCAGGAGTTGTTTATTATTTTAACAATAGATGGGATGGTGCTGTTCTTATATCTATCGGTGCGGGTTCTTATGGGCTGAATTTTGTTGTAGTGGCGGACTGGGCAAGTTGGGTGGGGGGGCAGGAGGTGGCGATGACGGGGGTGGTGCAGTAGTCCACTGCCAAACCTTTCTAGTGCTTGGTGGTGGAAGTCACCGAGGGATGGCATTTCCAGGGTGGAGAGAGCGTTGGTGTAGCCGGAGTATTCTGCGCCGAGCATGATTCTGCAGGCCCTTTTCTGTACCTTCTCTAGCTGATGTTGTTGGGTGGAGTTGAGAGAAGACCACCAGGCTGGTGACGCATACGTTAGCTTGGGGAGAATAAAGGCGTTGTAGATGGTCCTCAGCTCTGGCGTGGGTGTCCCAAGTGACCTAAGCCGTCGTAGCATGTAGAGACGGTACGAGGCTGTCTTGACTGTGTTATTTACATGGTCCTTCCAGTCAAGTTTGTTGTCTATAGTTACACCCAGGAGTTTGGCAGACTGCACCAGCTGCAGAGGATGGGCACCCACTGTGACTGCTGGAGCTTGCACTGGAATGGTGGCGGTATTGATGTGCAGAGTTATAGACTATTACAACACTGAATGTATGTTTTGGAATGTAGGAACACACCTGCAGCTATTTTCATGTGGGAATTATACTTGGTAGTATTGAGCTCCGGCAGCAACTGCTCAAGGGTTATAAATTAATCTGACAACACTAATAATTGTGACAGTCGTAAGCCGCCCTAATGACCTCAGGAGCCTTTGTAATAAACAAGGATCTTCCTGCTAATATAAGAGACACACGGCCGACCATCACCATAGTTGATCATTTATGAATATTATTATGAACAATCACAACAGAAAAATATATTTACAATTACTGGAATTTAAGCACAATATTTATCCATAGTTTAACGTATCTATATAGTCATATGTTTATAGTGTGTCGCAGAAAGAGGAAGAGGACTTAAGATTACATAACTAAATTGTAAGAGTTAGAGGATTAATGAACGATCACCATCCTCATGTTTAAGGCGAATAATTGCGATAAATTTGAGTAAATTAACGTAACACATTCTATTTTTGTGTGTAATAACAATGTGCGCATGTTGTTTTTTTAACCAATTAACATGGAATTTTATTTTAAATATTTTAATTGTAAAGTGAACAAGAGAAAGTTGCCCCCATAAGCCTAAAGACCAGTTAAAGGCAATTTGGATATAGCATACTGAAGAATAAACAGCGCCGACAATGCACTCTACCGCCCCTTATCACCCCAGCTGTGAAATTAGGCACCTCCTCAGCAGCTGGGTCTATTAGGGTCGCTCCGACTCGTGACCAGACGCAAATCGAACTGGTGGCCGCTGGGACAAGAGGTGACAGTAATATCCATTAGGCAGCAACGTCCCTTTTGTCGTTATTAACAGAGTTTCTCTCCTATGACGTTAGAGGAACCGCCTTTCACCAAAAAAAGTAAATCAAATTTTCACCTATCATGTTTCCGCCTCCTCTTACGCTCAGGTAAACTGCATTAAGGTGATATATTCGCCTCTCACCTTACAGGAGTTGCCTCCTCTACCTACACCATTAATAATGCATTACGTTACTTGACACTCTGGCACAGAGTGAATTAATATACCGCTCGTGCGTGGTTCAAGATCTCTTCAGTCCCTTATATAGCGTCATTCCTAGTGACGCAGCATTATTACCAGTATCATCACTCCATACTGTGGTAGTGACGCAGCACTATCACCTCTCCATACTGTGGTAGTGACGCAGCACTATCACCTCTCCATACTGTGGTAGTGACGCAGCACTATCACCTCTCCATACTGTGGTAGTGACGCAGTACCATCACCACTACCACTATTACCACTCTTTCATACTATAGTAGTGACGCAGCAACAGCACAGTTTAGACATATTGACACTGAGATCTTGTTTTGGAATTATGGGTTGATTATGTATGATAATTTAAGGCGACACCAACACCACGGTAACACTAGGGGCGATGTATTAAATATTTCATGGACCACACGAACCAGAGTCTGACACACAAGTGCACCATGTTGATACCGAGACTGGCGGACTCCTGCGTCTACTTAGAATGCTTGATATCTTTTCTATCGATTAATTAGTGTGAACAAGTGTTGGTAATACGCTGCCTCAGTACATAGTGGCTCATTAACGTTACACAACTTACCTTAATGATTTTTTTACAACTGTGTGTGATGGCTGGCGGTCTCGTGCCCTTCACTTATCTTTATTCCCAGGTTTATTGACATAAATTTCTGTGCTCTCTTCTCTTATCTACGTCTCCTTTTATCCTTTCTTCTCTATTTCCCTGTGTGTCCTTGCTGGTGAAAGGGAGCGACAATTACCGTGGCGCTCGGCTGACGTCTTATGCCAGTGTGTGTCGCGCGGAAGGAGAGTCACTGCCACCGCTGACCTTGGAGGGGCAAAGTGACAAAGTTTAAATAAATTGAGATCTGGAAAGAAAAAGTTTCACGACACAAGTTTTAATCCGTCTTTTTTTTTCTTTGGTGGAGTGGTAATTGTGTCCGGAGAGAGAGAGAGAGAGAGAGAGAGAGAGAGAGAGAGAGAGAGATCAGTATTAACTGTAAGGTGAACGAGACCTACCTTACAGGACAGGCGTCACAACCTGGGCTGCTAGAGAGCTTATTTCGCATGAGTTCGCCCTTATATGAACTGAGTGGAGAAGGGAAACAAGATGAAAAGGAAAAATGTCTCTGAATAGCCATTGTCAGTCAGTCAGTCACTTAGTCATTCAATAGGAAGGGAGGAGCCGTGCGTGGGCTTTACATACCTGGTACCTGGCACACACACACACACTAGGGTGTGACCGTTGCCCCCCTTCCCCCCCCCCCCCCAAAATGGTCCTACAATGCTGTTCAAAGTTTTAGTGTGTTGTATTTATCTAGGAAACACCCCTGTAAATTTTCTTGGAGATCGGTGCATGTTTGAGCTAGCACCGTCGGCTTTACAAAATAACAAGGAATATTATTATCAAATGAACAAATTTAGTGGAGTTTCTTTTATTAGACTTATAAGATATACTAACACCAAGCAAATGATCGATCATATCAATCTTAATACCCCTAAAACAATATTATAGATTAGTACGAAATACAATAGTCCCAATAATTGCATTTCTAGGTTCAAGACCCATTTCTCTCAACTGGCGTACAATGAAAAAAAGAAATACTACTGCTACCCCGCAATGCCTGGAGTGTTTGAGGAGCGCCAGCAGGAGATGGCTGACTTCTTCCGTGAATCTCTAGCCCAACCATTTACACGTGGCGACTACAAGGAGCTGGTAGAGCTTTGCCTGCTGCTTGTAACTAAAGGATCCGAGCCAGTGAACTTCACGATGGTCTACCCCGGCGCACTTCACAAAGCAAGGTGGATGGCTAAGCTGCTCTATACCCTCAAGATTGTTCTTTTGTCAGGCCAGGTCAAAGAGCAGTTTCCCAAAGCCGAGGTTGTGACTAAAAGTCAAATCAGCAAGTTAGAACGGTTTGCTGTGTTCACAGTCGCTGTTTATGTCCCATGGTGGATTGTTTGCCCCGTTCCAGCAAGTGCGCCACTGAATGACTTGAATTTGGTCGAAAACTTGGCTGAATTTGCCCCATATGACGCCACAATAGTTGACAAAGCACGTGTGGCACTCGGTAGACACACTTGGTACCTAACTGAGGAGTTGGCCCCACTGGCATTGTTCCCGTCCCAAGTACAAGAAAGGACAAAGGAGGAGATGAGGAAGGCCCTTCTTTGCCATGAAGGCACTGAAGTTACTAAGAGAGTGGGGCTCAATCATGGGGGCTATGGAAAGCCATATCTTCCCCCTGTCCCAGAAAGTGGCACTGCCCTGGTGGACCTAATTGGGCCTGACTCAAGCCGGTTCTTCACCATCTTAGACATGCCCTATCAGTTTCTCCACAGTCCAGCCAGTGAATGGGCGGATCATGACGACTACCTGAACATGAAACGGGTTGTGGACAAGCTTCAGGTCGTCAATGAGGCTGCAGAGCGTGGTGTAAAACTTTGCCATGACTTTCTTAATGTTGCCAGGGATGAGGAGCGCTTTCAAGAAGTCCTTCAAGTAGTTGAAAATGACAGACTTCACGTTCTAATCAGCGCAAACGATCATCTGTTTCCCAACAGAAATCATGTTTCTTGCTGTAGGGAAATAATACCTTGTAAATATATGATAAAACCCCTTAATGTACCATGAGAGAATAAGAATGATTAACTTTTTTGTGTTAGTGATAACAGCTTTTAATTAAGACAGGCAAATGATTTGTGTTAATATCCCTTATGATGGTTGTGTAATCTCATACATAGGCACGTATGCCGTATAAGCAAAATCGCTATTTTTCAAATTGCTGGTGCTCACTCAAATATGCCTGAATCTTCAAAAAATTGCACGTGGGTATTTTTTTATGTCAATATGCAACACCAAAATTTTGAACAGCATTGTAGGACAAAGTTGGGGCAACTGTCACACCCTAACACACACACACACACCATACTGTATGCAGCTAACATACATCGGCTGCCGGGAGTGGGAAGGGAGAGAGAGTGGCCTGCGTGTTTGGGGAATGAAGGACAGAAGATAAGGAGGGATGGGGAAAGAATCTCTCGGTATAACTCCAGGTGAAGAGGATTTTTTTTATAACAGTTTGTATCTCCCCCACTAACCGTATCAGTCTCTCCTGCTACCTGTGTTATTCATCCCTACTACCTGTGTTCTATTCCCCTACTACCTGTGTTATTTTTCCCTATTACCTGTGTTATTCACCCCTACTACCTGTGTTATTCACTCCTACTACCTGTGTTATTTTCCCCTACTACCTGTGTTATTTCCCCCTACTACCTGTGTTATTCACCCCTACTACCTGTGTTATTCACCCCTACTACCTGTGTTATTCACCCCTACTACCTGTGTTATTTTCCCCTACTACCTGTGTTATTCACCCCTACTACCTGTGTTATTCACCCCTACTACCTGTGTTACCCTCCCCAATTACCTGTGTTATTCACCCCTACTACCTGTGTTACCCTCCCCAATTACCTGTGTTATTCACCCCTACTACCTGTGTTTTTCACCCCTACTACCTGTGTTACCCTCCCCAATTACCTGTGTTATTCACCCCTACTACCTGTGTTATTCACCCCTACTACCTGTGTTACCCTCCCCAATTACCTGTGTTACTTTCTCCTACTACCTGTGTTATTGTACCTCTAATGGGCCACGGGCTTATGGGACCCACTTTCAAGGTTGTTTATATTCGCGTGTGTTGAGGGAGGTGGCCTGTGTACATCGGTTTAATCTCTCTCTCTCTCTCTCTCTCTCTCTCTCTCTCTCTCTCTCTCTCTTCTTCTTCTGAGTGTTGATGAGTATCAACCTTTTAAGGATGATGGTATAAGCTAAAATAGTACCTTACATATAGGATAGTTTACTATATTTACACGATAGTTTAAGCTATAATCTTAATGGAATATAATCAACTGAACAATGCATAATTAAATTTTTTATGTGAAAGTTAATTTTATATCAACGATAAATAATTAGATACCTACAATAGTTGTTTTTATATCTATAATAGTTCTATATGTCTTCGATAGTTCATTGTATAACCATTGCAGTATTATAGTTCTATAATATATCTCATTATACGCCTCCTGCATTACCTGACCAGAGCTCCACCAGGTAAATAGTTGAGAGCTGCGGTGCTGGGAACTCCATAATTATTATAATCACATTATACCTGATAATTCTCAGGACAAAAACACCTGGGAAAAAGTATACATTTTGCTTGGAACTATTTACGTGTTTTTTGTTTTTGTTTTTTTTATTTCAGGGGATTTATCATTTAAAATCCTATCAAATTAGTTTTTGTCAGGAATTAAATCATGAACGAGTTATTTGTGTTGACTTAGTCTTAGCGGGTCTTGGTGTTAACAAATATCCAAATATTATGTTCTCAAATGTAAGACCCTAATATTTATTCGTATATTCATATAACGCAGGATTATTTATTTTTGGATTTATGATTAATAATTTCTTGAAATTTTATTATTTTCTTGTTTTCTTTGATGTGAAAATTATATTCCTTAAAGAAGGTTAATTTCCGTTTCCAGAGATATAGTTTATTCGGCACCACAGGCAGAGGTATACAACCTAGGTAATTTTTTCGTTCGTTTTCAGTTTTGATTAAAATTTTACAACTGTTACTCGTGAACATGTTGCTTCAGGCCCCGGGGTTAAATAGTTGTAATTAGTTCTTGTAATTAGTCTTGCTAATTGGTTTTGTAATAGTTTTATTTTATTATTATATTTATAGACAACGGTCCCTGATATGTTTCACAGATAAATTACTTTTCCACACACACATACACACACACACGCGCGCGCGTGTTCATGTACATAAAATTAAGAAATGTTGGTAGCCACTGTACATATACATACATACCTACGCATAAGCTCACATACACAGGTAAACTGACTATAATCGCTCTTCGTAAAAACAAGATCTATATAAGCAGAAACAAAAGAAAATAAAGTAAAACATGCAAAGATATACAATGTAACAAACAGACAAGCACAAGGACAGTCTAAATATGTTTTATGGTGTAGATGAACCTTACACAACTCAATATTACCAAGAAAGCTTTTTTTTTCATTTTATTTACTGAAAAAAAGATTAATAAAGGGAGTTTGTTAAGGGGATCGTCCGGCTTAGATCGATAAAAAATGAAAAAAAAATAATAAAATGTGGCAATATGTGACTGAGTGAAGCTATATGGTAACACCTTTCAAGGCCAGGTCTACGGCAACACTGACTAGCTGTGTCGCGGCGACGTGAGTCTACTAGTGATGACAACTTAACGGAATTGAATTTTAGGGAAGGTTTTATTTGGTATCCCATACACCGTTCACTTACATGTAATACTGTTTAATAAAAATATGACATGAAACAAATACACAAAATAAATACATTCGCTTTTCGCAGTCACCAGTTCGATAATTTCCGGTTTGCCAACTCCAGTGCATTTTAGCTTGTCAAAATTCTAAACTTTTCAAGTCAGACGCGTATCAGACGTGTGCTGTCTCTCAAAATCCTTGGCGCCTCTTCCCGGAACCCTAGGGTTCCGCGGAACACACGATCCTAAAACGAGATAACCCCTTTAAAACAGAGCGAGGCACCAAGTGTTGTAAATAAGGGGAGCTAAGGGTCACTTCCTCGTAGTTGTTAATAAGTGACAGTAACACCCCCGAGGTCTGTGTCTGTCAACACGGGAACAACATCCTTCACTCAGCTCTCACCTGCTATGGCGGACGTCAACATTACCCACCTTGAATTATCACAGGAGTTAAATCCTTTCACCTGAGAGAGAGAGACAGAGAGATAGAGACACAGAGAGAGAGACAGAGGCAGAGAGACAGACAGAGAGACAGAGACAGGGAGATTCAGCAAATCACGAGAAGAAAAGCTACCATGTGACCTTTCCTACTGGCGGAAAAAGAATAAGAATTAAGTCCCCCAGAGCGACTCCGTAAATTAATGGTGTTCAAGGAGTGATCGGCCTGAGGTGAAAGTTAAACGATTAGTATCTGTTGTGTGGAAGTTACAGTAATTCTTCACATTCATCGATGTAGAGACTCGTAAACAACAACAAGGCTTTACTCTGAAGTTCTTAAAAGACACAAAATAACTGGAAGTGAAATTAACAAAATAAAGATAATTAAAATCCAAAGTAAATGATAAGTGTGCAGGACCAGAGAAAGGTTGGGTAGTTATATATTACTTAACTCTCTGCTTTACTCATAAGAATATAAAATTCATTACCATAATCTTAGGAAAATCTCGAAGAATGATATACTCACTCAGGCTCAAAGCAGGAGACATCAGAGAGGTCTTTATACCGTAATGGTCACATAAAGAATCTCTTCTCACACAGGGAGGGATAAGAGGGTGGGTTCAGCCAGGCCTGTGCTAACAATACGAGGAGACCAGCACAAGATACTTCAAGGTTAAAAGAAAGAACTTTTAAACTACAAAGAAATGAATAAAATGGGAAGAGACAAGAAACTTTGCTCATTAAATAGCAATTGCAACTCTAAATTGTACAAACTTGGACTCCTTAGCCTGTACCAAATGCAGATGAGAAGATCTTTTGTCCTACATTTTGTATAATTATAATTAAATTAAACAGAACAAAATATTTTATGAGGTTAGAGAGATTTCCTTCCCTTCCAACAAGTTTTAAACCAAAGATCACTGAAGGAGCTGATACATGTGTCCTCACAGAGAAGGTGATCTTGTCTCTCCTCACACACTGTGGACTAAAGTGAGGTACAACACAAGGCTCTGACAACAAAGATCTTAACAACTCGAGGCATTATATTGAAGAGCAACTGAGAGAGATAAGGAACAACATTCTTTCAGTGAGATGTTGTGGTTTAATATATTATTACACTTCACAACTAAGACCATTAAACACGTGTTCTAGGTTAGCTTTAAGAGACAGTTCTCCCATTTTCAGTTAGATATTTTACTTGCAAAAGAGGTGAAATATTACCTTTGGCAGTAAATAGTTGCAATTTCTTGACACACACACAATGTTATTTAAACAACAATATCTGTAATGGCTTTATTTTTTCATATACAAAATATAATTCTCTAAATAAAAGAAATCTTTGTGAGACGAGACAAAAAGCGTTTATGTAAAGGCGCCGAGGTAGAGGCAACAGTGTGCGCAAGGATCACAGATCAAAGCGACCTAACAACTCGGCTCTGAAGGTCACCAGCGGCGGCAGGTAAAGTCATTACCTAACACAACACAAGTTAACCTTTTGAAGTGGACGACACAACGAACAACTCCACTTATCAAAAGTAGTTTTGAGAAAACTTTAACAACGTAACTTTAAAAGCGCCAAAGACCTTAGTTTCTCTCTCTCCATCCTTCATGATCTTGGCAAAGTTCTTGGGACTCTTCCTCTCTACGACTGTTCTTCTCCATTCACTCCTTGGTTTTCCAGTTGGTCTTTTTTTTATGTTACCCAAACAGAAGTTCTTCATGAATTTCAACCTTTTGGCATTCTAACGTAACGTAACGTAACATAACGTCCCTCATTTAGTGTTATGGTGTTTAATCATCATGTTAAATAAGATTCAGTCACTAATTGGGTAATATTCTGTAAAGGTATTTAATCCTGTAAATAGAATAACTAGCTGTTTGTACAAGAAATACATAATCAAGTCGTTCACCGAAATAGAGTCAAGAATTCCTCTCCTCCTGCTGCTGAAAAAATAAACATTGGAAAACAAAGTGACATTAGGTCAAATTAATTCAGTTTACAGCAAAGGAGTTTTAACTCTTTGAGGACGATAGTTTAAGCAATTACCTTTTTGGGGACGATAGCTTAAGCAGTAACCCTTAGAAGATGATAGTTTAAGTTATAACCTTTAGGGCTTAGACTCTAAGGCTTAGAGGATGATAGGTTGAGCTATAATCATCTGAAGACGATATCTTAAACCTTAATCCTGGTACAGTATTTGTCATGTAGTGGCCGTCTCTTAATTCATTGTCAATCAGGATGGTGATAACTAACACTATAGATACGTTATCATTCGTATGATCAACGGGATACGTGCACTAATTATTGATAACTGCTATGCCTGGTGTGTGTTCATTTCCTTGTTCGATATTTTTTTCACACGACACAATGAGAAAGTGATTATTTATATTTAGTTTATTCGTTTTCTGCGTTGTTAAGGGCAGGAGTAGAGGGAGGGGGTGGATTTTTGCCAATTCAGTCACTTATCAAATTCTGTTATCACGAACATCTTCACACATGGTAATACATCCTCACAAACAATGGCCAACCTTCCAGATAGTCACTCATGGCCAACATTTTTCGACGATCTATTTCTCGTGATATTACGCAAACAGGAAAAAGATCCAACCCCAGACTCCAATTCCAAAAGTGGATTGAAGAAGCAGGAAATATATTCTGCCACGCACACATTCCTTCCTGGAGTTTTGTGTGTGTATTTGCATATGGATTTTTGGTAAACTGGTGGAGGAGGAAGAAGGAAAACTGGGAGAGATGAGTGTGGTGGTGGTGGTAGTGGTGGAGGAGGAGGAAGAGGAGGTGGGGTGAAGGTTGAGATAGGGAGGTGATACTCGGGTCAAGGTGAAGGAGGAGGGGGGGAGGGGGGTGGAGGAGAAGGGGGTAAATAAGAGAGGAGAGGGGAGGGGAGGTGGAAAGGTGAAGGTTGAGTAAGGTGATGCTTAGGTCAAGGTCAAGGTGGAGGAGGAGGAGGAGGAGGAGGAGAAGAAGGAGGAGGAGGAGGAGGAGGAGGAGGAGGAGGGTGAATGTCAAAAGAGGAGAGGAGAGGAGGTGGGAAGGTATAAGTTGTTTTCTTTATTTCCTCTCTCATACTTAATGAAAATCAATACCAAATAAAGAAGAATAACAAGATAAGGTTTTAATGTTGACGTGAGCAGCAAAGACCTAACCTAACCTAAGCTAAACTGTTTAACTCATCCTCTTCATTCTCATCCCCTTTCTTCTCTTCCTTATTTTACTTAAATACCTCTATTCATGTCCCCTCCTCCTCTTCCTCTTCTTCTTCCCCTTCCTCATCTTCTTCCTTTTCTCTTCCACCTCCTCCTTCTCCTGCTCCTCCTCCTTCTCCTATTCCTCCCTCTCTTCCTCCTCCTCCTCCTTCTTCTCCTCTCCCTCTTCTCCCCCTCTTCTTCCTCTTCCTCCTCCTCCCCCTCTTCCTCCTCCTCCTCCCAGCATTACACGGTAAGATTCTCTCAATCATACACACAGCCGCCACCATCAATTTTGGAGGGTTCTTCCTTAACGAAATTTGCCTCCCCTCTCACACATGATAAGATCTCCTTAAACTCACCTTCTGTGATCACGAGAGAGAGAGAGAGAGAGAGAGAGAGAGAGAGAGAGAGAGAGAGAGAGAGGAAACATTTCACAAGAATAATTTTCCTATATCAATGTTTTCTCACCGCCGATAGGAATTCGGTACTAAATCTCTTCCGAGATACGATGGTCAGAATAGCTACCACACACACCCACACACACACACACACACACACACACACACACACACACACACACACACACACACACACTCACACTCAGGTACCAGAATATCAAAGGGAGGGCTAAAAAACCTGTCCTGAATAATATATCACACAGGAAAGTTACTGGAGGTGTTGCCTTCACCTCCCACCGTCAGAATTTACGATGATAAGTTTTGTGAAGATTACAGACTACTTAAATTATTCAAGAGGAGAGGGAGAGCTATTGAATTAGGGAGAAAGTGGTAACAAAAGAGGGTAAAAGTGTATGGGAAAAGTTGTAATTTATGGCCAGAGAGGGAATGCTTCTAGCAGATGGACAACACACACACACACACACACAGGGAGAAGCTACTCATTAGTGCCGGTAACGCAGGTTTGGGTACGAATTGTCGGGGAACACAATGAGACACAAAGAGACCTGGGACCTGACATGTTCCTATATCTCTCTTCTCTTCTCTCTCACTTCACTCTCTTCTCACTCTCTCTCTCTCTCTTCTATTCTCTCTCATTAACAACCAGCAGTATGACAGATGTAACCCGTAATACACAAGACCTCGCCATTAGTACTAAGTTGGTGTTTGGTAATTGAGAATCATGAGGTAAAAGGCACACTATGAGACAGGTGTGGAGCCTCAATTAACAAAGGTGTGACTGGTGTGACTTCTGCCTTACCTGAGTTGTTCTCCATATTAACCCAAATGGATTCTTTTAGACTAAACTTTATAAAAAAAATCCTGCTCATCTTTCATATATTTATTCTCTTATAATATTCTCAATAAAAAAATAAATATAATCTAATTTCATATTCTCATGATTTATTTCGTCGATACTTTCAGCAAAATCTAGAAACGTGAGAGAAGAAATTTAAGATTAGTGATAATTCAAATATTTTACTTCGGTGATTGTTGAGTGTTATTTAATTATACATAAGCATGTGACTGGCTCAACAGGTAAGGAATGTGAGAAAAATTAAATAAATTATATGTACTATAATGTTATTCCCTGTGATAACCAATACACAGAAGATACAAAGAAATAATACCGTTTGTTTAATACATATGGACAGGAATAACTAAAATCAAGAATATAAATTACCTTCACTTACGTCGATTGTTAGTGAGTGTGGCTGTTCCATTACGTAGATTAGGATACGGAGATTCACTTACGTTAATTCTATGCCTTTCATAAACATTAGATGGATGGGAATGGATAAGTAAACAGTACATTAAAGTTTCGTCAATGAATCAAAAGCCTCAGTTGAAAATTAATGCGAGGTAAATGGTTAAGGATTATCTCCATCAACCATTAGGCAGATTGACGGTGTTTGGACCTAATTTTTGTACAGCAACCTTGGAATGTTTTTAGGCGTATGTTTATAGTTTTGGTGTGTGTGTGTGTGCGTGTGTGTGTGCGTGTGCGTGTGCGTGTGCGTGCGCGTCTACCTTGGCGCATGGTTCTGGCAATATCATCTCCGTCAGTCACACAGCCAGTCTCATCATCTCCTCTAATTATTTCGCTCTCTTATGTCTTTCAGGCAAAGAAATAAAATCCCCATTCAACAAAAGTAAGACTCACTATCTTTTTTCTCGGACTATTCAAGACTGTCTCTCATCACTATTATTACCAATAATCATCTAGGTAGTTTATCTCTCCTCAGCTCCTTACACTACAAATCTTCCCATCAGATCTGATCCTAAATATTGCTCTCATCTCAGTTTGTTATCATCTTTAAATAAACTTCAACTTTATCCAGCAATCAGAATTATTGATCACAGCTCACTCGACTACAACCATCTGTACCTTAGTTTACTCTCACGTCTTGTTCTTAACCGTGTTCTTCCTTTTCTTCCATTGTTTATGTATCAATCTACTGTACACCCCTTCATAGCACAAGAGACATACCTGGTCCCTTGTTTTCCTTTCACAAAAAACTCCGTGACAAGCTTCCACCGTCTGTGTTCCTTCCACCTTACAACCTTTTACTCATTCACATCTCACCTCAAGGATCCGAAGCCCTCCCTTACTTTCAGCCTCTTCTCTTACGCTAGTCTTTCTTCTTCCACCTTCACTGTATGGATCCACATCATCTCTATAAACCAACTTTTATCTCCTCTTAGTTCTCGATGAAATAATGAATAAATGTATAAAGTAATGGTTCTATATATATATGGTTTTATTTCGTCATATTATCAAAACTCTCATTATTCACAATTACTTAACATGCACAATATTCATAAACATTCACCATAAACATGACTCACAAACTATTGGCCTCGTATAATCAACTTAACAAATTTTAACACATCTTTTACGTCCGAACATTAATATATATGAAAGATAGAATTAACATAAAACGATGATATAGATTAATTTATCATGATAGTTGGTTACGAAGAAGAGAAAACTTTGGTTAGAATTACAGTTGACTGATTTGACATTCACGTTGATCTGTACTGCCCGCCCGCTGGAGATATAACACCCACGCTTACTTTATCACAGGTTAAAAATCATCACCATAAATTCAGTAAACATCATTGATATAAATACAAATTACTGGAACGTGGAACCAGAATTATGTAACACCGAGGGATTAAAAAAAAAAACGTAACAACAATGTTTCCTAATGGTCGCTGGATTGTTGCGTTCAGGATCTGTGTTCAGGAATTTGGTTGCCACAGCCACTGTGCCCGAGTATTTCCCATGAATTGGTTCCATCAGCGTACGCCACCTGTGTCACAAGAGGACCTAACGCACCACAGACAACTTGACCCCCTCCGTATAGCTGAGCCAATTGACCTCCTATAGCTGAGCCAATTGACCTCCTATAGCTGAGCCAAGGCGCTATAGGGAGCTCGTGAGATATAACTTACCTATTTATAAGTAGTGTGAAGGTCTTGGTGATATAATTCCCAGCTGAATGACCTCTAAACTCCACAGAAAGTTTGTGAAGATGATCTGAAGTTGTTGAGGACATCCATCCAGTGAAGCTCCTAGACACATCCTTGGGAGGCGTCTGAAGGAGAGATTCTTACAGGTGTTCAGAACGTCAGCCTCTAGTTAATAACACGCGGAAGCTCATCCACTGAAGCCTAGCGAGGAAGAGTTATATTAGTTTCCATAGAAATATAAGTGGAAGAATTCAGCTCCCATCTTCAACACACAGAAACGTATTGATTATCTGATCAACTCCCAATTACTACTTAACTCAATAAATTATATTGCAGGGTTGAAGTAAACTATCTAACTTTGTCGGCCAATCCAATTAGAGACTGAATAGTTGTTAATTAATCAACAAGGTTCTGTACTGCTTCACTCAGACAATCACACACACACACACACACACACACACACACATACACACACACATATAGATAGTGTTTAGTATGTGTGTGTGTGTGTGTGTTTGTTTGTTTGTGTAAAGCAGTTTGTATTCTGTGTGCCTGTGTTTTTGTGTGTTGAGGGATGGACGGGGAGGAGAACAGATGGAAAGGTAGGGAAAGGTGAAGGGAGGAAGGGAGAGAGGGTAGGGTGCGGAAGGCAGCAGGCGGTAAGGTAGGGTAGGAAGGATGGGAATGGGGAGGGAGAGAAAGAGGAGGGAAGGACGAGGAAGGGAGTAGGTAGGGAGGGGGGTGGATAGAGAAAGGGAGGGACGAGGAAGGGAAGGAGGGAGGGAGGGAGGGAGGGAGAGAAAGAGGGAGGGACGAGGAAGGGAAGGAGGGAGGGAGGGAGGGAGGGAAAGAGGGAGGGAGGGACCTTCGGCCTCTGGGTCATTGAGGGAAATTTTGATCTAAATTGATTTCCAGGAGGGAGGCACTTCCTGGTGGTGGACCCGCGTTGGGAGAGACACTATGTAGGAGAGACTCGGCGGGAGAGACACTGTGGATGAGACACAATAGGAGATATATAGGAATGGAAGTATACAGCAGTAAACACACACACACACACACACACACACACACACACACACACTTAGCTATTCGTGACTCGTATTATTTTTTTCGACTCGTCTCTAAACAAGTAACAGATTTCCTTAGTACCTTCACCCATTTGTCCGATAGCTTAAAAAAATGTTCACGTAACACACACACACACACACACACACACACACACACACTTGTAAAACTCGACACTACTTTTATTTTGACTAGATTAGGTTAAGTTAGGTTAGTTTAAATAAAAGTCACACTGTCATGAGGTGAGCCACAGGTCATGACGAAGTGAGCCACAGGTCATGAGGAAGTGAGCCACAGGTCATGACGAAGTGAGCCACAGGTCATGACGAAGTGAGCCACAGGTCATGACGAAGTGAGCCACAGGTCATGACGAAGTGAGCCACAAGCCATGAGGGTTAAATTGAAGGGTACGACAACATAAAAGAAATACCTGTTGGGCTTCTCACCTTAATTAATTTATTCAGACTTTAATTCAAGTTCTTGAGTCTGAATTTACTTATACTTAAAAAAAATATCCTCACCTGCTTATGAGAAATATATTTCCTGTTTAAAATAATTCCCCATTTCTTTCTTTATATGTGAAAACTTTTAATCATTGTTCTAAGGAGCTTTACTTATGTTATCGTGTGGTGAGGCTGATAATGATGTTCTTTCGTTATCGTGTGGTGAGGCTGATAATGATGTTCTTTCGTTATCGTGTGGTGAGGCTGATAATGATGTTCTTTGGTTATCGTGTGGTGAGGCTGATAATGATGTTCTTTGGTTATCGTGTGGTGAGGCTGATAATGATGTTCTTTGGTTATCGTGTGGTGAGGCTGATAATGATGTTCTTTTGTTATTGTGTGGTGATGGGTCATATGAGCACTATATAAAGGTATATAATTAACACACTAAGGTGGCTATTGATGTTCTTTTGTTTTATTATGTTTTTCTTTTGTTTTTAATTTTCGTGTTGATTTATTGTCCATGTAAGAGGATCTAATCTTTGTTGTTGATAATGACCTCGTTGTATTAAACATCGTCTTACCTGTACACTCCCACCTAGGACCCTTCCACCTGTCACCTACATTCCGTCTCGTATACTTTACCTTCCTCTGCCTTTCTTCACTAGTCCATGTAAGAGGGAGAGGAAGAGTGGGAGGAAGAAGAAGACAGGAATTATGGTTGGAGAGAGAGAGGGAGAGGGAGGGAGGGAGGGAGGGAGGGAGGGAGGGAAGCAAGGGAGGGAAGGAGAGAGGGAGGGAAGGAAGGAGGGAAGAAGGAAGCATCAATAGGCGAGGTGTCAGTCAAGATCAAAGGTTGAAGTAATACCTTTAGTCCCTTTCACGGTGAGAAGTCTCTGTTAGTAAGGTTTAGGTGAATCAGAAGAAGGAAGAAGAGGAGGAAGAGGAGGAAGAAGAGGAATATTAACAGGAGGAGCATTTTCTCTCCCTCGTTCACCATTCAGTATCACCATCATGTCCCGAGTTTTTCCTCTAGTTAATCTTCACTTTCATCAAGCCTTTAATCTGTTATTTTCCTCCTTCTTTTAAGCTCACTGAAATTTTCCATTTTCATGCATCAGGCGTCGTGATATTTTTCTTCTCGTAAATATATTTTTTATCTCTCTCTCTTCTCTCTCAAGGTTCGTCAACTATCATGGTCGTAATATTTTAGTCAATAACATATCTCTTTTAAAATTTAATCTAATTTCTCTAATCATTAAGTGTCACAATATTTTCTTTCCTGAGGTGTTTTTCTATTTTATTTTTCCTCCTCTTCAACTGGGAAATATTTTTTTCCTTCGCTTAAGCTCGCTAATACTTTTTTCCTCTCTAATGCGTCATCATTCATCAGATGTTGTAGTATTTTCTTCTCTGTCAGGCAGGATCTTCTACACTACCCACGTCACAGACCTACTCCTCCTCCTCCTCCTCGTCCTCCACCTCCTCTTCTTCTTCCCCCTCCTCTTCCTCTTCTTCCCCTCCTCCTCACCACACCCACCGCCACTGTTGACCTTTTCATCTTGGTTTGGATCACGGAACAACATTTTTCTGTGTTGTGGAGTTTTCGCTCCGCTCTTGAGGACCAGAGAAAGTGTTGGTCATCGTCTTTCTATATTTCCACCGCTTCTCTTGGGTCAGTCTCTTGTCTTTATTAAAATGTTCTTATATAAAATTCCCTTATATATTGCTTGGGTATTTGTATATTCTAGAAGGATTGTTAAACTTACCAATTAAAGTGGACTATGGAATTGGTAATATGCGTCCTGGTAAAGAATCTATTTCTAAATGTAACCAACTATCACCGCTCGTACAGGTCACGTGGCAGTATGGTGGGTTTGAGAATGTGAAATTTAACCTCTGTAGCCATTTAGCGTCTTCTTGTAGTCTACCGAATACAATCCCTTACGTGTAAACCATCTGTTATGTACACAATTTATAGTCTACAATACCAATCTTTTGAGTGTAATTCTTACCGTGACAACAAAAAACATCAAACACTGCAGAG
Source organism: Homarus gammarus (assembly GCA_958450375.1). Classification (NCBI taxonomy): domain Eukaryota; kingdom Metazoa; phylum Arthropoda; class Malacostraca; order Decapoda; family Nephropidae; genus Homarus; species Homarus gammarus. The sequence continues at coordinate 1,275,961 of CAUDMG010002210.1, forward strand.
ATAGGAGCAGCAGATTGAGTATTCCATCTAATATCTGTAAGTCAACTAGTTACAACAGAATGAGAGGCAACAGACGAGAGATTATGATGTCTCTGTGGTATATTTGTCCAATTAGGTTTTAGTTCCCTGAAGACGGACTCCCACTACCTATAATGGCATCCTTCACCTTGTAAATCTTTACCATGATACGCCGTGTAATTTTAGGTTCTTGCAGCTAGCAGTCTCTGGCATATTATCCCTCCCCTGCTATCCCCTCCCCTCCTCTCCTCTCCTCTCCTCTCCTCTCCCCTCCTCTCCTCTCTCCCCTCCTCTCCTATCCTCTCCTCCTAGTCCCCAAATGTTGCTCCTCCAGTGACTTCTGGCATCTCTCGCCAAGCTGTTTATTTTTGGTCTTGAGTTTTGTTTCAACTTGTCCTTTATCTTGTTTTAACTTGAGGGAGAAGATTGTGGTCTGAGCACTTGTCTGGCGAGAACACTTGTGTACAATGGTTCAGTATGCGGCGAGGACTGGGTGCAGGAGAGAAGAAGATGCAACAAACACGACCATATCTATAAGAAATTTGTGTAACCTAGCGACGTGTTAGGTGTTGATCCATGCGTTACATAATATAGGGATTCAACAGCGTCGTCCAGAAGAGCCCTTATAGCAGCTGTTGTCTTCTCATTTTATGTTAACCTTTGTTGTCTTAATTCTCTCGTGTATCAGTGGGTATTCAGTTTTTATTTAGGTAATTGATTGGTTATTCACTACGCTTGGTTATGATTCTATGTGCTTGGACGCTAACCTAATCTAACCTAACCTAACCTAACCTAACCTAACCTAACTTTACCAGACGTGCGTTCAATAAAAAAAAGGACGATGAGTTCATCATGCATGCATTCAGTGACACAAGCTGAGATCATTAGGCGAAGGTCACTAAGCATCTATGTAACTAAATCACATGTTAGGTTGTGATCAATGGCTCTAACATCTCAAAACATCGTTCATAATCATCCCTTTTCGAGGAAAAAAATAACCTTGAATATCAGTCTACCTTTTACATATTTACCATGGGAATGATCAGAAGGGGAATTCCAACTAGCGGAAAATTATCCAGGAACGTTCTTGGTAACACATAAAACGCCGAGGTCATCTTGTTGTCAGTCACCGCCCGCTATCTCTCACAGAAAACGCAGCTTTCTCTATTAAAAGTTCCTGACATCTTGCCACCCTGCCTCTCTTATATCCTGCCATCCAGCCATAATACGATCTTGCCACCCTACCATCCTGCCACCCTGACATACTACCATCCTTCCACCCTCCCATACTACCATCTTGCCACACTGCCACACTACCATCCTGCCACCTTGACATATAACCATCCTGCCACCCTCCCATACTACCATCTTGCCACACTGCCACACTACCATCCTGCCACCCTGACATATAACCATCCTGCAACCCTCCCTTACTACCATCTTGCCACCCTGCCACACTACCATCCTGCCACCCTGAGATACTACCATCCTGCCATCATTCCATCCTGTAAATGTTATTCACGCACATACTAACACGCCTCCTTTCCTCAAACTTGTCGTCTTTCCTCTTTACATAATGGCGGAATTGCAACCAGATAGGCGGGGCCATCTTCAGAGAGCCACATCAGCGGGGTAAACAAAGTTATATGACAGGCGTGGGGAAAACAACACAACAAAGAGCATATTAAAGTGATGGATCAGACGCCAACATGAGGTGAATAACGGCAACAACAGTAAATAACAGAGTAAATTATTCGAAACGGGGGTGGGGAGGGGATGGAGAGAGAACAGCCAACAGTAAGCCAACAACAAGAGTCTGAAATTCATTCTCAACGTCTGGTCATTTTTTTTACCCCAATACAATTCTTTGAGTGAGTTTTTTCGACCGTGATAGGTTCCCATTTCTTAGCTACTACACTCTCAGTTGGTGAAGCTCAAACAACACGGCACAGGCTTGTTAGTTGTGGTACCTATAACCTTTTACACCTAACCATAGTGGTACCGTGTGTGTGTGTGGTACAAGTATCTTCCCTCCAGAGCAGCCCATTACCATAGCCAATCCTTATCACCTCACACTCGCTGATACACAAACAACACCTTTCATAGTGAATTCATCTTTACCTTAGGAAAATCAGAGGCTGTCATACCCTAAGTGTAAACACATTCTTCAACTGTAAACAGACTTGTCTACATTTACTAAAACGAAATATAAATACCAGAGTGTACCGTGACCTCTCAGAGCGGCCAATATCCAAGACCTGTGTTATGAAGGAGGGATAATAATAATTGTACTATTAACTCAGGCTGTGTTAGGATAAAAAAAAAAAACTTATTTTTTCTTTCCATCGTGGTGTTGGTTTTTATCCATACAATAGAGTATAAATATTAAAAATGGTAGAAATTTGAGAAAGATGTAGTGAATAATACTAATATATAGATAATTACGAGAAAAACACCCAAATTGTTTCCACATGTGTTAATGTTTTATTGGTGTTGAGCGTCCAGTATGTATGGATGTATGTATGTATGTATGTATGTGTGTGTGTGTGTGTGTGTGTATGTGTGTATGTGTGTAAGTGTGTATGTATGTCACGTGAAAACAAAATATATTATAATTATTCTTCAGGTACAGACTAGGCTCAAGAAGTTTCATAATCTGGTCTATGAGCAAGAAAAGTTTCAAAGTAGAAGTTAGAGGCGTCGGTAGGGCGAGAGAGAAAATCAGGCATTATACCAGAATATTAGCGACTTTTTCTGCGCCGGAAAAAGTACTTTAAAAGTTGCTCGCGGTAGTGGAGGTGTGAGGCTCAAATTTGTGGAGGAAATCTTTCTGATCTGTCGAGTAAGACGGGAGAGGAGAGGAGAGGAGAGAGACAGGAAGAAAAGGGGGGGGGGGAGGGAGAAGAAGGAATATAGATTAAGAAGAAAGAAAGAAAAGAGAGACGAGAGATAAAGGGAGAAAGAAATAGAGGGTAGGGCGGGAGGGAGAGAGAAACATAGAGCAACAATAAATTACTTGATAAACCAGAAATAAATAGAATGAAGGCAATTCAAATTTAATGATAAAAAGGACGATCTATTAAAAAAAAAACAAGAAGAACAATTATACACATACGAATTATACAAAAAAAAAAAAGCCGACGAAAATGTAAATTAATAATAAAAAAAATAATTGAAAAATCGCCCCGTAAAACAAGAGACTAGAAGACGAGGAACAAAGGAAGAATAATGAGAAGATAATGAAGAAACAATGACACCAAAAGACGATGATCAAGGAGAAGAGGGAGAGGAAGATAATTACATTAGGCTATCATTACACAGTCCTTTCTCCTATTTCCTTGTGTTATTTTTCCTCCTTCTTCTCCTATTCTTCCTTCTTCTTTTTCCTTCACCTCACTATATTGAAATACATCACATCAAGGAACAGAAAATATATAGAATAAAGTATATATCACTGTATATCTATGTATCTTATAACTCTTCATGTGATTATATATCGTAAATTATAACAATAAAGATTTAATGAACGATATCTAAAGAAAAAATTAATACCTGTAGTTTTAGCAATGATTTAAATAAAACAAATGATACACAATAATTAAAATATCTAGAAGTTTATTAATTATCTAAATATCGAAAAGTGTAGTAAATATTTGAATGATTAAAACGCTATTAATTATTCAAATATAAAAACATGGAAATAAAACCTTAACGAGTTACGATTCGTGAAAAGTGGATAAGGATTAATTATTATTTTTTATTGATTGAACTTTTCTATAATGCTGATAAGACCGTCATCAGCATCTGTGTGTGTGTGTGTGTGTGTGTGTGTGTGTGTCGTGTGTGTGTGTGTCGTGTAGCCTTGAGCGACATGAATATATACAGGTTATGTACCAGACACGATTGAAAGTAAATATTCACTTTACGTTTATATCCCCGACACGTATTTGGGATATCGATACATCTTCCGGTATCAGCAAAAGGGCTTTCAAACACTGCTTTTCCATCTCAGTTTACAGTTTACAGCAAGAGGAGTGTAGTTTTATCCGCCAGAGTTTACCTTTCTAAGCAACAACAGTCAACTATTTATACTATGTACTGTACAGACTTTCCCTTCTGATAGTTTACATATTTTTTTTTACCATGAAATAAATATGTAAATTGCTGGCGATTTTTCTTTCGGAGCCAAAGTTTGTAAAGTGTAGTAAAGTAAAGAATGAACCTCAAGTTTTATGGTGCTGACCTGGGCGGACTTCCAAACTAAGAGGGGCAGTTAGACGAGAAGTTTACCAGAGAGAGATTATCAGTCACCGTGAAGGGTAATTGAGTGGCTGGATTATGAGTCGCACATGAGTGACTTACGAATCCCAAGTCACAACTAAGAGTGACTGAGAAATCAAGACTCACACTCAGAGTTCACTAATAGGAGTATGGCCAATCACATGTTATAATATAATCAGTGAAGCGTGTGTTTGGGAGCCTGGCCCATCAACTCTACATTAGTATACACACAATATGTACACAAGTTGTCTACACAGGCATGACAGGAGCCAAAGTTTAGGTGCTGGTGGGTGGTGGAGCTCCCCCTAAGGTCCTCTAACACTGAGGGCCAACTTTGTTATTGTCTTGTGTGTGTGTTCTGGTGGTGGACCCCGTCTGAGGCACCAACAACTACCACCAACTTCACGTGATGGTGCAGCTCCCTAATAGGAAAGTATCATGGTAATACAAATAATGTTTCTCCATTATCAAAGTTAATTCATACATTCATACATACATACGAAATGGTCAATGTTTTAAACTAATGGACGTATTGATGTGTAAAGTAACTTCTATCATGACTTTTTTAATTTTCTTATAAGCAGATCTTCTTCCTGGAACTTATCTTAAAAATTAGGAGTAAATTTCTTCTCTCATTTCTTCTTTTTTTATTATTTTATTTTTTCTTCATTTTCTTGCAGTTATTTCATAAAGTTAAGGGTCAGCCACTTGGATCTGTCTCCGCTATATTCATCTGTCATCAGTCGTCTCCATTCACAGCTCGATGTTCTTCATGTCTTCCTCAACCACCTCCCTACAGCCCTCGTCCTCTTGAGTGCGTTCTTGTAGTCGCCTCACTGTAGGCTCATTAGAGTTCCTTCTCTCCTTCTTCTATAACTTAGCTTGGAAAGTTTTGTACTGTCGTAAGTCATATGGAGAATAAAATTTACCGTGTCACTTCATCTTTTAGTCCAGTTTTAATTAATAATTAAATATATTGTACACTATTATTGAGAGTCCGAGGCATTCAAGCAATCAGGGCGTTTAATCTTTAAAATGCTCTTTCCCTGTGAATTGATTATAAAGTCTTTGGGTGGTAGGTGCACTGAGCAATATTAACAGGTTAGTGACAGAGTTACACCTAGGTCGAACTGTATGTTAATGGAATGTAATACCCATGTAATGCTCCTGGCGATGGATGCATGATATTCACTACTGTACTTACTCAGAATAAAGTGTTAGACATAATTTCTTTCGCTAGAGTGATGTACTGTATGTATGTTGAGTTGCGTAATTATATACACGCATGCTACAATCTCAGTTCATGATATGATTTAGTAACTGGATTTTAAATGAGTTTTAATAGAGACTTTCTAAAGGTGTACATCAAACAGAGGATCGACTTACGAGTCATAGTGCTTCAGCTCCTGGCTTGTGTTTCAGTATATTCTGTGTATCAGTCGAGCCCCCTCTTGCTGTTCCTTAGTCATCTAGTCACTAGATGACTAGTGTGTCATTTGAGTGGTTCAAGTTAATTTTGGGCTGACCAAGACGACACTCTGTCTACTACACGTCTACGAGATATTCTGCCTCCTAACCTCTCATAAGACGTCTCTGTGTTAACCAGACATTACTTGTAGGTGCAGTATATGCCAAGTGGGGTGCTGGTACACACACACGCACACCTACCAAACATACCTGGTACATATATGTCTCCTACAAGTGTGGTGTGCCTATATCACAACCCAGTTATCGCCGGGCTGTTGACAACACTCTCTCCCAGGTGTTGCCAGTTACCTCTATCACAGTGTTGCTGCTGCTGTTGATGGTACGTCCATCAACTACCCACCTGCCTGCTTCTACCAAGCTCATTTCCACCCTGCCTCTCGGTTATTCTACCCTCCACAGGTGTTACTACAGGTCCTAGTTAGTGGCCGTCTGGACCTCCTAACAGACACTCGGTGCTACTGACGGCAGCTGTCCCTGGTGTCATTCCTACACTATCACCCTTTGAATCTCCCCTCCCTCCAGCAACGACTATGGGGCCTCGTCACCACTAGTGTTAGACCTCGCCACTCGTCACTGGAAGTCAACCTCATGAGGGTAATTCCCATTGTTATAAGTGATAGTATTTTCATATCAATTCGTGTTTTAGTGACGAAAACGCTCATTTTGAGATTAATGAAATTCTAGTTTATTAGGAGATGTTTTGTTCAGTAACATTTTCTTAAGAGGTGTTTTTATGTTCTCACAGGTAGTCAAAGAGTTAATTAATGTAGAGAAGGGAAGTAGTCTCTCTTACAGGTGTTACCAGAGATAATTTCTTAATTCCCCTCAGGACTTGCCTTCAGTATCTGCTTGCCTTCCCCTTTAGATATCACAATTTCAATCAGAGTAAGGACACTTGTTACTCAGTCTAATTATTATGTCCCTTCACTTGGCTGTGTGTGTGTGTGTGTGTGTGTGTGTGTGTGTGTGTGTGTGTGTGTGTGTAATAATAATAATAATAATAATAATAATTAACGGTTTATTGAAAGAGCTTGGCAGCCAGAAGGCTGAAAATATACAGTTACATATTTGGGGAATGGGTTACGAATTACAAATAATATACAAGTAACATAAGTGACACAAATAAGACATATAATAACTAGATGGGGAAAAGCTCAAACTACAGTTCATTTCAACATAGTGACAGTGTAAGGAGCAGTGTTTACTGGGAGTGTACACACTGATTTATTACAAGTTATTGATAATTTTTACAATGGTTGGGACTGGGCTGTTCTTATAGCGATCAGTTTGTGCACATATGGGCTGGATGCGGTTGTGGTGTCGAACAGCAATTCTCGGACAAGGGATCTCAGGTGGTAGTAGGAGCCGGTGTCGGGGATGGTGTAGAAGATTCTTACCAAATTTGCAGATGAGGTCGTGGTGATGGTCAGTGAGAGTCGAAAGGGTCAGTGTGTTGAGCGCTTCTTGATATGTGGAGTAGGAAGGGGAAAGAATAATCTTGCATGCCCTCTTTTGCACTTTTTCTAGGTGTTTACATTGTGTGGCATTTAGGGAGGAAGACCAGGTGGGGGAGGCATATGTGAGCTTGGGAAGTATGAATGTTGTGTAAACACTGAGGAGCTCGTGTGCAGGAACTCCGAGGGACTTGAGTCGGCGGAGGAGGTGGAGACGGAACTGGAGGATTTGACAACTTCACTGACGTGTGGTTTCCAATTTAGTTTGTTGTCTATGGTGACGCCGAGGAGCTTCGTGGAATCTACAACCTGGAGTGTGTTCGGACCTAGAGTAATGGAAGGAGGTGGGACAATGTCGGAGGAGAGGTCGATGTGCATAACCATGGTCTTGGTATGGTTGATGGTGACATGGTTGTTGGTGGCCCAGTTTTGGAGACTGTTCAATAAATCCTGAAGGGCGGTATAGTTGGGAGCAGAATTGTTGACGCTGATCCCAATGGTGGAGTCGTCGACATATTTCCAGCGAGCAGGGGTTTCTCTTAGGGCATCATTGATGAGCATAAGGAAGCAGAGTGGTCCCATCTTGGTGCCTTGGGGGACGCCACAGGTGAGTGATTGAAAGGTGGAGACAGCCCCTCGGAAGCGTACAGCTTGGCGTCGGTCACTGAGGAAGTCTGTAAGCCATGGTATAAGACTTCTCCGAGGCCCGAGGTCAATAGCTTTGTTGATGATTATGTTGTGGTCGACTAGGTCGAACGCTTTAGTGAAATCAATGAAGGCGACAGCTACAGACGTTTTTCGTTTCTCGAGATGGCGGTATATGTAATCGAGAAAGCTGACAAGACAGTGAGTGGTGGAGGAAGTTTTCATGTTGCCAAATTGCTGAGGGTCTACGACTCCTGCAATATCAGCATAAGCCCAGTCGAACACAAAACTTTCACAGATTAGGCTGGGTATTGGGGTGATTGCAATAGGTCGTAGCTGATTTAAGGATTGTGGGCTGGTTGACTTGGGCACTGGTGATACATAAGAGGTCTTCCAGTCAGCTGGGCATCTGGCTTGCCTGAGAGAAGCATTGATGATGGAGCAGAGGGGTTTAGCAAGCTCCGGGGAGAACTCCTTGAAGAGTTTCATTGGTAAGTCAATGGGGGTGGTAGAGCGTTTTAATTTTAGTTTGTCCAGGCGTTTTGCTACGTCAAATTCTTCTACTAAGTCAGTGGGAAGGGGGGCTAGTAGGTAAGCAGGGAGAGTTGTTGTGTCAAGCCGTGGGAGCGTCTGGCATATAGTAGCGAAATGGTTATTTGTTTGCTCAGCTGCGTCAACGTTAGTGAGATGGCTAAGGAAGGGGAGGGGGTGTGTCTTATTGTTTAGTCCACAGAGTTCTTTAAGCTTACCATACCATTGACTGATGTTGGTCTGCTTCAGGTGTTGTAATTTGGTTGGGTAGTGGGACTTCTTTGCAGTGCGTATTTCGCGGATGACTCGGTTGCGAAGTGACCTGTAGCGGATGTGGTCATTGAGATGAAAGGCTCTGTCTCTCTGTTGCATAAGTCTTTTGATCCGAGGTGTGATCCAGGGCAAGTCAGCTGGGTGAGATCTGACGGACTTCTCGGGGAAGAAGTGGTGGTAAGCTTCCGTGGTGGTGTTGGTATAATTTATCCATTTGGTTTCCACGTCATCCACGCTAAGTACTTCAGTGTGTGTGTGTGTGTGTGTGTGTGTGTGTGTGTTCTCTCTCGTGCCGAATAACAAAAATTGTCACATAAAATACACAATCATCTCATCTTACAGTAACATGAACTAAAATTCTCTCCCAGTCACAGGTTGTGGGAGACTCGCACAAGAACACACTAAGCTCCTGGACTTAAAGTTTCCGAGAAAGTTATACCGTGTAACACATTCTGAGTATTTCAAGGGAGGAAATTGTCAGATTAGGATCTTTTAATTAGACGCTACATTACCAGCCTCAATTTCTGTCCAGGTTTTTAAGGGGTCACCAGTATTCAAGTTATCTAGTGATCAGAATTTCGTGTAAGATATTAAGCTGTACCTTTTCTCACATACCCGGCGAGGAGATAATTTAAATATGATCTTGATAATCACCGAAGACGTTGTTTCTACATACAAGTTCCCACAAAACAGTTCTTACACAACAATCTCTTCTGCACAAAAACACTTCCCAAGGACTTTGCTGTATATCTTTGGGGTAAAAACATTTTATGCATTTGAGCTATAATGAGGTTGTTGGTGTACGTGTGTGTCCTTGTGCGTCCTTGTGTGGTGTCCTTGTGTGTGTGTGTGTGTACGGGTGGGTAGAACAGGTAGTCTCACATATCACTTGTAAAATAATTAAGATATAGTAGACACTTTACTCTACCGGGTTTAGGGAAAAGAGGGTAATGAGGTGGTTAGTAGCGTGTAAGATAAAAATTATTGCTGCTTACGAGAGAGAGAGAGAGAGAGAGAGAGAGAGAGAGAGAGAGAGAGAGAGAGAGAGAGAGAGAGAATATTTTTTTAAAACAGAGGGTCTTATTCTTAGAGCACCACTGAGAGATATAAGGAGAGTCAAGACCAGATAACAAACTATGATTCTTATCGACAAGACATGTGGTTGAGAACTTTACATAGGAGGTATAATGTGTAGTAAGGCAGATGATGGTTGAAAACTTTGAAGAGTGTGTTTTGTTGATAACACAGGACAACAAATTTTTTATAATTCCCAGTTGCATGAGATTTCTTTACTGTTTCTTACCATTTTTGATCTGCTGATTTCATATTTGAAACCAGTTTTGTTCTGCATGCTCCAGTTTTCATGTAATTTGAGGTTTTACATTCTAGTCGTTTGCGGTCAAATTAATTAATTACACGATTATGGTATCAATAGGGAGATATAATTTTGTCTGTTTTTTCTTTCAGATTTGGTCATGGCTACAAAGAGAAATCAATGTGTGAACAAACCTGATGCCTTCTGTTATATTTGTGGATACTTCACGCTTATTCGTCAGAGGCGCAATATAACATCGTTTGTGAGGCGCGGCTATAAAGCGTACTTCGGACTTACTCTTGGCGACCAAGACAAAAAATGGGCTCCACATGCTGTGTGTCATAACTGCGAAGAAATGCTGCGTGACTGGACAAAAGGAAAACGTAAGGGCTTACCGTTCGGAATTCCCATGACCTGGCGAGAACCGAAGGACCACACAACTGACTGCTATTTTTGTCTGATCAATACGAAGGGTGTTGGCAAGAAAAACAGACATAAAATATCGTATCCTAGTATCCCTTCAGCAATTCGACCTACTTTGCACTCTGATGAGCTACCAGTTCCAGTTTTTAATGGGTTGTCTCCAGCTGAAGAGGAGGGAAGCGACAAAGACCAAGAGAGTGAACATGAAACTCAAGAAATACTTGCAGATTCCGACGATTCTTCTGATGGTACACCAGAGTCATCAACCCCTCAGAAGTTTAGTCAGCCAGAGCTGAATGACCTTGTGCGTGATTTGGGTCTCTCCAAAAATGCAGCAGAAGTTCTAGCTTCTAGGTTGCAAGAAAAGGCTCTACTGAACCAGACCACAAAAGTTTCAGACTTCAGAAAGCGGGAACAGGATTTTGTGCCATTCTTTACAGAGGAGAATAAGTTTGCTTACTGTCATAATATCCCGGGTCTTCTCCAGGAATTAGGGATTCCATTGTATAGTCCAAATGACTGGCGATTATTTCTAGATAGTTGTAAGCGTAGCCTGAAGTGTGTGCTACTACATAATGGTAATGTCTATGCAGCTGTTCCAGTGGGTCATTCTGTGTGCTTACGAGAGGAGTATAATGACATTAAAACTGTGATTCACCTGCTAAAATACCATGAGCACAACTGGACAATTTGTGTTGACCTCAAAATGGTGAACTTCCTTCTTGGCCAACAAAGAGGATTTACAAAGTATCCCTGCTTTCTTTGCATGTGGGACAGCCGAGCTAGAGACAGGCATTGGAACCTGAAGGAGTGGCCCTTACGTGAGACTCTGGAAGCTGGTATGCCAAACATTGTCAATGATCCAATCGTCAGTCGAGAAAAGATCATATTTCCTCCTCTCCATATCAAGCTGGGCCTGATGAAACAGTTTGTCAGAGCATTAAATACTGATGGTGAATGCTTCCAACACATAGTCTCTGCTCACCCTGCTTTGTCATTTGAGAAGATAAAGGCAGGTGTGTTTGATGGACCACAAATTCGTGCACTTGTACGTGATCAAGACTTTGTCAGAAAGATGGACGACAAGGAAAGGGGTGCATGGCTTTCATTTGTGGCGGTAATGGAAAACTTTCTTGGTAATAAAAAGGCTGACAACTATGAAACCCTTGTAGCAACCATGTTGTCAGCCTTTCATGACCTTGGATGCAATATGAGTGTCAAACTCCATTTCCTATATAGTCATCTTGATAGATTCCCTGAGAACCTAGGGGCAGTAAGTGACGAGCAAGGCGAGCGGTTTCATCAGGATCTCAAGACCATGGAAGACCGCTACCAAGGGAGATGGGACAAACATATGATGGCAGACTACTGCTGGAGCATTAAACGAGAGTGCCCTGAGACATTTCACAAACGCAAGAGCTTCAAGCGCAAATTCCTACCTGGCTAAAATGTGATTGGGCTTTGTCTCCTCATAGTAACAAATTTCTTACCTAACAATGAGTTTTATACAAATTTCAACCTTTGTTTTAGATGGAACATGTTTCAAATTGTGTTGTTGAATAAATTTAGAATATGAAATATTTTATTGTTTATTACCCAGCTAATTTAATGACAGTTTAATGACATATTTTTCAAGATAGACGACGAGGTCAATAAGACGAAGACGAAATTTTGAAATTTCAAAATACCTTGATTGCAAAAAAACTAGAGCTTACAGAAAGAAACTAACTTCAGATATGAGATCAGCACACCCAAATTAGGTAGAATCAAGTGTTTATAGCAATGCAACAAAAACTTTGTTGACCAGTGTAATAGGCTAGTAAATTATCTTTGGGAATTTGGCTCTTAACTCACAAAACACACACACACACACACACACACACACACACACACACACACACACACACACACACACACACCTTACTATATATTCCAACTGGTGTCTTCAATAACTCTCACAAGGTACTATAAGTAAGAGTCAATCAGACGTCGGGTCACAGCCTCTAGAACGTCAATAACACTTGATGAGTTGACTGACTAATATTGCCTCTATCAGTTGGGGGAGACACCTGACCTGGGAAACGCACAAAATTCTCCAACCAAATTTAATATCTGAACAACCTGCCATTTCATATTTCTCCCGAGAACAAAAATTTTGGCTTTGAAGTCTAAAGATTTTTTTTTTTTCATATAAAATAAAACGAATACATATTTATTATTTGTGTTGCATTGAATAAGTTAAATAAATACAATAATATGGTTATTATTAGTGGGAGAGCGAGAACCAGTCAGGAGGACTTTTATTGTGTTGTTTATGTGTATTAACTCCACATTTTTGTATACATGTGTTTATCTGAACACAAATACAAAATATCTGTTCTTGTGTATGAGTGTTAGTGTGTGTGTGTGGAGTCATATTTACCCGTATATCTAACCCGTGATTTATGTTTACATGTCTGTGTGTATGACTCGTAGTTGGGATCTATCTTAACCCTCATCAACGGTGGGTTCAGGATCACACGCCACTCACAGTCATGGAAGAGTCAGTCGACGAGGAAAAACTGTAATTTAGAAGCTTCTGACGCTGTAGTGAAGTTAATTACCTGCCGCCGAGATCTTTACAGCTCGCTAGACGCCGCCCAGCGTGGCTTAATGTGTTAGATCTTTTTGACTTGTTCCTCCAAGTTCATCCCTACGTGATGTCGATGGTTATATTCTTAGCGACATATTCCTTCCCAGTAAGGGTTATATTAGTGTGTGGGAAAAAATACTTATTATACTGGAGTTTCCTATTTCACCCCTGAAGACAAGGGTTGGAGGAAGACTGAGTGTGAGATAATAGTAACAATGTTGATGCTGTTAAGAATAAACACAGACGATTCCTGGGGTGAGCTGCTCCATGTTAACGCAGGTGTGGAGGAAATAGCACCACATTCATCAATATGTGGATGTTTCCTCTTCCCTGATACAACACAGCTGCGCCACGAACGTCCATGACTCACTCACAGCCTCTCATCTACCTCTCTAATATTCCCCTCCATCACCCTCTTTGAAGTGAATGGATGCCGAGAAAGTTCACCTCTTACCAGCAAGATGATTTAGAAGCTTGGAGTTTGTTCTTCATTTCTAGAGAACAGATGTTTCCAATAGTTACAATGTACACAAAGACGTTGTGATCTTTTGTCGGCAACTTTGAATTCAGGGAAGTTTAGGGATAATGAAGAGCAGTTGATCGGGAAGCTGCCGAGCTTAATATTCGTTTATTGTCGAAGAGTTTATTTAACTTCCGTATACAGGCAACACAAACTTGCGGGTTAGTGGGTACCATCACCAGGTAGGCTCCGTCGGGAGGTGGGTGCCGTCGAGAGGTGGGTGCCGTCGGGAGGTGGATGCCGTCGGGAGGTGGGTGCCGTCGGGAGGTGGGTGCCGTTGAGAAGTGGGTGCATTTGGGAAAGGGAGTCAGAACACTATAGTGAACTTAATTATTACCGACGAAAAATGTTATCAAACGGAACAAACAGGTGACAGCATCAGGACAAACGCAGACTACATCACTCATGATTTCCTCTTATAAGTGGATCTTATACCCGACCGACATGATACAGTACAATTCACTTGTCTATTTATTAATCAAAGTGATTCTTGACATTACTGGAGCTTGTGAGAGATGATGGTACCATGATGAGGCAAATTATCCCCCGACAAGATTATCCTCTGAGGTAAATGACCATTTTATCTTGACTGTTGAGGGATAATGGTCACTTAGTGTCGAGAGTTTCACAGATACCAGCAATTGGCGGAGATATCTTAAGAAAGAGATGTTCCCCTCCTGATTACACCTCCCACGGGAAAAATTGCCGGCGACGGCTAAAAGAAAATGATGGAAAATTATCAGTTAGCTAAAATAAAGAAAAATGATTTCCTGATTTACCGAGAGAAAAATCTTACTATTTTTCTGACGATCAGCTGAAGTTGTCAATGACGTTGTTAGATAAATTAATATAATTGAGTTATAGATATTAAGTTTTTTTATAAGAAGCGATGTTATACATAGAGAGGAGGAAGAAAAAGGCTGAAAGGAATTTAAAGGTGGAGAAACAGAGAGGATTTTGACCTTATTAAAGATGAGAGAGAGAGAGAGAGAGAGAGAGAGAGAGAGAACCCACACAACATTCATCAGTATTTTCCAGCTCCAGTCGAGAGATTTTCTTCAGCAAGAGACAGTGATTAATGGCCCCTGAAGAGCTTCTCCCCTCACTGTGTTAATGTTGGCAGATTTGTCCGTGAATGTGTATGTGTTCGGGGAGGGATGTGGGGCAGGTGTGGGGGGGGTAGAGGTGTTGGGAGTGGGAGTGTGTGGGGCAGGTGTGTGTGTGTGTGTGTGTTGGGGTGTAGAAAAGATGGGGATTCTGTGGTGATGTGTGGGGGGGATGGGAGGTGTACTGTATGTCTGTGTGTGTGTGTGTGTGTGTGTGTGTGTGTGTGTGAATGAGATTGGGGGTGTGTAGGGGGGGGGGAGGTGTGTATTTCTGGATTTATGAGGGTACGACTATGTGTGAGTATGATGTTGGGGTTGTGTGATATGTATGTAGAGGGGAGGTGTGGGTGAGTGTTTCTGGGTGTATGGGTTTATCTAGGGAAGGTATGGGTGTGAAATGATGTTGGTGGTGTTTGTGGGTGTAAGGGGAGGTTCGGGAGTGTGGGGTTGTGTTTTGAGGGAGTTACAGTGTGGGTGTGTGTGGTGGCTATCTGAAACTTACTCTCCCAGTTAAGTGCACCTGTTCTATATTTGAGTCAGGCCATGTTGAATATAAGACAGTCTCATTAACAGGTAACAGTAGGCTGAATCAAGCGCTGTTTCTATGTAAAGAATTCATCAAGGCATCAGAGGCGTTTATACCAGAAAATATAATGGAAACGGTACAACGGAAATTATTCTTAAATTAAAAAATAATAATAATTTCCTCACATGAGGGAGTTAATCAGTATAGGTAGAGATATCGCTTGCATACTAATTTTAGGAAGTTTATTGGTATCACCTGAAGATTATGTACTATAGCTTTTTCCACCTGATGATTAAACACCCTAACCTAACCTAACCTGACTCCCCATGGCAGCGTTAGGGTCTTAATCACCTAGTGAAATAAGCTGGAGGGGACTACACGTCAGGTGATCTATTAACTGTGGTACTAGCGCTGTTCACGAGTCAGACAGACAGACAGACAGACAGACAGACCGACCTTTAAACTATGTAACTCATTCCCTGCAATCATATACTGTAATAAATATAATATAAGTAAATTTTCATCATGTTTTCGGAAATGTCTCTAAATAATCATAATTCTCATTATAAATTAAGCCATTATGATGCCCACGCACACTGGTAATCGGTTTAATGACCATGTAAAAACACATGACAGTATAATGTAATGTAAAAGTCTCATATAGTTTGTAATGTTCCAATGAGTGACAATATGAGCTAAATTTACCATCAAAACTCCAGTAAATGTGTAGATAGAAGAGGTGTGATCTGCATTTACCTGGAGACGTTATACAGACACATCAAGAGATACAATAATCACTGTTCTTCACTATAACACATGAGATAGAACAGCAATAACAAGTACATCATCAACACATGTACTGTTAAAAAAAGAAGCGTACAGTATATATATATTATCGATTCATGACAAAGAGTGGAGTTGATGGGTGGGAGGGAAGCATAGCCCAATCCTGTCTTTCTCTCCTATTCATCAAATCCATATATAATTTTTTTTCCCATTGATGACACTGCACAGTAATACAGCATCCACCGGTGATGAGGGGGAATGAGACACATGTTTTGGGTATGAAAGAGTGAGACACAAATTTAGGCTAACGAGACAGGCAGGCAGGCAGGCAGGCAGGCAGGCAGGCTGGTAGGTAGGTAGGTAGGTAGGTAGGTAGATGGGTAGGTAGGTGGGTAGGCAGGTAGGTTGATAGGTAGGTGTATGAGAGTAAAATATAGTTAGTTAAATATGTCGACGTGTTAGTTTGAGTTTGTTATTTTGAAATGAATATATTTGTATGTATTAAAGCACTGTGGTATCCAATTTAGAATATATATTGTATAGCAAGCCTCATTATATTAATAGACTTCTATATATATATATACGTATACATATTTCATTAGCAATATCAATATGTATGATATTATTCATAGACCGTAATAGACACTTGCCATGCAATTAGCTCAACCTAATGACAGCTTAATGAGAAGATGCCTTTCAACAGTACGGGGTAATGTAGTCATATTACTACAGCCTTCACCACGACCTTCACCACACCACCATAACTTCCGACACACCACCATAACTTCCGACACACCACCATAACTTCCGACACACCACCATAACTTCCGACACACCACCATAACTTCCGACACACCACCATAGCTTCCGACACACTACCATAACTTCCGACACACCACCATAACTTCCGACACACCACCATAACTTCCGACACACCACCATAACCTCCACCACGACCTCCACCACACCACCACAACCTCTGCCACACCACCATAACTTCTAACTTACTACTTCAACCTCTACCCTACTACTACAATCTCCCCGACACCACCACAGCCTCCACCACGCTACCACAAGCTGCACCTGTACTGTAGATGTGGCTAGGGAAAGTACAGTACCACCACGGGTTTTAGGTCCTTGTGCAAATGTGGTATGTACGCTGACTGCTAAAGGACCTACAGAAAAGGAAGTGACTAACAGAGACTCGCACCTACAGTGTGTCTGTGAGTTTATCGCTCTCTCTCTCTCTCTCTCTCTCTCTCTCTCTCTCTCTCTCTCTCTCTCACTTATTTTTCTTCCACTGGTCTCACATCCCATTTTCTTTTTCTTATCTCTGCCTCTCTAACTCTATTGCTCTTATATCGTTAGTCATTTTCCCTTATCACTTTCTCTCCTTATCATCTTGCTGCATGAGAGAGAGAGAGAGAGAGAGAGAGAGAGAGAGAGAGAGAGAGAGAGAGAGAGATTAGAAGTCAAATTTCCTATTACAAATGCAAGACTTGTTGAGAAAAGGAAGATTGTCGTTGTATTTTTTGTAATGTATTGTGTTGCATTGTCTGTCTTTTGTTGTGTTGTATATGATATATTTTATTGTATTATTTTGCAATGTTTTAATTATTTTGTAATATATTTATTTTCTGTTTCATTATGTAAAAGCTTTTATCTAGTGTAGAAACTAAAACTAACTGAAAGTGATAAAAGAATTTGGTTGTTAAAATAAGTAGGACTTGTACTGAAAGACCTTTGGCCGTCCACGAAACTAAGACCTAGTAAACAATGCTTAAAGACCCATGACAGATAAACTCCCTAAATACATTAAAACAACAACATATATCAAGTAATATCTCGATGTGTCCTTATACATGAAGGTATTCCTCAAAATCAAATCATCTTTATCCCCTTCCCCCTTCCCCTCCTCCCCCCCCCCTTCCCCCCACCGTCAAAACCAGGAAAATAGTTTAGATACGCTGAACCAACTCTGCTTGCTTGTGATTCCTTCAGTAATACGGAAATATAAAATATTGTTGGTCTGCCAAAGTTTCCGTAACAACCTAACTTTTCCTATTAACTGACTTTTCTTAACTTTATACTTTGTAGTTTCTTATTTTCGTTTCCTCTCCCCCCCCCCCCCTCCCCCCCGCAACACCCTCCCACCCCTAACACCCCTCTCCAGTAGCGAAAGTTCAGAATGCGACTCAATCCTCAGTTTGGACGAGTCATCCCCCAGCAAAACTAAAAGATAACAGAAAAATATTTGAGTGTAACAAAACTCTAAATGTTTTCTCTGAGAAGGAAATGTCGAAGAGCTTTATAAAATGTAAGTGAGAAACCTTTTTATATATTAAAGTCAGCGAGGCAGCTTTATACATGAAAGTGAGTCGAGGAACATCATTTATAACCTAACCAAAGAGCATTAAAGTTAAGTCAATCCAAGACCTTTAGATTGAAGTCAGTCCAGGACCTTTATGAGTCAAGTCAATTCCAAGAGCTATAGATTGAAGTCAGTCCAGGAGCTAACATGACCATTTAAGTAGACCAGTAAGCTAATTGTCCCTCTGTTGATCATATTTGTATTATAAAGTGGCATGCAATACGTCTTAAGGACCAGCAAGTCTTGTGTAGTGGGAATGAGTTTTATCTTACGTGAGCTTCTGAACGAGATGTGTTATTCCAATTTCCATTATGATGAACGTAATTTTCTACTCAACTTCAACTCTTAAGAACGTATTTTTCTCTCAACTTTACCTTGATAAACGTAATTCCCTCTCATTCTTCACTGTGAAAAACGATTTACTCTCTCCCTACCAACAGATACTCATGGGCAAGCAATCACTATGACACATCAATTTTTTTATAGGTCAAACACGAGTTCATTGTAATAACTGTGGCTATCTAGTGTAACAATGTACAATTTTGCCGATATATGAAACATAGACACTGCCGTATCCCCTACACATAAGTGCTGGGTCTGGCTTCTGGCTTACGAGTTAGAGTAGGGGGGAGGGTAAAGTAGGGGGGGATGAGGGTAGGTAGGGGTAGTGGATTGAGGTAAGAGTTAGAGGAGGGGGACTGGAGGTGGTGAATTAGGTTAGATTAGGTTAGATTAGGTCAGGTTTGGTTAGGTTAGGTGTATATTACTTATCTACTCGTATATAAAACTCGACAAGGAGGTAGTGATTACAAATGAAAGAACATTAAATCCTAATTACTTGTCTAAACCACATAACCTAACTTAACCTAATCTAACCTAACCTAACCTAACCTAACCTAATCTAAGCTTTATACCACAGTAAACTTTCTTAGGCACCAACGATATACTCATAGGTGTGCAGTGTTAATTATCTTCAAGTAGTTGGTAATTTCTTCAGGTGGGCAGAACACATACAATGATTGAAGGAACAGGGGCTAGCAAGAAGAGCATGGGAGATGGAATGGGAAGGAGAAAGTAGGAGTAACATGGAATGAGGATGAAATGGAGAGTAAAAGGATGAATGAGAGGGAAAAAGGAGGACTGGGAAGGGAGGAGGATGAATGGGAGGGAAGAAGGAGGAATGGGAGGGAAATAGCTGTGTGTGTGTGACGTATAACCTTTGCCAGAGGAGGAGAAGAAGAAGAGGAGGATGAAGAAGAAGAAAACGGAACAAAATTAAAGAAATTTTTTTTGAATAAACCAACTGTATCAAGCTAAATCATTTTTATTTTACTCCCTAAGCTTAGCCAGGGATAACAGAAATACTTATATTTTGTAGTGGAGAACTGAACAGTGTTCCCGGGGTAACCATCAGACTTGCTCCACTTAAATCGTATTGCGACTCCTTGTTACATCTTCTATTACCTCATGGACACCCTCCAATTATACCGTAACAACATTCCTGGAGTTTAATTCTTCTTCTTTTTTAATCAGATGAGGATATTCTCAGATCCTTGGAGCGGAAATCTCCTAATTCTATCGGGAATAGTGTAATTGGAATCAACTCGTTCCTACTTCCATGTCAGATAAGCTGGAAAATCCAAGAAGAAATCTTCCTTATATTCGTCCATGATCTCGTAGACAATTAAAATCTCTCACAAGATATCCAAGTTTCTTCATCTCCTCCAATTAGAGCAACTCAGTTTATCTTCCATTATAAGCTGGATCAACGCCAGCTAGTCCCATTCCTCCAAAGTTTTTGTTGTTGTTTTTTTTAAGATTCCTTCGGGTCCTCTTTATCACGGCTGAGGTGTTGGTAGGCCATTGCGCTGTTTCTTCTCGTTGTTTATATATATACTGGTTTTGTTATTGCGCATCTATCTATTATTCTTTCTTAATTTTGACTCTTCCATCACCTCATACATTACAACAAATCTTGGTAAATCCTGGCAAGAAAACAAAGTTCGTTGTTTGGGGTAATTCCTACCTTAATGATAATTAAGTCAGTATAGGTGTTGACTCGTACACTCACGTAACTCTCCAAGCTTACCCTTCACCAGCGTATCCCTGATCACTCTTCACCATTAAGATGAATTTCAGGTCATTGGATTTCACTTGATTCTAATACATTTATCCGAAAAAAGAAAAATGGGCTGTTTGTCTACTCGCCTTTCAAGAAGAAGAAATGTAATCTATTTCAATGACTGACAATTATTTGTAAAGTTTTCCATTAGTGAACCGTTTTCAGGATCCCGTGGCGGTAAAATCACTTCGGTAGGGTCGAGAATCGTCATATATCACAATGGATCTTCTTTTCTTTTTGCCATAGACCGTCGCTGCTCTCACTCACCACTACATTATTTGTTCCTGCCTCCACCAGTGGATACTCTTTCGCTAGACTACACATAATACAGATCACTTGTTCCTCCTATTCTAATCACAGTCGATAGTTCCCAACTTTGTCTGAGGAGAGTCAAGGGAGTTCTGTCACCCCATTGTCTTCAGCCTTCCCTCATCTTCTACGTTTACTACAGAGGTCAGCGTAAAGTCAAGAAATTCCAAAGCTTCCCAATCAACTGATGGGATCTGAGGAAGTGACCATCCTTGACACGACTTCTGAAGTTTCACACGTAAAGGTTGTGTTAATCTGAGGCGTCTTTATATATATATATATATATATATATATATATATATATATATATATATATATATATATATATATATATATATATATATATAATGGAAGTTATGTTTCTAGATTGTATAAATATATATAGAGTAAATAAATAGGTGTTCTTGTACTTTATTATAAATTTTTTGTTTTCTTGGTGAGTGCAGAAAACTTTTTAATTGGATATGATTTTTGTTCTATGTTTTTGTCCGAGTTGTGTCATCTCCGTGAAGCCTGGTGATGATAACGTCTCTCCTTCATCTCCTTCTTATATGGTCTTCTCTAAAAGACTTTTTTCTCAAACTTGCCATAAAACACGAAAAGTTTGAAAGACTCAGAAGTCTCTTTGACATCTCCCATTAGCCTCAGTCAGGCGACGTTTGGCTCTGAGTTATTGAGAGGTGTTAGTGTTCAGCGTCAGTATTGTTGTCTGAGGCAAGGATAGTTTGTTGATTTTTTCCTTTCTTTGACTATTTCCTATTTTAAAAACATTTATATAATCCTAAATATAAAAATCAATTCTTTGATTTAGTTTACAATCCAGAAATTTAATTCGAGAGGAAAACTCTTGGTGTAATGAACTACAACAAAATAACACAAAACTATACATTATTAAACACAAAATGATGTCAGAAGGATCTTATACAGTTGGTTATCTTCCCCCTCATGCCAAAAGCCTCGAGTCTCCCGTGAGTTGTGTTGGCTATGAACCTGAGAATAAAATCTTTATTGTTCTACCAGCTTCTCTTTCCTGTACCACAACCCTCGGCTATAAAGAAACTGTGAGATTGGAAACTAAGATTGGATGACTTTTTAAAACAGACAGTAGAAGTTTCCTCTGCTGTTGCTGACTGTTCTTAGTCACTCTGTAAACTTTGATAGGTATAAAATTTGTTCGAAAGACATGATGATATTTTTCTTCCCAACATAGATTACGTCCAGTGTAAGAAAAGTCTCCTCTTGTTCCAGCTTCCTGTGTTGCCTTGAGTTGTCTTCCTCGACATTGGTGGTCACATAATCTGGTCAGAAGCTGTGTTTTGTCCTTCACATAATGTATAGCCCAGCTTAGCTTATCTGTCTGATAAACATTGTTTCAGGAGAGACTTGAGTGTGGCACGCCAGACACACAAGAGACATATTCAATAAACAAAGTAATTTAAAACTCTTTTGTTTTGACTTGTTATAGACCAGGCCGCTGGAATGTGTTGTGTGCGTATCAAATGTGTTTTATTTACATGAGTAAATCTATCGCCTAAAGTGTTGATAATAAACATCAGAAACAGGAGAACCACCTGTCGGACTTCACTTGCCAAAGATTTAGTTCTTGATAAAAAGTTCCTCGTCTCCTCTTGCGGGTCACCACTGAGCAGTATTAAGATGGGGAGCCTCAGGCGGTAACACCTCACGTGAGACATAGATTATATTCCAACTGGGAAATTTTAAAGATAAATTAAGATCCTGTGTATTTATATAGGGTGTCTCTGAAAAATGTCCCTGCCTCCCTCCCTCCCTGTTTCCCTCCCTCCCTGCCTCCCTTCTTCCCTGTCTGCTCCCTGCCTCCCTCCCTCCCTGTTTCCCTCCCTCCCTGCCTCCCTACTTCCATGTCTGCTCCCTGCTTCCCTCCTTCCATGTCTGCTCCCTGCCTCCCTCCCTCCCTGTTTCCCTCCCTCCCTTCTTCCCTGTCTGCTCCCTGCCTCCCTCTCTCCCTGCTTCCCTCCCTCCCTGTCTCCCTCCTTCTCTATCTGCTCCCTGCTTCCCTCCCTGCCTGCTCTTCCCTGAGACACTGTGAGTTGGAGTAAGGGAGGGAGGCAGGGAGCAGGCAGGGAAGGAGGGAGGTAGGGAGGGAGGGAGGCAGGGAGCAGACATGGAAGGAGGGAAGCAGGGAGCAGACATGGAAGTAGGGAGGCAGGGAGGGAGGGAAACAGGGAGGGAGGGAGGCAGGGATATTTTTCTGGGACACCCAAAATATATTGACTTTCTATAATATTTGTGTAATGATAAAAAAAAATAAAAGTTGACGATTAGGTTCAGTGTTGCTTTTTAACCAAAAATAAACTCCCGCTGTTATATCGCGCCACACAAAAATGTTTGCAACATTTCTAGGGTCGGCAACAAAGTTTATGCAACAGGGCGTGAACCTCTGGGAGAATGAGACCCTGAAATTATAATATAGTCGAGAATAGAGTTCCTTTTATGTCGCTATAAGTGGGACCTCAGCTGTAACTCACTTTAACACCGTTTTAAGAGATAAAAAAACAATGACCTCACACTGACACAAATTTAGATGGTGTAGGAATCGTTTTGGTTTACAGTATTGCTGCAGTGTTTAGTGTTTCAAGTAAGTCATTATATGTTACGAAGATATTTAAGGAACAATGACTGCCGCTCATGTATAAATTTGGTTCTTGAATAATTTCTTATATGTGCGTTATCGTTTTAATAGGAGCGCGGCGGTCGAGTGGATACAGTGCTCGAATCCTGTTCTAGTTGTTATTAGGTCGATCCAGGGGCACTCCAACCATACACTTCCTGTACCTACCTTTATCGTTGGGGGAGTGGAGGCGGATGAGTGCACTGTTGGCCACGTTTTCTCCTTGTGTACAGAAGGTATAATATGCAGTATGCTGTATCCACACTGTAACGCTGTAACAGACACGCTCTCACTTTTGCAGAGTTTTGAGCTTTAAATAAGTCCCTCAGCTAACAAGTGCTAAAATAAATATAACCTAATTTAGTGTTTACTAACGAAAAAGTCGGAATTTTCTTAAATAATTGTGCAGCTTCTAAGAAAAGTCATAATTACATCGAGGCGTGTCTTACTTGCTGATAATATTGACTTTTCTTCTCTCGCTTAATCAGTAATTGCTATTGATAACGAAAGAATTGTGATAAACTAATCGCTTTATATACAGTTTGTTAATTATGTGTGTGTGTGTGTGTGTGTGTGTGTGTGTGTGTGTGTGTGTGTGTGTGTGTGAATGACAGGTATTAGAAGGACACATCAGATATATAAGCAACGGATGGCTGAAGCCTTAATAACAGTATGTGTGAAAGACGTCCGTGCAGCTGTTGGGAGGATGCATCTCTCTCTCTCTCTCTCTCTCTCTCTCTCTCTCTCTCTCTCTCTCTCTCTCTCTCTCTCTCTCATCTCCCTATCCTAGGTGACATAATTAATGGTCTGTTTAATCGGCTTTTTTTCTCTTTAATCTCTCGGATTTTTATTTTCCTTCATTTACTCTCTCTCATTTGAATTCTTAATTACTTGCATCCGTTGTTTTATATATTGCGTGAGTCTTTTTTGGATGGTCATGTGTTTTCCGTTTTTTAGTAATTATGATAATGATAACAATAATAATGGGAATACGAGTAATGATTATATGTATAGCAGAAATAATAATAATAATAATAATAATAATAATAATAACGGTAATAATAATAATAATAATAATAATAATAACGGTAATAATAATAATAATAATAATAATAACAACGTAATAATAATATTAATAATAATAATAATAATAATAATAATCATAATAATAATAATAATAATAATAATAATAACGGTAATAATAATAATAATAATAATAATAACAACGTAATAATAATAATAATAATAATAATAATAATAATAACAATAATAATAATAATAATAATAATAATAATAATAACTTAATAGCCCAGCGACCTCTCCCACTGTAATATTCCAGGGTTTCCAAACACAACATTGGGAGAAAACGTTCACAGCCATCAGGTAACCTTTGTAAAATATCCTCCAATATTTAAGTTGTTTGGTGTCAGCGCAATGTGTTTCATGTCTCTTGTTTTTGCTAACGTTATGAGTGTGGGTGAGTGAGAGTGTGAGGTAGGAGGGAGGGAGAGTGGGAGGTAGGAAGAGGAAGGGAGAGTGTCATGAAGAAAGGTTGGAGGGAGGGAGAGAGTCAGGGAAGGAAGGAGGGAGGGACATTATCAAGGAGGAAGGAGGGAAAGTGTCACGAAGGAGGTGAGAAAAAGTGTGAGGGAGGTAGTGTATGGATATGAGAGTGAATATGAGTGAGGAAAAGGGTGTAAGTAGGGAGAGTGTGAGGAAGGAGTGTGTGTGTGTGTCTGTGTGTAAGGAAGGGAGGGAGAGAGAGAGAGTGAGAGGAGGGGATGTGTGTGTGTGTGTGTGTGTGTGTGTGTGTGTGTGTGTGTGTGTGTGTAAGGACTCATAAGTAGCAGGGAGGAAATAAAAGTTAATGGTAACGCACGATATACAAGGCGATAACTAAGAGGAGGAGGAACATGTAGATAAAGAAGAGAGAGGTGAAACGGTAGGTTATACAAGGTAAGAGTGTAATAACAAACAACAAGAGAGGAATGAGAAGAGGAGGAGGAGAAGAAGAAAAATATTAACCCGCATGAGAGGGGAAGAGGGGATAGGAAGAGGAGAAGGAGGGGGAGGAGGAGGAGGAGGAGGGAAAATGTAATAACGTAGGGAAGTAATGACAGGGAAAATATAGCTGGTATATTTGTTTTTAGATAGAAATGTATGCAATATGGAAATGAGGAGGCGAGGGTTGATGTTGCTAAAGATGAATGACAAGAAAATACGTGAGAAATTTTGATATCATGGCAAAATAGAGGACAGGTGAGAGGTGTTGGTGGTCACGAGATACATGATAACAAAGGGAAGAAAAACTCACAAATAAATGTATGTCTTTGTGATCTAGATATAAGGTGGAATTAAAAAAAAATGACAACGTTGAGTAATTAAATGGTTATGTATGATAAATAGAGTAAATTAGGTGATTCTGTAATATTTTCTTTCATTTTTTTTCAGCCAAGTTCGTCTTTTTTTTTTTTACAGAGGGTAATTATTCTGGTGTTCATGTGTGATGTTTTCAGAAACTTCTGTTAAAGAATATTACAACACAGGACTAATATCTGAGTCTCATTTGACAATACTTCTTTGGTGAGTCTTCCAATTAAATATATAGCTAAATTAATTATATAATGGTCTCTAGCACATATGACTTTGTTTGCCAAAAGCGTCAAGAGAAATGTTGTTTATGATATAAAATTAATTTTTACCAAGTATTATTTTTGCAGTTATTTATAGCAAACAGGTATATGACACAGGTGACGCTTACTGGAGGTTAAGACTTTCCTTCACCCAAACATTCTCTTATGTCGTGGTTGTATATTCCTCGGGACATTGTGTGTCTTCCTTTTCTGTAAATCTTTCTCGTTGACTTATTTTGGAAGCTGCCCAGTGAACCCGTACTGAAGGACATACAATAGGTGGAACAGCAGAATGTGTATAATAGGTGTATAGTGTGTATTAGGTTCTGATAATAAACTTTGCATCCCAGTATAACAAGATCAAGAAAGTTAATTAAACTACCATGTGCACATCACTTACGAGGGATAATATTATAAACCAAACTCTCAGTAAGATATCTAATGCATAAATCACATCAAGGGGAGAGGAAATTGCAGCGGAGAAACAATTGATATTCTGTACACGAGCATGTAAAAAGTACCGACTTTTGACAGATAAAAAATTAATGTTCACGTCCTGATTTTTTCTTGGTATTTCCAACTGTTTGGTCGTGAGTCAGAGAAAGGTAAACAAATTATTTCTCTGGAGAAGAGCATTTTGGTGTCTGACAATAACCTTGACCGAGGCACTAAAAACTTCGCTGCAAGATGACTGTCAGGATTTATAATTTTTTCATAAAGAATATTTTTACCGCCCAAGTTGCCTGGATGAAAGCAGAGGCGTGTTTTATGTTTCTTCTTGACAGGTGACAATGAAGAAAAGTTTTCACCTAGTATTTTCTGCGTCTCTGTAAAGTTTATTTTTTTCTTTTAACAGTCCACTACATCAAGACCTTCAGCTCAGGTGTAAGGTTAAGAAAGCCTTTGATGCAGGAACACATCTGTCTGTCAGCTTAGCGTACACCAGACCAGGCGGCCGTTTATCATAAGTGTTGATGGTAGTGAGGTGTAGCAAGATGAGCCGTGTTGCCACCACCCACACCAGCCAAGGATGAGGACCCAGCAGCCTCTTGTCACCAGGTACTCTGTCCTTCGTTATTGTCTCAGCAAAAACTTAAAATTTTTGTCTATATTTTCGTTCTCTTGTTCCGTGTTGTATTTTGTTCACGAGTGACATAATTTACTTTTAATTACCGAAAAATGTATCTCCTTAAAATTCAAACGTCATATTTATGGGGTGCGGTGGCTAAGTTGATCTTGTTCTCGCATCTTGTCCTATGGGTAACTGGGTCACACTAAAGCCACCCTCATTCGACCCAGATGCGAATGGGCACCTGATTTTGGTTAGGGAAGTAAAAGTAGTCGAATGTAATTTGTGTGACACCGTTTCCTAGTAAAGTGAAAGCTTGGTGTTCCCTCTGTTATATCTACAGTCACAAACGGATCACCAAGCCTTTGTGATTCACATTATGAAATGGAACAAAGGTATACATTAAAGTCTTCCTATCACAATTGTTTAACTTCCAGTACAAGGCTCTCTCAGTGAAGGAAACAATTGAATGAGATGACCCCAAAATCATAGCCACAAGTCACATACCAACAGTGTTTTGGTGGAGACTCGTAACTCACTGGATGTCATCTGTCGGTGTGTTTTGTGTGTCATCTGTTTTTGCTCCTATTTTAGCTGCCTTCCTCTTCTCCGTCTTCTTCTTCTTCTTCTTCTTTTTGCTTTTCTTTCGTGGTGGGTCTGGTCACACACACTTTCCTCTGCCTCTACTTCTTCACCCCGTTCCCTCTGCCACTCTCCTCTCATCTGTTTCCCTTCATTCTCTTTATTTCCTCCAAACCTCTTTTCACTGTGTCTATCTGCAACATGCATCAATTCTTTTCCTGACGCTTATAAACCAAATACGTTTGAATTCGATTTTTTTTAGTATCTGATGATTGATGGCTCATCCACAGTTGAAAACGTAAAATATTTTTCCGGTTCTCTGCAAACCTTGACAGGGAGAAGTAATGTATTCACCGTATTATTCGCCGGCTTTACCTGACAAACTTTTCGTTGTTGTGGTTTTCATTCTGGAGTGACTAAGAGTCAATCATCATCTACGTTAAACCATCACTTAAAAAAAAATATCTACAACAGGTCAGGTAATAGAGGACTGGGTTGTCTTTTGAAATCTAAATTCCACGTTATCCAAATTAATTTTTACCTCATTTGCTTTTATCAATGTATTTTTTTCTTCATATCAAAGGTGTCTTGTTTCTACACTGCTTTAATTGTCACTGTAATTTTGAAAGTATACTAATATTAAGACAGAGAAAGATAAAGCTCGTTATATAATTTTTCTGATACAGTGTAATTACTAGACATTGATTTCATATACGGTACATAGAAAGCGTTCTTTAAGGCACCAAGCTCCACCCAGGTTATATTTCAATGGCATAGTGTTCAATAATTACCTTCAGCTGTGACCATAACCTTTGACCAAACTTCAACAGGTAAAAAAAACAAAAAACAAACAAGATCTAGTTTCATCATAAGAATTGTCATAGTTTCCTTTACGTATCATATAATAGTTTTTAACGAGTGAATTATCTGTCAAAAATTTACTCTATTTCGATATAGTGAATATGTTTTCATTTTAATTCATTATCAATATTTTAAGGCTTGCCACAAATTCCTACAGAAAGACGATAATCTGAAGTCTTAATGTTAACTCGAAACCATACCCACCTAACACAACCCATTCACAACACTCCCACCTAACACACCACTGACAACACACCCACAACATGTAACCATCACAGATAACACAGTCAATAAATTCCTCTAAATGATAATAAATTCCACGTAAGAAGACAAATCTAAACCATAACATCACCAACATGTAGGACCCATAATAATAAGAAGATTAATCACATGAGCCGCTGAGATTGGGAAGCCGAGATAATTGGCACCAACAAGTTCCCAGGTAGAGTAAGGTTGGTCGATAGGGCGACGGCTGGGTCAGTAGTCCAGGGTGTGGGAAACGGTAAACAAATCCTACATTTCGTTCCACTACAACAGACTGGCAGCACAAGTCCCCAGGTGACAGCTGACTGTTGCACGATTTTACACTATAAATGTAGAACAATCTGCAGCTAATTCTACAACAGGTAACAGAAAGTGACGGGGTTTGTTTATTGTCGGGGTCCAACTGTTGTCAGAATGTCAGAACACGAAATGGAATATTAAATAGTGTGTGAAGGACTCTGAGTGATGCATAGAGTCACTTGGAATATGTTCATGATATGTTGTGATTCATTGTATGAGTCTGTGGAAAGATGAGGGGCACTGAGTAATGTATGAAGAACAGAGGAGCACTGAGTAATGTATGAAGTAGTGAGGAACACTTAACGTAAAAAAAACACTAAAACAACGTACATGAAACACTAAAACAACGTATAAGTAACACTAAAACAACGTATAAGGAACACTAAAACAACGTATAAGTAACACTAAACATATAAGGACCACGCAAACACCGTATAAGGAACAATAAACGACATCTGTACAAGTAACCCCAGAAACTAAGAGTCAGTGGTCCATAACCTGAGTAATACCACACAAGTAAATGTGAATGGGAGTTGAGGAAGTCATTAGAACAATAGTTAAGAACCATTACCCTGCGTCTGTCTCCATTATAAACTTAGGTAAGAGGAAAGAAACCGAGAGAGGCAAAAATTTCAAATAATAGGATATCTTAGGTTTCTCTGTGCGTGTGTGTGTAATAATAGTAATAATAATAATAATAATAATAATAATAATAATAATAATAATAATAATTAACGGTTTATTGAAAAATTTCTGCAGCCCGAAGGCTGAAAATATACATTCGACAATGGACATAGGTGACTTATTACATACATTGGTGGTTTAACAAAAGCCTTCATTAGAGAAAGGTGAAGAAACATACAGTGAACAAACAGATTAATGTTTACAGTGGAGGTCACGTAGATCTTGTGCGCTGAGGTGTTGAAAAGCAGACACGTAGTGTAGTAACCCACTCACAGATGGTGTTATGAGGGGCATCACGTAGTGTAGTAATTCACGCACAGGTGGTGTTATGAGGAGCTTTACGTGGTGTAGCAATTCCCTCACAGATGGTGTTATGAGGGACCTGACGTGGTGTAGTAATTTCCTTAAAGATGGTGTTATGAGGGACCTGACGTGGTGTAGTAATTCCCTCAAAGATGGTGTTATGAGGGACCTGACGTGGTGTAGTAATTCCCTCACAGATGGTGTTATGAGGGACCTGACGTGGTGTAGTAATTCCCTCAAAGATGGTGTTATGAGGGACCTGACGTGGTGTAGTAATTCCCTCAAAGATGGTGTTATGAAGAACTTCACATGATGCTGTAGCAACTCATTCACTACGGGGTGTAGCATCAGGAGGACACCACGTGGTCTGGTGTCACAGGACCTCACTCACTCAAGTGAGTGAGGTGTGGTCCCAGGCCTCCTTATCGTGGACGGATTAACACATAGCTGGTGTTGTTGAGTCTCACGGGCAGTTATCACTGGGTACCTGGGACCTCACTGTGTGAAGGTTAACTTGGGTACAACTCAGCTGTTACTCTTGAGTTGTTTTTCATTGACTTAACCACTGTTCACCACTATTCAACACTGGTTCCATTCCTTTCCTAAATTTAATAGTAACTTCTGGCGAGAACTTGTTGATATTCCGGTGGGGAGGAGGGTTCAGGGAGGGAGTTGGTATGGGCCAACATAATAGTCAAGAGTTCTACCACCTTTTTTCTCGCAATTGGTGTGTGTGTGTGTGTGTGTGTGTACAAATATCCCTTGCCAAGCTGACACACCTGACTAATATCGCACGGCATGCAACATCAATAGCATCCGGGAAATTTCGTGAAGGAAAATATATGGAATCATCTTGTTCCACCTACGACACCGACCACGACCCCCGTTCCTGTCGCGTGCCTTTTTTTTCTTCTTCTCCGCCTCCTCCTCCTCAACCTCTTCCTCCTCCTCCTTCCTCACCATAATCCTACCCTTTGACACCTCCTACTTTTTCTAATGAAGTAATTCGCCTTCACAAAGTTCTATAACGATAATAAAATTTTCTTCAGAAATTGATCACGTGTGTTGTGTAGAGTCGGATGCTGTAAGTATAGTAATTACATGTTTATGGAACATTGAGATCAAGACAAAAAAATATAACTAAATTGCAAAAAAAAAAATCCTTAGACAGAAAATATCCCTAGACGACAAAAAATCCCTAAATGAAAAAAAAAAGAAAAACACATCCCTAGACATCAAATGCATTTCTACACGATACAAAAAATCCCCAGACATGTATAGATATATTTCTATATTAATTTTGAATTGTTGATGAGTAGTTTGTGTAGCAATATAATAAAGAAACTTAAGCAGCTTTGTTGTTGAAATAAATTAATATATTATAAAACCAATGATACTTTACCTAGAACCAAACATCTCGATAATACAAAAAAAATCCCCAGAATACAAAAAAACATTCCCAGACTACAGAAAACTTCCCCAGACTACAAACACACATCACTGTTCCACATTCCATTCTGAATATTTCTACAGTGATTCACGCACCTAACTCCTTGCCATTCTTTATTTTGAGTAGAGTCGTATTTCGCCTCTTCCTTACTTATCATATTTTTCTCTTTTAGCTTCACACTTCTCACTCCTTGTCATCACAGGAAGGATGAGGTCTCCCATAACTTAGTGGGAGATCTTATCCACCAATAACTATGGGGAATTTTGCTGTTTTAGCGCCAACATTCACCCAATCGCTACGAACACAAGACCGTGCCTTTATTTTTTTATTTATGAGACACCCGGTATAGAGTCCAGGTACAGGCAGTGGTCGCCGATGTCTAGGAACAGGAGTTATTTTCAGTGCCAGCCGTCATGCTCGACTCACATATTCATACGAGTCTTCCAGTTTGAGGAACCTAATTAAGGAGATGACAGGTGGAACTAGAATAAAAAAAACACTACAGGTTGAAACAGAACTGGGTGTTGAGATATATAATGAGAAATACCATCGTGGGCGTGATGCATCACACGGAATCCTGGGGGTGGACGGCGTCGAGTTCCGCCATCCTGCTTGATAAACGCTTAGCCGACGAAGGCTTTAAACAGCTGAGACACAGAGTGAAGCCGAGTGTTTAGAGCGTCCACAGTGATTAGGAAGTTATAAATAATAGATCAGTGGAGTGGGGGGTAGATGCAAGCACCTGGTTGTTGCACCGAGAGGAATGGTATGAATATGTATGTGTCATTATCGTGTGTTGCTTGTGTATATTGTTAGTGTCGCTACGTTGTATATCATGAGGACAAAGTATAGAGAGATGGGTGGTTACATACACGCACACAAACACACACACACACACACACACACCCACACACCCACACACACACACACGTGCGCGTGCACGCTAATGCACAATAACGCATGTAATAACTCTCCACTCAGAGGGTAGACAGCAGGTGCATTTCATACGCCAACACACATGAGGCAGATATACAGCCAACAACAAAATTTTCTGCGCCCCTTGATCTGATGGCTTTTGCAACGATCACTAATTGAGGCCATCTTCATTTGGTGAGGTTGGTACTTCTGATTGAGTGATGCATTGTATAACCAATATAATACATTCCATATATCAAGTACTGTATAGTTATTACACAGAACTTAACAGGAATACAGTACATTTAAAACCCGTGTTCTTCAGAATTCTTGGCCCGGTGTGTCATATTGTATAACATCGTAAAGGTGCATAAATTTTTGCTGTTTTCTGTATACACACATCAGCATCTACGTGTTATTTACATGTGTTAATAAAAAATAACACATAGAGTGATGATCATAGCATCATTAAATATTTCAGTGCTGTATTTTCTTACTATTTTATTTTATAGCAAAATTGTAAATGAATAAACAAAGGGCCAGGAGATAACAACAGAGCGACAAATAATTTTCAACTTACAAGTAAATCCACGTTCACTTTAAAACATTTTTGAAAAATTTCAGAGCTGGATAGAAAGGCATTATAAACGAGGTATTAATGGGTAGGAGGACCAGGGGAAGGCGGAGACTAGGATGGGTGAATGGCATTAAAAGCTCAGGTCATGGAGGATTGGCAAAACCTGCCCGAGGATGACACCTTGATTGATTGATTGAGACATGTTAGTGTCTCCGTGAACTCAACCATAGAATGCGTGGTTACTCTTCAGCAGGTAGTTTGAGTACACTCCATCTTTATCACTTAAGTCTCTCCAGGAGTCTGAAGAGCCTTAACACTCAGTCAGCTCTTGAGGTTGTCTTTACCGCTGTTATTCATTGGCTGTCGGTGTAGGTTAGTGTTATCACAGGAGCTACAGAAGCCTTTAGCATGTTCAGGAAATATGTACAGTATGTGTTTCTATGTTCTGGCCTTTTAGTCTCTCATTGTAATAAAAAAAATGTGTTGGTGTTGTTTGAATGTATGTTTGTGTCAGCGGGCAAAAAGCTTTAAATATAGTACAAATGTGAAAATCGTATTATAGGTCAGAAGGGTCATCGCCATTTAGGACAATTAATCGACCTGATACACCTGTCCTTAGGGTAGTATTCAGTATGCTGTATCCACACTGCCTCTCAGTGACTGCCAGGCCTGTGGGACCCATTTTCACTATGCTATATCAGACAAGGCAAAGAGCGGTCTCATTTAGACTCCATTCTACTAGGGAAACAAAAGGAAACTGACTGTCAAATGCATTTGGTGTACAGTATATTTTGTTTCATCTCATGAAGTGACTCACTTTATAACTGCTTTTAATGTAAAGGTTATCTGTTGTCATAATATACATTATATATATATATATATATATATATATATATATATATATATATATATATATATATATATTATGACAAAACATATAACCTTTACATTCAAAGCGGTTTAAAATCCTCGCGCTAAAAATAACGAGAGAGCATAAACAAACTCAGCGTGAGGAGGAGGTACATGTAATATCACCCCTGGTTGTAGAGGGGTAGAGGAGTGTTATTACAGGTGTTGGCGAGGCAGGGGGTACTAATTCAACCTCACCAGGAGTGGCATAAACATCGCGGACACACAGTACCAATTCCCGTCCAGAAATATACGAGGCTCCAAGATAAAGACTGTGTTGAGGAGTGGGCGTCCTCCAGGCTCAGCCGTCTGAGTGATATACTGAGCCGTTCCACAGTCGTTCCAGAGCACCCCAGAATTGTTCCAGAACACCCCCAGACTCGTTCCAGAGTCATTCCAGACCACTCCAAAGCCACCGTATATTGTCCTCCTCCCAGACCCGCCACTTCCTCCCCGTAGCTACATTCTTCTGCAAGTTGTCTCTCACTGGGGTGGTATTTGGCAAGTTTTTTTTGGCTGTGTCGGGAAATATATGGCTACCGATTTGGCTGATTTCTTTTACGGGAGAAGTTAGTGGTTGGTTGATATTGTGGACAATTCCCTCCAGGTTGTCGGTGTTGCTGGATGATAACTTTTACTGTGCCTTCTGCCACACTACCACACCAAGCTAATATTTTTACTTGTGTTCCAGAAGCCTTACCTTATAACCTCGAACATACATACATACATACATACATACATACATACATACATACACTAAAAAAACACATAAGAAAAGGATCATGTTCTTTGCATATAACATGTAACTTTTCACATATGTGTTGTATTAATCTTTACTGAAAAATAAATGCATAGAACCTAATTTTCTAATATTTTTGTTATTAAATATTACAATAAATTAAGACATATACTGTGATCTAAATACATTGCCAGATTTTTCACCTCTGTTTACCTTAATACATGTGTGTGTGTTTACAGTCTGTTGTATATTGTGCTGTAGCGAGTGACTGTTTTTATCTAATTTAGTGAGAGAGTAACACGTCTTCACTCTAACACATGATGATAGTCTGCCAGTCACACAACCTCTCTATAACACGTCATGGTTATAATCGAGTAACAGGTCCTCACTAGAACACGTCATACTCGTCAATCTTCCCCTAAAACACGAACCCTGGATTGTCCCACATAAATTTCCTATCAATTTGCCGATGCGTCGTCCGTAAATTCGAGGAAATTACCGGATTATCGGGAAGCGAAGATTCTGAAGAGCCAAAATTAATTCCGGCATCGGTGTTTTAAATGAAGCAGCTTAGTCGAGGTTTTATGTAAGAGAGGACAACACCGATACTAGGAGGAGGAGTAGGAAGAGTAGGAGGAAGAGAAGGAAGAGGAGGAGGAGGAGGAGGAAGAGGAGGAAGAGGAGGAGGAGGAGGAGGAAGAGGAGGAGGAGGAGGAGGAGGTAAAGCGAAAGGGGGAAGAAGATGATGATGATGATGAGGTGAAGAGGAAGAAGGAAGAAGAGGAGAGAAAGGCGAAGGAGAAGGAGAGGATGAAAAATGATGGAGAAAGATTAGGAGGAGAAGGAAAGGGTGAAGAGGAAGGAGGAAAATCAAGAGGGAGAGGAGGGGAATGAAGGGAGGGAGGAGGAGGAAGAGGAGGAGGGGAGGAGAATGAATGGGAAGAAGAGGAGGGGAGGAGAATGAATGGGAAGAAGAGGAGGAGCTTAGAGAGAAGGAAGGGGAGGAAGAGGAGGAGGAGAAAGAATGCTAGACCGTCATCATCAAATCGTTAAATCATAGTGCAATTAAGGTTAGTTATTTCACCCTCGAAAGTAGATATAAGGAACTTTGAACAGTATTAAACGATATACAGTTTAAACGAGGAGGGAAACGATACTGTGAATATATATCATCCGAGAGAGAGAGAGAGAGAGAGAGAGAGAGAGAGAGGAGACACGTTGTAGTATCAAAGACCAAGACAAGGGTCAGGGAAACCACACACACACACACACACACACACACACACACACATGGGTAATTATACGTGGTTTTTACCTTATTAACTACATACATCGCTACAACAAGAGACCTTATATACACGTAGTTAATGATGGAATAGAATGATACAAATTTCAATATCAGAATAAATAACCTATGTATTATCGTTAAAAGATAAAAACAAAAATATACCAGGCCACATTAAACCTCCGGGCCGTAGGTTGAAGAGATCAGGAAGTCTTGTTATTGAACTTATTTTCTGAGTAAGAAACAAGACCTTTATGTTCAATTTATTTTTCATAACTCTTAATCATTGTTATTTTTGCCTCATTAGAATTAGTAATAAATTAATTCTTTCCTTGTGATCAGGTAAATCTCGTGTAGTTTTATATATAGTAAATTAACCAGGTAGAGAAAATAGTTAAGTAAATTAATTATAAATATACTACATAAGTAAACCAGTAAGAAAAAGTTAATAATAAGATCATAAACAGATAAAAAAAGAGAAATAAGAGAAAAATGAAATGAAATTGAGGAGCGACAGAGTTGTGACAGAGTTGTGTGGGTCTGCATACCATGATGTGAAGTGATCGGACTCAGCCACACACGAACAATCAAGCCACTAATTATACAGTTTAGTCAACTCGTCCTCCAGGGATCACTCGCTTCACCACCCAACACCCGTGACCTTGTGGCATTCCCGAGACTGAGCAGGAGGGGGGTGATACATTCCAGGGGGGTTGATATATTCCAGGGGGAGGTTTGATACATTCCAGGGGGGTTGATATATTCCAGGGGGAGGTTTGTTTTGATACCTTCCAGGGGATTAATATATTCCAGTGGTGATAATACATTCCAGGGGGAGGTTTGATACATTCCAGGGGGGGGTTGATATATTCCAGTGGTGATAATACATTCTAAAGGGGGGGGGGGGGTGAATACATTGTAGTGAGTGAGGTATCCAATATTTTTCACACTAATAACATACAACATTGTTAATTATCTCAACACCAAGTTTATACAATACAACTCACGTACTTTAATTCTCCATAACTTAATATTTAATCTTTAATTTAATCAACGACTATAAGTATAATAGTAAAAACGAAAATATATGGAGACGAAAACTAATATGTTGAAGAAGAATAATATAACCCTCACTTTTATCAGCCATTGTGGTTCTATCAGCACCAGCCATTAGACATAGGTCAAGATAACCTCACTCTTTTGGCTTCCACTTTTGCCTAAATTCAACCCTTGATCCTGGCAACAAAACATCCCTCCCCCCTCCCCCCCTCTCTCTCTCTCTCCTCCTCCCTCTGACAGGTTGGTGGACCAAAGTCTCACCGCCTATCCATGCAGCCACCAGTCATGATAGTGTCTCGCAGGTCTGGTCTTAGACAGGTTTACCAGGAAATCCTTTGAGAGGAAAGGCTTAAGACGCTGAGCTGACCAGAACTCTTAATGGAAGTGTTTTTCCGGCCGCTTTATCGCTCTTTTAGCCTCTTAAAGTCGAGGTGTTACTCCGCTCTGCCAACTTTCTCTGCCTGGTGGGGCTTAAGATATTAATTTATCGTCGGAGAGAAGGAGATGCAGAAAGAAAGGACAAAAAAATCAGACCTTGTAACAGAATTATAGTAAGTTTTATTTTTATACCGATATTAGATTAAAAATTAGCGTCTGTGTTCGTGTCTGGGAGTTTAAGATGTCGTAAGAAACAGTTGCTTCTCAGAAACTCTCTCTCACACACACAGAGCAGATGTATGAGGGGTCATATGAAACAAATAATTGTGGATTTCGTTGCAAACAGTTAGGGCGAGTAAAGGTAATAATAGTTTTCACAAAAATATATTACTACTACCGCTGTTATTGTTATTACTACTACTTCTAATGATAATAATAATCAATAATAATAATAGTAATAATAATCATCATCAGAAATAACAACTCTTTAATTTCATCAAGAAATATATACTGTAATTATCGCTCGTATGGGTGCCAAATTAAAGTGCACTATATGGCATAAGATAAATAATGATAATATAACTGGAATTCTGTAAGTAGTGAAGATTAAACATCCATTTTCTCCTCTACAGTTTATATATTGTTAGGTCATTTCTCATGCTTCACGGTGGGTAACTAAGGCTTTCTTCTCCACACTTTGTCCTGCTGTCTCTACCATTCCTCCCATGTCTTGTCTCTTATCTCTCAGGGAGGTATTGTCTCTACCCATTCTCCCTAATTTTGTCTCTTATCTCTCCGGGGACCACATCTCTTAGTTCTATTCATTTATCACCGTCTCTCTGTGTATAGGGAGAGGGAGGCGACTTGGTTCTGTGTCATGATAGATGGTCATGGTGGGTTTTTGTTCCCAGTCGACGAGGATTACAGGTAACAGCTGGACATATTTCTAAATGATAAACAGGTGAGTATACCCTTCTCTCTCTCTCTCTTCTTTCTTTTATATTTCTTTCTTGGCCAGGAATAGTTAGTATGCAGTCACTGTCAGAGGCACACTCACTCTCACTACTCACTTGTCAAGAGGCAGAGTGAGTCACTAAGGGTCGGTGGTCGCATTATTAAGCTCTCCGTCTAGGCCAGGTGTCAGCCTCCCACGCCTTAATCAACGAGCAGCTGAGCCACCTGGAAATCTACTCAACGCGTCTTAACTCTCTCTACATTTTACTCTTTTTCTTTTCAAATTATTTTTATATTTTATCTTTTAAAACAAGTTATGTATAGTTACACAAACACACACACACACACACACACACACACACACCCACACACACACACACACACCCACACACACACACACACACACACACACACACATTTGGTAATAGTGTAAAGGCGACTACACAAGACAAGCCTCTAGTGCTACCGGTGATTGCTTCGACCCCTTGATGTTGTCACGAGTTGTTGGCTGACTAAGACGGCCAATTTCACTGCTCGAATAGGTAAAGCGGTCTCGAGTTTATACATGCTGACGATATTGTTGGCTGACGATATTGTTGGTTGACGAGGTTGTTGGATGACGTAATTGTTGGTTGAGAAGATTGTTGGCTGACGAGAAGGGGGAGGGAAACAATCCGAGATGTATTAAGCAGTCTCTTGCTCACACGGTCATTGTCCTTGTGTCATGATAATAAGAAAGAAATATTATCCCTACTCGACTTCAACAGATGATGGTGGCAAACATGGTCGGGTTACCTGTAGCAGCTGAGAAGGTTCCCACAGGTAGCCATTAGGTGTTGTTAATTTCTTGCCAGAGGATTATGTCACACTGTTTACTTCAAGGAGGAGGGGGGATTCTTACTGCATCTTCCTTATTTTAGGGTGTCGTATTCCTTTCCTTATTTCCTTATTAATTTAGGGAGGCCGTGTTACCCTTTCTTCAAGTTCCCTACTCTAAGACAAATATGTCACGCCCATAGACACACTTTAAATATTTTCTTTCCCGAGTCACTCATCCGTTGATCACACGTCATCTGGGCTTCACTTACTGCCAGAGACACAGTTAAAAGTAGGAAATAACGTAAGAGATAAGTATATGAAATATAGGTAATACTTGGAAAGAAGAGAGTAAGGGCGTATAAACTAAGCGACGTACATGATGACAAAGAGAGAGAGAGAGAGAGAGAGAGAGAGAGAGAGAGAGAGAGAGAGAGAGAGAGAGTAATACACACACATCTGACAAATTACTACAAGTAGGAAGGGTTGGAGGATATCAGGAAAAAACTATAAGTGAGGGAGAAGGATGTATTGAACGAACTAGGTAGAGTAATGTAACGCTGGGGGGTTGAGATAGCAAGGGATGTCAGGGTCCAGATTCACAAAAGCTCTTACGATGAATAAAACGAGGCGTGTGTGGTCGCAAGCTCGCCTCCAGGGTCACATAAACGAGCAGTGTGTGTGGTCCTATGCCAACCCACAGAACGACTGAAACAAGGTGGTCCCATGCTTGCCTCCTGAGGAAATATAAGACGTGTAATGGTCCTGCGCTCTTTATGGTGTACAGAGAGTGTTATCATCCAGGGTCAGGTAATGTTTCGCCCTGTTAACTAATGACTGTTTTGACTGATGACTTTCTTGACTGATGACTGCCTCGACTGATGATGGTACTGTTTAATTATCGCCTCGATTGACCAGAGTACAAGTAGTAGGGTAGTAGTACTTGTTGGCATCCAGATATAACATGACCATCGTCTCCGTCAACCTTGGTATGGCATCAAATAAACCATGAGAATTAATCTTTGAAAATCACAAGCACAACTTCTCGACCTGTATTAGAGTGAATCAATACCTGGAGTTACCAAATTATTGTCGTATACCAAGATCACGACACTTAACATTACCACCTTCGTATTAATTATTGTTTCCGTTATATTCAGATACATTTGGCAGCTCGGAATAACACAGAAGCCATTACACGATAATACAATTACCAAATGTCGTAATCCACTAATGTGTTGGAGCTGACACCCATAATGGCACACTGTTACCTAATAAATGATATTTACTGCATATAATCACCTTAAAGATAACACACCATTGTCGTAGAGGGCAGCATCACGACCTGACTAGTGGTCGTCTCACCACACACACACATAATATTTACATAATCCAAAAATTTTGCATAATGACGTCATGAAAGTGGTTGTGACGTAATTCATGACGTATCAAGAGAAAACGTCCAGCTAAGGGAGTTCAATTTTGTTATGTTGACTTATCTGTTGTGGCTCGGTAGTCTTGACAAAGTAGTGTTTACCTCGAGGAGTGGGTGGTAAAATGTACTGTACCAGGAGGCGGCCACTGAGCATGATTGTGTTATCTCATGTACACACCCAAACACTCATGTATACTGTATATACACATTCGCACAAACAAACACAACACACAGGTATGCATATATATAAATACACACTCACACACACACACACACGCACACACACACACTCGCACACACACACAACGGAAACAAACTGCCACTATTACTTCCAAATTCACAGAAGTGTAAACAAGGTACAATATTATTCCAGTAATTCGGCGAACTCTGACACAAGAGGACAAAAATAAGAGCCAGATGTTTGAAAGCGATTTTGTACTCGTGTAAATGTATGACTGTGGAGCTACGGAAGGGGAAGGGGGAGGTGGAAGTGGTAGTGGGAAGGGTAAGAGGGTTGGGGGAGTGGTAGGGGGAGGGGGAGTAATACGGGGAGGGGGAATAATACGGGGAGGGGGGTTGTAGGGGAGGGGACTGGTAGAGGGAGGGGGAATGGGATGGGGAGTGGTGAAGGGAGGGGGAGTGGTAGAGGGAGGGCATAGAAAGAATGGTGGTGAGGGGGGTGGGGTGAGAAGGGTAGTGGAAATGTCACTTCTCGTCTGCAGTTTGAAACCTAAGGGGATTAGCTTTGTCTATTTCTGTGATTCTATGTTTATAAAGCAGTGTGTGTGTGTGTGTGTGTGTGTGTGTGTGTGTGTGTGTGTGTGTGTGTGTGTGTGTGTGTGTGTGATGATGATAAACATTAGGATGAGAGAGGTCTTACCTCTATAGACTCTTGTTTCTCAGTCAGGCAGGAACAGGGAGAGGGGATAATATTGACAGTAAATAAAAATAGATAAATGAATTAAGGGGAAGAGTTATATTATGAAACATTAATGAGAGAGAGAGAGAGAGAGAGAGAGAGAGAGAGAGAGAGAGAGAGAGAGAGAGAGAGAGAGAGTCTACAAAAGCTTAAGATGAAAAATGGAATACATTTATGACCCGAATAAACTTATACTTGATGTGTATATAAGGTTCGTTATACTAGATCATATTTAGGTGTTTATGACCCAAGCAAACTTATACTTAACACAAGAGGTTGAGGAGGAGTAAAGGATGCAGCGGTGTGTGTGTGTGTGATGGAGATGTACACTGGCTTGAGAGATAGCACCATTAACTCACTGTATATATTGTGGAATATTTCACTATTGGCTTTACATTATGTATTGAAGGGTTATATAATATGTTCGAGGGTCTCTTAGCAATGGCCTTTCAGCTACACTACCCCCAAAGATTGTATTGATAATGTTATCTCGAAGAAACTTTAAAAATCTGTTGTTTATTGTCTGTAAGGCGTTGATTATTATCTTGTCATATGTTAAGTGATATAGTGTCATACTTCTCAATACTGCCGACCTTAGAGGCTGTGTGAGTCATGGCATAAGAAGTTAAGTGAGGGTGTTTCATACTGTGCTTCACAAGTTCTCTGGCTCTGGTGACGTCTTCCTCTTAAGTGTAAACAATAGTGTGGCTGTGATAATTGTGTGAGGTAATGTGATATTCGATTGTATTATTATTATTATTATTATTATTATTATTATTATTATTATTATTATTATTATTATCATCTTTAAATTTACACATATTTATTTCATTATTAATTACCCCAAATAATCGTCGAAAAAAAATTGACGCTTAAGCCAAGTCGTAAATGTTCACTTAAATCGTAAATAAAAAAATATATCGAGAATAGATAAGTTCTTACTTACAGGTAAAATGTATATGCAAAATTTAAATACAACAAATTTATATATAAATTTGCAAGTATTATTAGCGAAGATAAAGTCGGTTTGACTCATACATCTGATACAGTAATTTTTATTGATTATAGAATATAAGAAAATAATTCATATGATTAGGTGACAAAATCAATACTGCAGTGAGTTACCCAGGATGCGAACGACGCTCTCCTACCAACCAACCATAACATGTTCGTGATAGTTTAAGGTATAGTAACAATTATAATATTACCTGATCTCATTAGACGTCAGGTGATTTAATACCATCACGTTGACTTAAGAAATAGAAACATACAGATTGAATAAAGTTTTAAGAATATATCAAAGAAACTAATTAATGAATAATATATATATGGTAATTTATTCAGTCCCATCTACGATATATCCTGATGGTACTAATTAAAGGAGTATATAAATTCAATCAACATGAGTCCAGAGTTTCCCATTACAGTAATTGGACAGCTATCATTATTAACAAGGCTGAACATTTCATAGTCTCGCCTGGGAAGCTAACGAACCAATCACAAATTCCGAAGTTTTTTTCCTGGAGCATTTTGATTGGTTCGTGAGTTAGCTATCGGAGTTATACTGGAGTTACAATACA
Organism: Homarus gammarus; assembly: GCA_958450375.1. Classification (NCBI taxonomy): domain Eukaryota; kingdom Metazoa; phylum Arthropoda; class Malacostraca; order Decapoda; family Nephropidae; genus Homarus; species Homarus gammarus. The sequence continues at coordinate 1,319,123 of CAUDMG010002210.1, forward strand.
GCTTGTTCTTTTACTGTTAACTTTATATAATAATTGGCAATTTTGTCTTTTTTTTTTACATGGATTGTCTTTGTCTTCCATAGCAGCTCTTATTGCATTTTGTCTTTTTGTATGTTTTTATCGTATTTTTGTTCACATATTTGTTTACAGTTATAAAATACCTTCTTCTCCTCCATATTTGTTTCCCCCTGTCTCCTCTTCCTCTCTGTTTCCTCTTCCTACCTGTCTCCTCTTCCCCCTGTCTCCTCTTCCTCCCTGTCTCCTCTTCCTTCCCGTCTTCTCCTCCCTGTCTCCTCTTCCTTCCAGTCTTCTCCTCCCTGTCTCTTCCTCCTCCCTCGTCTCCCCGTCTCCTGCTCCTCCTCTACGTCGCCTTCTCGTCCTCCCCCCCTCCTCCCTGTCAGTCATGATGACAATAATAATATGGGGCACAGCTGAGCCGTTGTGGAGGCCTGGAGGGATAACTTAATATTCTACCATTATAGAATATGACGTCAGCTGATACGTGTAGTCTCTCTCTCTCTCTCTCTCTCTCTCTCTCTCTCTCTCTCTCTCTCTCTCTTATTTATTTCCTCCAAACCCTCTCAGTATTTATATATCTTAGTTTATTTAATTCTCTTTTGTGTTTGTCTGTCTTTTGTCTGTCTCTCTATCTCTCTAAATTTCAATGGCGTTACGAATAATAATAAGATACACAGGTGAATTAAATTTAACCTAGAATATCCCAATTTAATGACTCCATCAAGCTCCTCAGGTATTCCTCCTTCTGGATGCCATTGAGTGTCTAGTGAGTCTGTAGCCTAAGGTCACTCAAGAACTCCGAGACTTTGGTGTTCCAGCCTCCCAGAGTCTTACCTACCAGTTCATGAGTGTTATCTATC
>CAUDMG010002210.1:1322500-1380394 GCA_958450375.1 Homarus gammarus
TAAGTTATACTGAAATCTCCCTATAATCACCGGCCAGGTTAGTTACAGGTATTTGGAACCTGATCATAACCCGTTCTCTAATATAATTTGCTCGGTGTTTATTAATAGTTATATAGGTTAATATTCGTTTTTATCCCAATAGATATTTCGGATTTTTTTTCTACCATTATCACTAGAATTCTTTTTTTAGGTCAGGTCAGGTCAGGTCAGGTCAGGTCAGGTCAGGTCAGGTTAGGTCAATTAACAACACCAAAATACCGTAATTTGTTCATGATTACTTATTATTAGCTAAAAAATGACTTATAGGGAAAATTATACGGGATTTGTGAGGAAACGCCTTTAACTAATATTAAGCTTGATAACAGGATGTGATTTTATTACGTATTAAGACAAAGTATATTAGAAGTTATTAATAATGTTATTTAATATTATTTTGTGAATATTGCATTTCACAAACGGAATTTTTATGAAAATAATGAAAATTGTCATGTGATTAGTTGGAGCAATTTAGAGTATGATAATTATTAAAGAAGATTATATTAGTTGATTAGTTAATAGGACTGTCTTTAAGCTTGGCTAGTGTAGGGAGGGACTTGGTATTACTGTGGTTACCTGTGTATGAGAGAGAGAGAGAGAGAGAGAGAGAGAGAGAGAGAGAGAGAGCATTAGCATTGTTATGGTTTAGTATATAATTAAATATTTGAGCACACACACACACACACGCGCGCGTGCAATATTTCCCAGTTCGGTTTAAAATTTAATTACTTTGGGGGTAAATTGACGTTTGATTTCAATATGTGTCAAAATCACGCAACAAAATGCAATTAAATCACCTTGTAAACAAATGACGTAATAAAAACACCTGAGCCAACCGCCCTTGTTATTGACCTCCAACTTATTACAGCCACGATAGAGACGAGTTTAACTTTGTATTATTACTTTAGTCTGACTAATAAATATGACATCTTTCTTTTTTATTCTGTTTTGGGTTCAGAGATAAAAAAGTTCAACTGTTCTTAAGTAGAGTTCTTTTAGCTACACATACAGTACAGACATTTACGATGTCGTGTGCTAAGAATAAAAGAACATTAAAATATGACCACAATGTTTAATTTTCTGTACAGCAGAAAAAAATAGATAATGAATAATTGGTTGATCATTATGTGTTGTGTAAAAGAACAATATGGAACCAGAGAACACCATAACAAGACTGTGGTGATAACGTGACCAGTATTACACAAGGTTAAGTGACCCAGGTGTGTCCCAGCGCCTTAATAATAACAAAAGCTTCAACAATAACAACAAGAGCTATTAACAAATAAACAAAACAAGTCACATTCCATCACAGTTTTAATAGTTTAATTTTTATTTTTAGTTTTTGTATTATATTTTTATTTCCGTTAAAGCTTCTATTGATTCTGGCCAGCTGCTCGCCGCTGCTGCAGGAAAACAAAGATAAACAAAACAATATTAATGGTAAGGGAGAGAGAGAGAGCAGCACGTGAGCTACACTTCCATCTGGTCAACTGTGACGTTTGGTGGCTGGTGGAGGTCACTGATCCAATAACCCACACGGTACACCCGGCCTCCTAGCACTACCCTTTTGTTGTATCTTTCCTTCACTGTAAACAAAAACAAAGTAAACACAGCTCGCATAGGTAAACAAAAACATGTTTGTTGATGATCCACCCGGCAGCGACACACTACCATTTTTTTTAGTTTAAAGGAAGAAAAATATTGCAAGCCAACATATAGTTTTTTTTAACCTGTGTACATATCAGTTTGTGTTATCAAGATAGAGGAAGATAAAACGTTGTGAAGGTGATGTTGACCAGGAGGACGTCGCCTTCACACACCTCCTTCAGCTGACTCATAATGCTCACAGATGAAAAAGATACACAGATTATTGACTCCTTGTAAATGTTTTAGATTTTTATAGTAGAAAAAAAAACTTCCGTACGAACACTAACATCAATAAGAATGTGACTAGATTAAACTCTCATAACAATATTATACTGTTATACTGTGAAGTTTCTCTACATTTAACTTAGAAAATTGACTTTATCTCCCCAGTTGTAAAGTTAGGCACCTATTCACGGCAGGGAGGGCTGAGGGTTACCATGGGCGTGAACCAGTGAACATTAGGACAGGGGACGAATGCTGTACATACTCGGCCACACTAAAACAAACCTATATAAATCCATAAGGAAAAGTAACAATGTAAAAATATATAATCTCCTGGTAATAATAAAGAAAGTTAGATTAAGTATAGCTCCAATAACTATACTATTAACATTTAAGTCTTGAAACACCTGGACGAAATTTTGTATTGTAGTTTGTGATAATTATGTGAATGGTTGTTACCCGTTCACTCCGTCTTTCTCTCCTAGTTGTGAATTAACCCTCTGAAGACGATGGTTTAAGCTTTGACACTTTAAGGACGATGATTTAAGGTCATAACCCTTTGGCTATAACATCTTAGGAGCAATATAGGACAAATAATAACCCAATGAGAAAGATGGTTTAAGTTATAAATCTTTGAAGGTGATAAATTAAGCTTGATCCCCTTTTTCAGGACCATTCTCTAACCAATAATCCTCATGGGGGGATAAAATAACCGTCGTTAAAGGGCTAAAGACAACAAAAAACTCACTAAAGTACATGAGGGGGACACACGCGCGGCTGAGAGATACGGGGCAGTTGTCCGACCGTAACTTTTCTGAATGGACATAGACGACCATTGGCAAATACGAGGCCTCGGGGGTGATCCCAGGGCAACACCATCAATCCGGAAATAATGGACGCTATTAACCGTGACAACAAAACCAACAGTAACATTTCCCACCGGTTTTAATGGGTTTATTGTCCCCCTCTTCCCTACATTATTACATATATTCTGCTACATTAACTCAATCCCTATTTTTTTTCTCATTTAGATAGAACAATAATGAATAATGCCATACTAACTGTGACCATCACTATCATAATATTTTTCATGCAAATTGATAAATAAAATCACAAATATATTTTATTATTTTTTTTATTACTAAAAAAATATCGAAAAATTTTACTTGCATTTTTTCAGCGAGTTAATAGTACGGGTTGTATCAGGTGATTTTAACGAGTGTAATTAAGGAAGCTATCAGTAACTTTAGCGTTTGTTTTTAGGATACAGCCTGTAACATAGTCTTTGCCTGTACTAAAGTTTTTTTTAGAATACAGCAAACATGACAGAGCTTTTAGGGGACTAGAAATTGTAACATAGATATTTTCTGGATTAAAGCCTATAAACTAGAGTTATATATAATGATATTTAGAAAGGGAAAAAGGTTTATAAAAAAAAGTCTGATTATGATATATATTATAACATTGCAGTATTTTTGAGTAATAAATCCGATTATCTATAGAAGGTAGACACAGGTATTCCCCCTTCAACATGCTCATTAACAACCCAGGTAAATAGACCAGTTAATGACCTTTAATTAGAGTTCCTTACCATTCAAGGGTTACTACTGAACCTAATTATCTGACATTATATTTTTGAGGGCGGCTTCTTGATTAACTTTCCAAGGAGATCTATATTTAGATATTAAAGGATTTCCAACTCAATTGATAGTTTTAAAAGTATGAAGATTACCACCAGAAGTTCTTGAGGGAGAGATTTGATATTCCTTACACTGTTATACTCATGAACATGTTGAAGAAGGAGTTTGGATAATTAGACCTAATACTGAAAGGTCTTTTACCAGGTCGAATTTGTTGAGGGAGTAATATAAGTAGACAGTATACAGGATAAGTATACAGTATATATTATCTTGAAGAAAAAATTGAGTGTCATCCCAGCTTGTCTGTGCAAAGTAATAATAGTCATCCTATATAAAATCTCCTATTACAGAATTAACACTAATTGTTGAGTAATTCCCCAGCGGCGCCTAAAAGATATATCTAAACTTAATGTGGTTTTCATGGACATTAGGCAGGAAAATGGTTCAGCCAGTTTGATTTTTTTTGTCGCAATTGGTATTGAATATCTGGCAGCTGTAACATGCTGCCCGATGCTAACATTAACAGTGGCTGACCTGATACTTATTGTCGAGGGACATAAACTGGTAGGTAGGGCTATGGTGTTTACAGTGTGACTCCAACCACTTATTGTATGGTTGTAGAGGTGATATCTTATTAGGACATTATCACTCTTGTATTCTTCTGTGTACGACGGTGAAATTACTTTATTGTGGGTGTCTGTCATCTCGTGGTATTGGCTCTGTTTCCAACTCTTGTTTCGCTCCATATACAGTAAAGGTCACTCCACATAACCAGATCAATATACAGTACACAAAGTCAACAATATGAAAGATTCAAACGTTTACCGCCTCTGGTACTAAGACAGATATACCGAAATCCACTAAACGCTATTCAAAAAGTTAGTCTTAAACACATTAACCTAAGAAAGACTCCACCATGCTTATGACAACACAATATATCACCTAACTCTTCCTTCCTCTTTTCCCCTATACAAAGAAACAGAAACAGAAAGTCTTATATTTTTACGACAGTCAAAAGACGAAGTGATAAACCTGCTAATGTTGTTTTGGTTCCGAGAGCTGTGGAGTGAATTGTTGACGAGGAAAATATGTTTCAAGTCATGTGCGGATTCTTTATGCTGTCAGTTGTGGGAGAGTGAGGGAGTATTGACACTGCTTACTGCTACACGTGGAGGAAAGTGTGTTATGTTTAATTATTATCTTATTAACATTATTACACCCCGTCAATATGTTGTTACCGTACTTTAATAATCGACCATAATAACCCTTATTATCACAACCGTTGCTCAAAATAATTTTCATAACGCAATAATCATCCATAACCACTATCATCACAACATCAAAGAAATTAAGTACAACAAACATAGCAAGCAACCATAAAAATTATTACCATCACTATCACAAGATCTATCACTACCAGAACAACCACCACTACCATAACAATCACCACTACCATGACAACCACCACCACCACAACAACCACCATTACCATAACAACCACCACTTCCACATCAACCAAACCACCACAACAATCATCACTACCACAGCAAATACCACCAATGCCATAACAGATATAACCACAACCACCTCAACAACCACAACAACCACTACCGCAACAGCCACCACTACCACAACAACAACCACAGCCACAACAACCACCACTACTCACAACAACCACAACGCCCACCACTACCACAGCAACCATCACAACCACAACAACCATCACTACCACAACCACCACCAGTACCACAACAACCATCACTACCGCAACAACCACCACAGCCACAACAACCATCACTACCACAACAACCACCACTACCACAACAGCCACCATAGCCACAACAACCACCACTACCACAACAACCACTACCACAACAGCCACCACAGCCACAACAACCAATACCGCACAGCCATCACTACCAACACCACTACCACAACACCACCACAACAACCATCACTACCACAACAACCACAACAACCACCACTACCACAACATCAATACCACAACAACCACCACACACAACCACCACTACCACAACAGCCACAACAACCACAACAACCACCACTACCGCAACAGCCATCACTAACCTAACAACCACCACTACCACAACAACCACCACTACCACAACAACCATCACTACCACAACAACCACAACAACCACCACTACCACAACAGCCATCAATACCACAACAACCACCACTAACACAACAACCACCACTACCACAACAGTCACCATAGCCACAACAGCCACCACTACCACAACAACCACCACTACCACAACCACAACTACCACAACAGCCACCGCTACCACAACAGCCACCATAGCGACAACAACCACCACTAACACAACAACCACCACTACCACAACAGCCACCATAGCCACAACAACCACCACAGCCACAACAACCACCACTACCACAACAATCATCACTACCACAACAACCACCATTACCACAACAGCCACCACTACCACAACAGCCACCATAGCCACAACAGTCACCACTACCACAACAGCCACCACTACCACAACAGCCACCATAGCCACAACAGCCACCACTACCACAACAGCCACCATAGCCACAAAAACCACCACTAACACAACAACCACCACTACCACAACAATCATCACTTCCACAACAACCACCACTATCACAACAGCCACCATAACCACAACAACCACCACAGCCACAACAACTACCACTACCACAACAATCATCACAACCACAACAACCACCATTGCCACAACAACCACCACTACCACAACAGCCACCACTACCACAACAGCCACCACTACCACAACAACCACCACCACAACAACCATCCACCAGGTAAAAGCCACAGTAACTATTTAAGAGAAAGTGAACTTTGAGAGACACTTGATATGTGAGATAAATTGGTCTTCTCCATCTGGCCAGGTAAGTCGATGCCAATTTGTGAGTTTCCCTCTTCTGTTGACATTGTGTTGAAGTGACTGTGGTGGACTGTGGTAGTGACTGTGGTAGTGACTGTGGCGGTGGACTGTGGACTGTGGTAGTGACTGTGGTGGACTGTGGTAGTGACTGTGGTATTGACTGTGGTGGACTGTGGTAGTGACTGTGGTAGTGACTGTGGTGGACTGTGGTAAGGAGAGAGGTGGTGGACTTTGGTAGTGGATTGTGGTGGACTGTGATAGTGAGTGTGGTTGTGACTGTGGTGGTGGACTGAGGTAGTGACTGTGGCGGTGGACTGTGGTGGACTGTGATAGTGAGTGTTGGGTTAGGTTAAGTAAAATTTGGTTAGGTTAGTTTAGATTAGGTTCGGTTAAGTTAGGTCCAATTATGTTAATTTATGCTACACAAAAGAAAGACTCTATAAGGTAATGGCAATGTTAGACAAATACTCAGGTGTAGTAGACAGTGTTTGCTGTGTGTTCCGCCTCTCACTGCTGCCCACACACTAAACTACTTACACACGTCATTAACTTTTACAAATTGGAGTTTCTAGTTAAAGCGAGTGTGTGTGTGTGTGTGTGTGTGTGTGTGTGTGTGTGTGTGTGTGTGTGTGTGTGTGTGTTTGTTGCGGGTATGTCTGTGTGCCAGTGTTTGTTTTAGTATTGTTGTGTTAGTGTGTACGTGTAGGTGTATGTGTTTGTATATGATATAGGAAGGAATATAATTAGGATGTTATGTGGTCGACTTTTTCTCCTGTCACCCCGTATACTGTTACCTCCCTCTCCCTCTGTCTCTATTTCCCCTTTACCTTCCCTGTCTTCTCCACTCTCTCTATGCCCTCTTCTCACGGAAACAAAAAGGTGAGATCAGGGTAAGGGTCTTCTCCTGGCTCTGAAGTATCACCTGGGACAACAGCAACAACAAGTGGGCCCTCCACACCTTACCTGTGATAGAACAACACCTTCACCACTAGGGGGTAGTACACCTCTACACCCAGAGGGGAACCAGCAAAATACACCCCAACACCGGCGGGGGCACCAACAAGTATTCCCCCTATCCCCCAGAAGAACAAACAAGTATGCCCCGTCGGCAGGCACCATCCAAGGACCCCCCCCCCCCCGGCGGCCACCAGCGGTAGTTCACAGTTACACTCAGGAAGTAAATGGTCCTCCTCAACATTTCTTGAAACATTTTTCTTCTGTTCGTAAGAAAAACATTCAGTATAGATTTTTCACTTACTTGTGTACTCGAGTGTTGACGGTGTGGCAACGTGTCGTGGTATTTGGTATTCACGACACGACAACATTACCTCCAAGTTGCTCTGAAATTCACAGTTTGTGTTTTTAGTTTCACACAATGTTATACCACAAGAGTTAGCTTGTTTATGTTGTTGTTAAGAGTAGTGTTGCTGCCTCACCTCCTTCTCTCTTGTGGGTCACCTGTGTCATGACTACCTGTGACCCTTGTCCTCACTTGGTGCACGTGTTACACACACACACACACACACGCACACACGCACACACACACACACACACACACACACACACACACACGCACACGCACACGCCTATGTGACCCCACACAGTATGGCAAGAGACCAGCCCGGACCATCAGCTGTAAGCAATAATAATTTGTTTGTTCAATTTATTCATTTTCCTTCTCCTTTCAGTTATGAAAGCTTTTGTTAAACGACCCACCCATCCCATGTCTTTGCATAAAATAAGTCATTTTTGTCTAATGTATATTTTCAGCCTTCGGGCTGCAGAACTTTTTCAATAAACCGTTAATTATTATTATTATTATTATTATTATTATTATTATTATTATTATTATTATTATTATTATTATTATTATTATTATTACACACACACACACCTGTACAAATATAAAACCAAATATACCTGTACAGGTTTTACACCCACACACACCTGTACAGGTGTAACACCCGCACCTACAGTGGCAGATCATGTATAAAAGTAGGAAGAGTCTTTGAGAGATGACGTCATCTTGTGTGTTGTTATCGTCCTGCTTCTGTTCACACCATAACATACACCTGGTTCATTAGTCCTGGCTTGTGTAGGTAATAATCTACAATTTACAGCATATTACTTGTTCCTCAAACATGCTCGAGATAGTATCAAGAACCAGCTGCTGCCGCCGTCCTAATTGACCTATTCAACTGATGTCTGAGCTGGTCCACACTCTTACTACATCATAGTCCTTATTTAGCTTTTAATAACAACAAAATTAATGGGACCTTCATTATCCTATAAATATATCTAAATTAATTTTAACACTCAGACGCTCAAGTTGTCCAGTTTTTATTTTATTTTACATTTAAGTCATCTATCTGTTCACTGCCAGTACCAAATATTTATATCTTTATTATCTGCTAACCATATTTCCGTCACAAGAAATCGACGTACAAAAATTTTTCAATATTCTGTCATTAACTCTTTCCTTCCTGGTTTTATTCCCACTCAGACCAGATGATAGATTCAGGTGAACAGTAATACCATCGTGTATCTCACCTGTGATATAATTACCGTGGTATAATTACGGATAACAGCTGATGCGTTGTAATTAATGAGAGGAACATTGTGACTGCGTGTTTTATGACATGATTTAAGCATGTGGTCGTTATGGGGAGTGTTATAGCCAGAGTGCTTTATGGCTGGTGCTGCGAGATTGGTGTTTTTCCAAAGTCTTTGCCAAAGGAAAATAGATAAACGAGAGAGAGAGAGAGAGAGAGAGAGAGAGAGAGAGAGAGAGAGAGAGAGAGAGAGAAACGCTTGCAGTAATCTTATCCACCACAACAACTGGATAATATTAGATCTAGGAGAATGTGAATCCAATAATTGCATCACCTTCTGTTTATGGTTAACTGCTTCATATATCAGACTAGTATGTGTACTGTATTCTTGTTGTCAGTCCATTGGAAAGATATACCTTATACACATAACGACGTATAACCATTCCTAGCTGGACGTGAGATGCAGGTTAGCGATGTTCATTAGACTCTCAAAGATAATATTCTAAGCAACTTTGTCGACGTTAGTAAGAAGGATGAGATAGTTTGGTCATGTGGTGTAGCAACAAGAGTGGGAGGCGATCAGAGTAGCCTGGAATGAGTCGATTGGACGTGGTAGAGTACTGTGAATAGTCGTGTGAAGAATCGTGGTTGAGAGAGAGAAAGAGAGAGAGAGAGAGAGAGAGAGAGAGAGGCGCAAAATACCAAGCTGTAAGTGGGAAAGACTTGAGACTGAGGAATGTGGATACGATTAAGAAAGAATAAGAAGGAAGAAAGAAGAAAAATTAACTGTTGTGTTGTCATGATCAAAACTTGTAAAGATAAGTGGGGGGGGGGGGGTTAGTTAATTGTTGTGTTCTCGTCAATTTGAACTCATATTTGTTTTTGAAGGCGTGGGATATATAGTCTGTTAGAGCCTCTTGTGCCAGACAACACGAACCTGGGATTTAAAAGATCTGGTGAAGGGATATAGTAATAGTGTCTTTTGTCTATTGTTCTCAAGTTAATAATGACCGGGGAGTTTGTTAGCCAATAGGGATCAGTTAATAAGTACTAGGCAGGTTATCTAAGTTACGAAGTTTGGTAATATAATGACTCTCTGGGGTCAGAACAATAGCTCACCGGACAAAACTCACCGGGAAAAAACTCACTCAACCTAACCCTAACTGGTGCACCAGACCCTCCAGCACTTGCCACTGAAGGCAGGAGCTGAAGGAATTGTGTGCTAGAGTCTGGTGTTACGAGACGTAGTTTATTTTTACAAACTTCTCTCCTACACACTCAGTAACCCCTGTCTCATTAATTATTAACATCTATCCGCAAATAATATTAAGACTATGAAAATTGGATTAATATTTAAGACATACCAAAGGTCAGAAATCAGGGGTCAGTTATATGATACTCATTATATATACAGTACTATATTTCTTATTATATAACTGATCAAATCAACATTAATTTCATGACGGTTAATTGATAACATATATTGCATCAGAGGTCAAAGGTCAGGGGAAAATATCCTCATTGTTATGATTATCAGGACAATATAAAGTGCACAGAAATATTTCAGTGGTCCTATTACGAAATCCCTGAATAGAGTGTAAGTGATGATACTGTTGGTGATTACTCTGGCTCAATACGACCTGAGCAAGTTTCATTATGAATTGATTTATACTTTATGATATTGTATTATTATTAAATTTTTCTTCTCTTTGTCTTTATGGATATATTGTGCATTACTCTTTAACAACTAAACATCAACAGTGCTAAGAGATACCGTCAGATATTTATTTTTGTTTTAACTCTCTCCTCCTTGTGTTAACATCGTTGGTCAGTGAGTCAATTTGGTGACTCATTACTAAAGGTCAGAGGTCCAGTGTTTTATAATAATAATAATAATAATAATAATAATAATAATAATAACAATAACAATAACAATAATAACAATAATAACAATAATAAACATGAAGAGTTTTCGAAGACAGTGCTAACACAACGGACCACACCCGTCCTCCACCGAGATACACCGCTACGAAAGTCTACGGATAAGACCACCCATGTTTCACTTACTCATGGCGGGTTACACATACAAGGGCAGCCTGACGTGTGTTGTAGGAAAACACACACACACACAATATTACTACGTCAATTTTTATACTGAAATCATTGTACATTATATTTCATTCATAACACAGGATTCATCTAACATTTTAGCTGTGAACGACGATACAAGATCTGAGCTATTGTATTAAATGTTTACATGGACTTAGAAGATATGTTGCGAGGATTTTTTTAAACTATTTCCTCGAGCAAACACGGACGTTGATGAAGACCAGCTGGGTAAATAGTGTTGCTCCTGCGTCGTGTTTCACCTTGCGTTGCGGCACCTGGGGTCATACCATGGATTTTGTTCAAATTTCATACAAAGGTACTAATTCACATGCTAATTAAGTTCACAATTAATAGAAATCGAGCAATTAGTGTTGATTAATGACCTCTGAAATTATTAAAAATATTAATATTTAAAAACTCAATTACGTTGTGCCAATTAGTATTAAATCGCATTTATATACAGTTCTTAAAAAAATGTAGACTATCTTTACTACATATGCATGTTAGTTTTTATTTTCATAAAAAATGTCGTTTGAAATGAAACATTTTCTTGGTTTAATGGTTGATGCAACGTGCTTGTTTTGAGTTGATATTTTCCTACGTACATATAATACATATAAATTTACTTCATATACTTTCTTGAGGAACAGTGACGAAAAAATAATTTCTGTGTGTATGTTTTGTTGTGCGTGTGTGTACGTTGTTTTGTGCGTGTATGTGTTTGTGTGTTCATGTGTGCGATGCGCGTGTGTGTATTTGTGTGTGCGTGCGTGTGTATACTTGAGGCCATAACCTCCCCCAACACAAGCGGCTAAGTTGTGTCGCTTCTCATCCAGGCTAAGTGTCCTTCATCCTCTGGTAAACACTGAACACATTTTCCCGGAAGAGCAACGCTTCCTTCTCTCTCTCTCTCTCTCTCTCTCTCTCTCTCTCTCTCTCTCTCTCTCTCTCTCTCTCTCTCTCTCTCTCTCTCTCTCTCTCTCTCTCCCAGTCCTACTTACAAAAAAATAAAGGGAATATCTCTTTCCGAGAGCAGTGTTCATCTTATTCAACTTTTCCACTTTGGCTCCGAGATCAGAGGAAGGGAGTCCCCATATCTTATAAATAACAAAACAGAGGAACATTACATTATTCCAATGGTGCTTTAACTAACATTTAGTGAGAGGAAAGGATATACAATGCAAATCAGGAAGAATGACATAAAGAGAGACGAGTATTAACAATTGTAGAAGGTCTGAGAATTTGGAGAGTTATGAAAAACGTACTGAATGTCAAACGGGTTACTGAGTCTCAATTTCACAGTTTCCCCTGTAGTAAATGGGAAGGAAAAGGTGGAAGAAAACTCTCAGACGTTATTAATCTTGAGAAAATCATAAAACACTGGACCTCTGACCTTTTGTAATGAGTCACCAAATTGCCTCACTGACCAACGATGTTAAGGAGAGAATTAAAAAAAAACTACAGTCTGACGATGATGTTTGGTTGTTAATGAGTAATGCACAATATACCCATATAGACATAGAGAAGAAAAATGAAATGAAAATATAAATATCATAAAGTATAAATCTAATCATAACGAAACTTCCTCAGGTCGTAATAAGACCACCGAAATATATATATCTGTGCAACTTTATAGTGTCCTAATAAGCATAACAATGAGGATATTTTCCAATGACCTTTGACCTCTGATGCATTATATGTTTGTTATGAATTTACCGTCATAAAATTAATATTGATTTGAGATATGAGTCATACAGTAATATCATAAATGGAATATATGTTAACCTGTGAAGTCTCCTTTTATATTGTATTCAATAGATATAAATTTTTAGTATGTCCTATTTTGGTTCACTTGTCTCTCAGTGGCTAGCCCCTTAAACAAATCCAGGGAAATTTCTTGTAGTTTACTTGATTTTATTTGTTTTCATTTGTTTTCCCTCACACACACACACACACACACACACACACACACACACCTGTATATCATACGTCGGGCTGCCCTTTTATGTGTTACCCGTCATCATGAGTAAGTGAAACCTGAATGGCGTTGTCCGTAGACTTTCATCTCGTTGTATCTGTTTGACGGTCGTGCTCCGCTCTGTCCGTAGCCATTTATAACCTCATTAATGTTTACTATTATTATTATTATTATTATTATTATTATTTATTATTTATTATTTATTATTTATTGTTATTGTTATTATTAATAATAATAATAATATTATTATTATTATTAGTAGTAGTAGTAGTAGTAGTAGGCCACGTAGTAGTAGTAGTAGTAGTAGTAGTAGTAGTATTAGTATTAGTATTAGTATTAGTATTATTTTTATTCACGCCTTGATTATTTTATTAACTTAAATTATAGCACGTTCTTCAATAACCTAGTAGTTAATTCCTTACGTAGCCTCCAGATTCACACAGCATTAGCCCTTATGTTTGATGCAGCGATTTTTGTATGAATTAAAAAAAATATCTAGTAGATAAATAAAAGCACATATATTATCTTTAAAACAACGAGATTATTATTTGTTTTCCACTCAAGACGTCAATACATCTTAACTATAAGGACCAGTGATCATCATCAGACGACATTTTGCCTTTTGCTCAGCACCAATCAGAAATCAATTAGTCATTCTCCAGTAAAGACGAGACGATAGGTAATCTGTCTCTTTCTCCAGCAGAGGACATCCAAGAAGCAATTAATCTTTTTGTCCAGGTAATGAATCATAGATAATTGACCAGCGAGAATCATCACATAAAAAATATGTTAATGAAGGCGTTCCCTAGTTGATGTAAACACCAATACTTAACAAGCTCATCAATACTCGGTGAAGTAGTGTCTCAGTCCTTATTTTTTCTTTATATTACGTATAAGTGTTGACAGGTCATGAGGGAAGAGAGTAAGAAAGAAACACCATCTTATAGGTTTCCTTGCCTCCTATTCTTTGACGTAATCATATGTTTAGGTTCTCAGAATTATAACACTGCTAAAAGTGATCAATTTCATATTAAATTGTTTATATGTCCATTTGTGTCAGGACATGGGAATTACACTTCATTTGTTTGTATGTAAAGGTGGGTTTAAGTATGTGTATCTGGATGTACGTAGATATGTTGATACGTGTGGGTGTAAATGTACGTATTTTCTTTTGTGTTTATTTACAGCTATAGAGACATTATATATACGTAGAATTGGAAGATGTAGAACATATACACATAATCTCACCGAAAGTAATATGACATTCTACTCTGAGGTAACTTCTCTTACAATTTCAGTTACTGTCTTCAGAGGGCGAGGCTAGGACTACACGTTAGAGGCAGGGAGGTGTAATTGTTTAATGAGTCGACACGGAAGACCAGAGGTGATTAATGAGCCCAGGGGTCGTGAGGGTGACCTAGGACCCCATAAGCCACGGGGCATAAAGAAGATGGAGGTACTAGATGAAGTAATTTGGCTTAACCTCCGTTTCAAGTGGAAAAAAATAAAATAAATTAGTAAGCGAGAGAGGTAGAGAGGAAGGGAAGGAGGGAAGGG
This sequence comes from Homarus gammarus, assembly GCA_958450375.1. Lineage (NCBI taxonomy): Eukaryota > Metazoa > Arthropoda > Malacostraca > Decapoda > Nephropidae > Homarus > Homarus gammarus. The sequence continues at coordinate 1,337,154 of CAUDMG010002210.1, forward strand.
TCGCGTGCCCTCAACACCTCCCTTCATCACCTGAAACAGCATTGTATTCATAATTGCATTCATCCTCTTATCTCTTATGTACACTTATGTATATATTTATATATACAGTAGTTATAGTTATAGCTATAGTTATATCATGTTAAGCTAAGTATAATTACCGAGTAATGTTAATTTTTAGGCATTCTTCTTTTTGTTTGGGGGGGGGGGGGGAGGGCTTCGAACTGGCCATAAACGATTATGTACATCATCATAATACATATAAATGAACTGTTTAATTGAAAACCTAATTTGACCTGACATGACCTGACCTGACTTGATCTGACGTAATATCACCTAACTTCCTTGGGGTCTTAAAATGAAACACGACAAAGTTTGCCGTAAATTACATAATTTCCATTATGATGTAATAACAAAAACAAAAAGTTATCCCTATCTGGCAGACGTAATTTGCTTTTTAAAACTTAATCGACAAATCTCCCTATTTAGTGAAACATACTCTATATATACAATACGACGTGGCAAGTGTCTACTATACACAGCGTGGAATCCATGGTGTCATCTATACACAGTATGGTACACATAGTGTCTGGCACACACAATCCTCCACCAAGATGCGTTACCATTAACTCTCACTTGCTCTCTTTATCTTTCTTTCACTCTGGATCCCTCTTTCTCTCACTATGAATGTCTCTCTCTCTCTCTCTCTCTCTCTCTCTCTCTCTCTCTCTCTCTCTCTCTCTCTCTCTCTCTCTCTCTCTCTCTCTCTCTCTCCCTATCCCTGTTAACTTTTCTCTATGACAATCAACAATCGCTATATCCACCTCTCTCTCTGTCCGCCGTGTTGGAAAAATGAATGTTTGTGGTCATAACACAGAAAGTAACAGAATCAAACGTATTATTTTACAAAGCCACGAAACACCAACAGTATTTCACTTTGTCTGTATGGAATAAAACTTATATTTTTGGATGGTCAGGAGAGGGGTTGTAGGGGGGGGGGTATTGTCTCCTCTATGTGCGGTGGTATTTATGACCAATATCATGTTTTTTTATCTCAGTTAGACGATGACGTTGTAAACTACCACAACAACGTACAATACTATTTTGTTCTGTATTATTCTTTCTTCAGTAGACTATGTTAACTGTAGGGAAGAGGACCAAGCGTAGAGGTGCACCTATTAACGTCATCCTGGAGAAGATTATTGTTTACACTCTCAGGATGGCGACTGGTAACACTGCATGTAAGGTCGAACGGTCGGAAGTCACTCTAGGAAAAAGGTCGTAGGTACAGCCTTAGGATGGTGAGTAGTTACACTAAAAGTAAAGTCAAAGATAAGCCTTTTAAGAAGGTCAAAGGTCACGGAGGGTCACCTACCATGTTATGCCTTATATTTTGTTATTGTTAAACGTTTATTTGTTCAAAATGTACCTGCTGTTGTGTAATATCTGTTAACTTCAGATGTGTTAACAATGGACCGTTAAGGCCAGAGCTGATAATGACGTACTGTAGATATAATTCCAATTAAATCAAATTCATACGAAGAAGTCCTTGACATACGCTGACCATACCTAACCACGCTTAATATACTGTTCACTAGGTATTGGTCACACTTTACCTGATCTAAGGTGACCCAGGGTAACTTTGGTCATATGTAAAGGTAGTTTTTCAATGTAATAAATAACGTCACGTTGCAGTCAGGCGCCACATAATTAAGCTGGTAACTTTGCGGATATTGGTGATTTTTATCAAATAAGCATAACTCTTTGAGCCTCACTCACCTGCTCATCAAAATGCATAGAATTTTCACACTGAATAAACTTTCAAAATTATAACACACGACCAACACTGATTTTATCCCACTGAATATTGTATTTTGTCACTCACGTGTCACATGGCTGGTGGCTCAAACTCTGCTTATTATAATTGAACATAATATATGACACCATATTCGACCGCTGAATATTCAACTTAATAATGTGCACATGAAAATAGTTACTAATTATGCTTGTTTTCAATTAGTAAATCTTATGCGAAAATAAGAACTTAGGTAATATAAATTGCCTTGACGTAGTAACAGTTGAATTATGGAACAAGTAGAAACGTGTTAAACCAGCTGTGTGCGTGGACCTGTAGGTTATGAAACAAGTAAAAACGTTTTAAACTATCTGATTTTTTTTAAACCAGCTGAGTTATGGAACAGGAACATACAAAAGCAACAATATAAGAACCATCTAGGTAATGGAACAAGCAGTAAGTAACATGTAAAACTTGATGAATCGCAGGACCTAACTGGTACATGGAACAGAGAATATTCAGGTAACTTCCCCAGCCATTACCTTAAGGTGAGCCGCCACAGGTAAGGTAAGAGGCCCAAGTAGAGCTATGAAATAACATAAATTTGTTAATAATGTATGAAGAAACGAGAAGGTCATCTTCCTACACCCTCCTCCACACACTACATGTAAATCATATTTCAGTACCAAGAATAAAACCTTTCTGTAATGCGTCTCCACCACACCACACCGCTCCACACCACACCACACCACACCGCACCACCCTGTACCACACTGCACCACACCACACCACAGTGCACCACATCATAGAACACTGCACCACACCACACCGCACCACAGTGCACCACACCACACCACACCATAAGGCAGTAAGGCGGTAGGTAGTGTCAAGAGGAACACACGAGAGGGAGCGGGGTCTTAACCAAAGTGATGTTGACTTAGAGCTTCGGTAACAAAGATCATGGATGATGAGGCAAGTGTATACCTGACAATGGTTCATTACCTCCACCTGCCCTCTTCCCTCTGAACCCCTGAGAGCCTCCTACAGGGTGGCGATGGTGGTGGTGGCGGTGGTGGTGACAGTGGCGGTGGTGGTGATGACGGTGGTGATGGTAGTAGTAGTGGTGGTGGTGGTGTTGCCAGTGGTGGTGGTGGTGTTGCCAGTGGTGGTGGTGACGGTGGCGGTGGTGGTGGTGGTGGTGGTGGTGGTATTTTTTTTATAGTAGTAGTAGTAGTAAGGAAAAAATAGATCATGTTGAACACACACACACACACACACACACACACACACACACACACACAAACTCCTGCTACCAACCGAGATCCCTCGTCTGAAAATTGCTGTTCGACACCATTACCGCATCCAGCCCATACGAGTACGTACTGTTCTCTATAAGAACAGCCCAGTCCCAACCATTGTAAAAATTATCAACAACTCGTAATCAACCAGTGTACGCACTCCCAGCTAATCTTACCTTCTTGTACTGTCACTATGTTGAAATGCCCACCTAGTTATTATATATCATATTTGTATCACTTATGTTACTTGTATTTTATTTGTCAGTCAAGTGACCCATTCCCCAATTATGTAAGTGTATATTTTCAGCCTTCCGGCTGCCATGTTCTTTTAATAAACCGTTAATTATTATTATTATTATTATTATTATTATTATTATTATTATTATTATTATTATTATTATTATTAACATTAATATTAACATTATTATTATTATGATTATTATGATTATTATTATTATTAGTATTATTATTATTATTATTATTAGTATTATTATTATTATTATTATTATTATTATTATTATTATTATCATTATTATTATCATTATTATTATTATTATTATTATTATTTTTATTATTATTTATTATTATTATTATTATTATTATAATTACAAAATTGGTGAAGTATTAAAGGTGTAATAGAAGTAATAAATACCCTTACACCCGAAGACTCCCCAACCTTCGAGTTATTTTTAGAGGGAATATTGACCATAATAATGTTATATGTTGACTTAATCCTTGGTGCAAAAATTCGTGTCACCTAGAAAGTAATTATGGTCGAGGTGTGAGTCGCCTGGCAGCTACACACACTCCCTCAGGAAGTTATAATTGTCTCAAGCTCGACTGGTAATGGAGGAGTAAGTTAACCATAAGTCCTGATTCAGGTAAGTGCTATGAGTCAAGCAGGAGATGTGAGTCAAGCAGTAGCTGTGAGTCAAGCCGGTGCAGTGAGTCAACTAAGAGCTGCTTGGGTCAAGAGGTCAATCATAGAAATCAAGGTCTCAGCAGAGGTGAGCCACAAGGCCAAGAGGTCAAATCCACAACACATGCTAGATAACTACCCTCAACTGAAAGAGACTACGAGTTCTTGACCTGAGTTGACCCGATTGTTGTGGTCCATTAGTTGTGCTTCTCTCTACTACCAACTTGGCCACTGAAGAGTAGGGAGAGATCTCATGGTCGTCTGTCTCTGGTCATTTAGTCGTATGGGTTGTTAATCTGTGGTCACTGGGACGCATGGGTCGTAGATCTGTAATTATTAGGTCATTAGGGTCGTCAATCTGAGGTTACTAGGTCGTAAGGGTAATTAGTATCTGTTCATTGGGTCGTTTTGGTCATCAGTATCTAGTTATTGGGTCATGGTGGTCGTTAATCCTCGGTCAATGGGTCGTGGTGGTCGTCGGTATCCAGTCAATGGACACTTAGGTTATCGAGGACGACTCCTGGCTGGGTTTTGATAGCATAGATCTGATGTTCACCCTGACCTTCTGACTCCCTCTCCACCCTGTCCTCTCCTCCCGTCTCCCCGTCAATCCTCTCCCGTCTCCCCGTCCACCCTGTCACTCCCCGTCTCACCGTCCACCCTGTTCCCCCCCCCCCCCCGTTTCCCCGTTCGCCCTACCCTGTCTCCAGCCCACCCTGCCCCTCCGTCTCTCCGTCTACCCTACCGTGTCTCTCCGTCCACCCTGTCCCACTGTCTCCTAGTCCACCCTACCCTGTCTCCCCGTCCACTCTGTCTTCCTGCCTCCTCGTTCACCCTATCCTCCTGTCTTCCCGTCCACCTTGCCCCTTCCTTCTCGTGTAACACAATAGCCTCCCAGTCAGTCAACCTAACTCGGATTTCCTTTCGTATCCTGCGAGTCTGTGTATCATGTACGACAGCCATGGGCAACCTTTCCTGAATTTAGGTATTTTTCTTCGGGCCTACCCACCAAAACCCAGCCAAATTTATATCCTACCTAACCCAAAAGTAATGTTAATATTGTATTAGCACGGACAGTGAAGCAGTTTATCGTCGCGGCCACCTTACGATATTTTCAGTTTACAATCAGCCTTTTTCCCATTTATGAAACAAATTCATCATAATAAGTTTATAAGTAATACGTTAATGTTTCATAACATTTAAGAGACGATGAGTGTAGCAGTCTGTGAATACGTTAATGTTTCCTACAGTTGTAACATTTTTCTTACTTATGAGACACCAACCGGAATAATGCCAATGATGATCTTGGCATATGAGGAACTACAATGAAAAAACATATCAGTGTAGGTACACCTGAGCACGTTGATTCCGAATATATGATCCACGATTCGATTGCGGGGTAATTAGTGGTCGTAATGACACTTTGAAAATGTTAATTACATTATTTCAATGCTAATTACTCGCCAACTGTGGGTTTCAGAAGTGCTATTTTGGTGTTTATGAGTTATTCTGTAAGTTCTTAATTAGTTAAAACCTTTAAATTCCAATTCCAAGAGAAAAGCATATTTCGGTCGAAAAATTACTAAGACATAAGGCTTAATATTTCGGCGGTTTTGGCCCAAAATTTGATTTCTTCTCCATCACTCCACGGGCCGCACAAACATATGGTCCGGGCCGCGGGTTGGTCATGCCTGATGTACGACCTTTTACTCTTCATCATCTTACACACACACACACACACACACACGCACACACACACACGCACGTACCTGTTTACCTCACCACCACCAGCGTACTATAATCAGTACGTCTTACACAAGACACACTGCACCACCTGTCAGCCCTACCACCATTATACATACACCATCTGCCACATATTACGCATCTGATGTAACCATTAGGCCAGTCCTTGCGTACACTGGACCAACGTGAGAGGCAGTGTAAGTACTGATGTTGGTAGCTGCTGCTATTTACTTACGACGAAACTAGCCAGTTCTAGGACCCAGTGACGTGGTTATTGGCTATTTTTTAGAATCATACTTTACCATATTCAAATTTAACCTATTTTATCATTTAACAATTTTAATAATCAAGTTAGTAGAGTAGAAATCTGTATTAAAAAAAATCAAGCTAGGTAACATGCCTAATAAATGGTGTTTCTTGGCAGATGTTCAACAAACTGTCCTGTTCTCGCTACACCGACGTCCACACTGTTGAAATTTGTTTATGGAAATGTGTCAGAATATTCGGTGTTATCTGTGTCGTTGTGTGCCGAGTGTGGTTGAGTGCGTGTACCCGAGGAGGCCAACATGTCAATTATCATTTCAAACGTTCGCCAGCGACATATCCAAAAGTTTACATGGAAGTCTTGCCATTTCCAACCTCGGAATGTGTATATCTAATCTTGTACTAGACACAGAGAAAAGAGGCATAGACGGAGAATGATAAAGAGAGGGAGAGAGAAAAATGGATAGAGAGAGAGCGAGAGGGAATGAAAGAGAAAGAGAGGGGGAGAAAATAGCTTTCGCAGACGACTTAAGCATTACCTCTAGTATAATTACCAAGGTTACATTACATAGTAATTACTGCAGTATAAATTGGTGCAATTACAGACTCATACTCTAATTACTGGCTTAATACAAGCAATTAAGGTTGCCCTGCTTTCTTCTCTTTGTTCCATAACCTTGTGAGTGTGTCAATGTTTTACTTTATGGACACGTGTGTGTGTGTGTGTGTGTGTGTGTGTGTGTGTGTGTGTGTAAGTCTGTTTGGTATGGAGAAGGTATTGTGCTGTACAGAACCGACAGAGATAAGGTGAGGTCAAAGGTGTTATGTAAATGGCTAGTGATAAAAGGTATTGCAGTAGCTGTCGACTGTTTTACACCATAGAGAGGTAGACTATTGGTCCATACTGTACAGCAACGTTTTGAAGTATTTCCTATGGTACAAAAGTCTTTAATGTTATATACAGAACTATTACTGTATTTTCGTCCCTGAAGCATCTGTATTTGAACCTGCGCGAAATTTTGTCGTGTTAAAACTACTTCATGGTTAAGTGGATCATGTCTCACGGTGTTGAAATCTATAACATAATTATCGTCAACGTAGAATTTGTATTAATGTTATAAAGTTTAGTTGAGTGTGAATGAAAGCCACTGAAGATATGTAATTACGTCTCCCTTCAAATTTCTTCATGAGTGGAAATGAGTTGTGACACACTCATTAATATTGCAGCAGCTTCACGAACACCATAATGAGGAAGACAAATTAGACGTCGTAGTCTCCTCTACTCTCATTTCATTCTTCTTAATGACGTTGTGTTTATTCAGGACCTCAAACACTATGTCTGATTTGATCGTCCACCGCTGTTCCGTTCAGGCAGCAGAGCGGACGAGATCTGTCATAATCCACACGTACGTGGGCATGAGTTAAATGTAGGGCACTCATTGGTCCTTTCCTGTTATTATGACAGAGTCTCTTTTCCCCATGGTCAAGATTCCACCATGCACTGGGAGAGACAGGAGAGGTGACATTAACACTAACTGTTTGTTTTTGCGCGTTTTGGAAATAGCTGAATCCTTCTCATGACACTAAATAAAACAGGAAGTTCATCTGCTCATGTGCTTATTTACCCTAATAAAAATTTTCGTGAACCAGAATATAACCAGTGGTATATATATAGTTCACTCAAGAAGCACCTTGTTGCTGGCAATAAAAAATCATCACCTGGACCTTCGCGTCTCTCCTCACAAGAGAATTATTCCGTCATCAGCGGACTTATACGATATTAAATGATTGTGTGGCCAGACTGTGTTACCTATGGTGGTGACAGAGGCGCTGCTGCTTTTGTAGGCCACCAGTTACTATGGTTACTTAAATAAACGAAAAACAAATGCTATAATAAATTCTTTCCACTAACTAAAGTGATCAGCAGCAGTTCATTTAGTCGTTCGTGTCAGAATCAGTCGTCATCACGTTCTCGAATTCCTTAACAAATGACCATTGTCAGGTTGTGTTGAGCGCTGAGTTCTGGATGTTAATATTATCTTGGTCGAGTATTTGGCTGAGGTAATTAGATCTATAAATAATGAATGACTGTGTTTGCTTCCCTCAGTGTGTGTGTGTGTGTGTGTGTGTGTGTGTGTGTGTGTGTGTGTGTGTGTCCCAATAAATTTTGTATATAACCCACTCAGTTACAGAGGCTCAAATATAATGGTCTTTATGGGCTACAAGTAATGTTTTTTATCGCTATATATTTGTCTGTTTTTGTCAATGGTTGCAGAAACATTTACTGTAAAGGATCACTTCTCAGCTAACGTGTTTTTTTTATATTATTTCTTTGTTTCTATTATGTCTCGTCTGTCTTTCAGGATGGATTGTGATCCTGTCTGAGGATCGAAAAAGAAGACGCACCTTGATCAAGACAACTTGAGGGAGGCGACGGCAGGTGGAGAGAGGCAGCAAGAAACTGAGAGGATGTCGTGTTGTGTTCAGTCCAAAGTGTTGTTGTCGTGCAGGAGGAGCGGCTCTTATGGTGCATTAAGCTGGTCTCTCTGGAAGACAGCCTTGATGTTCCTCCTCTGTATAACACTTAACTAACAGTGTCTGGCTGTCTGATCACTGCAACTGTTTACTTCAGCCCTGTGAAGAAAGTGAGTCAACTTTCCTGAACAACAACAGGATCAACAAAAACAATAACAACTCTCACTGTGTGTCGCTGTTCTTGGCACAAACTTTACCTCCCTTCACAGTTGCTGTTGCATCATGTTAATGTACAGCACCTGGTAATGCAGCATGATACTCTACAGTACCTGGTGCTGCAGCATGATACTCTACAGTACATGGTGCTGCAGCATGTTAGTGTACAGTACTTGGTGCTGCAGCATGATACTCTACAGTACCTAGTGCTACAGCATGTTAGTGTACAGTGCCTGGTGCTGCAGCATGTTACTCTACAGATCCTGGTGCTGCAGCATGTTAGTGTACAGTACCTGGTGCTGCAGCATGTTAGTGTACAGTACCTGGTGCTGCAGCATTTTACTCTACAGTACCTGGTGCTGCAGCATATTAGTGTGCAGTGTCTGGTGCTGCCGTATGTTATTGTACAGTACCTGGTGCTGCAGCATGATACTTTACAGTACCTGGTGCTGCAGCATGTTAGTGTACAGTACTTGGTGCTGCAGCATGATACTCTACAGTGCCTGATGCTGCAGCATGTTACTCTTCCGTGCCTGGTGCTGCAGCATGTTAGTGTACAGTACCTGGTGCTGCAGCATTTTACTCTACAGTACCTGGTGCTGCAGTATGTTAGTGTAAAGTACCTGGTGCTTCAACATATTAGTGTACAGTGCCTGGTGCTGCCGTATGTTATTGTACAGTACCTGGTACTGCAGCATGTTAGTGTACAGTGCCTGGTGCTGCTGCATATTAGTGCATAATGCCTGGTGCTGCAGCATGTTAGTGTACAGTACCTGGTGCTGCAACATGTTAGTGTACAGTGCCTGGTGCTGCTGCATATTAGTGCAAAATGCCTGGTGCTGCAGCATGTTAGTGTACAGTGCCTGGTGCTGCAGTATGTTATTGTACAGTACCTGGTGCTGCAGCATGCTAGTGTACAGTACCTGGTGCTGCAGCATGATACTCTACAGTACCTAGTGCTGCAGCATGTTAGTGTACAGTGCCTGGTGCTGCAGCATGTTACTCTACAGTACCTGGTGCTGCAGTATGATAATGTACATTGTACAGTGCCTGGTGCTGCAGCATGTTAGTGCAGCAACTATTCTCACTCGTTTATGACCAAGTTAGAGTGTTCACCTTTATGGCAAAGTGCTTCAGGTAATAAGACGGACGGCCTGGTCTAGCTGTGTGTTAGAGTGCTTCAGTTAACCAAACAACCTGGACCTCCTTTACAAAAATAAGACATAATTACCAGATAAATTACCTTTTTATCAGACAGTAACACAGCGAGTCACTAAATCTACAGATAGTGGCAGTAATAGTCATACTAGATAATGGAATACAAGCCTCAGGAACAGATTACCAGTAGGTTGAGAGTGTGTTATACGGTGATATACCTGCCTCGCCTACTGTGACTCATCAAGACACCTCCCTGCCCTGCCTCGCCTACTGTGACTCATCAAGACACCTCCCTGCCCTGCCTCACCTACCATGAATCATCAAGACACCTCCCTGCCCTGCCTCGCCTACTATGAATCATCAAGACACCTCCCTGCCTTGCCTCACCTACCATGAATCATCAAGACACCTCCCTGCCCTGCCTCACATACCAGGAGTCATCAAGACACCTCCCTGCCTTGCCTCACATACCATGAATCATCAAGACACCTCCCTGCCCTGCCTCACATACCATGAATCATCAAGACACCTCCCTGCCCTGCCTCACATACCATGAATCATCAAGACACCTCCCTGCCCTGCCTCACCTACCATGAATCATCAAGACACCTCCCTGCCCTGCCTCACATACCATGAATCATCAAGACACCTCCCTGCCCTGCCTCACATACCATGAATCATCAAGACACCTCCCTGCCCTGCCTCACATACCATGAATCATCAAGACACCTCCCTGCCCTGCCTCACATACCAGGAGTCATCAAGAAACCTCCCTGCCCTGCCTCACATACCATGAATCATCAAGACACCTCCCTGCCCTGCCTCACATACCATGAATCATCAAGACACCTCCCTGCCCTGCCTCACCTACCATGAATCACCAGGACACCTCCCTGCCATGCCTCACCTCTCATGAATCACCAGGACACCTCCCTGCCCTACCTCATCTCTCATGAATCACCAGGACACCTCCCTACCCTGCCTCACCACTCATGAATCACCAGGACACCTCCCTGCCCTGCCCCACCTCTCATGAATCTCCAGGGCACCTCCATACCTTGCCTCACCTTTCATGAATCCCCAGGACACCTCCAAACCCTGCCTCATCTCTTATGAATCCCCAGGACACCTCCCTATCCTGCCTCACCCGTCATAGCTAGGCCGTTCATATTACACTATGGTTTACAAACAAACAACAGTCGTCGAGAGAATCAGGTAGGAGTTGCTCTTCTTACGGTGCAGTAACTCTAATCCCGGATTATCCAATGCCACTGTTAATGGCCTCATGACTAATGTGTCGAGCAGTTAAAGTCATTAGTTTCGTCTGTTCAATTATGTATCGGTGTTTATATTTACAGTGTGTTTGTACGCGTGTGGCTTATCTCACGTAAACCAAGCGAACCCAAACGATACATTAGCCTACGTGATGATATATATTGTATGGTGGGTGTTGCTCCCTGTGTTGTGGTGGTGAACACTGTTGGTTTAGTTTTGCTTCGTCTTATAATTTAACTGTTGTTTTACGCAAATAAACCTCCAGAGAGAGAGAGAGAAAGGTGTGTAGTGAGACGGGAGAAGGCAATCAATCAATCACTGGAACCCAAACCTCAAGTTCCAGGCCGTCAGTAGGAGACCGTGGTGGCTACTTTTACCTGTTACTACAAGGCTCCAGGCACGATAGTCTAGCAGGACCATGTTCGACACGTCCGTCTGTGACTCCCAGGAATGTTGTAAAGAGGTTTACTGAGGTCCATCCATTACTGGTTCAGAGGTTAACTGGATCAAGAGAAAACACTACCTCTTACGTCACTACTCCAAGTCTACAACATAAACAGTGAATAGTGTCGTGTTACATATGTATACCTGAGGAATATTATCTTCATTTCCTCTAATACAGTCTAGTAGAAGATATTTCCAGCTTATGGTGATATATGTGAATGATCATCTGTTTCTGTAAGTGAGATGATTTAGTAGAGTAGAAAGACTCGTCCCTAATACTACCTTTGAACGTCTCAGGTACACAATAGACTGGAAAATTCTACTACCACCGAGTTTGTCACCTTCAGAGCTATTATAAACTCTGGCCCTGGATGGCAATAAGGTCTAGCCAACAAAAAAAAAAATAGAAATGACGGGAATCTTGAGGAAACTTTCAATTGTTCACAGAAAAAAAATAAATCCAAGAAATTTCCTCTTCTCAGTTTGCAGGAGTGGAGTGTACAAACCCCAGTAATAGGAGCCCACGAGCACGAGAGTAAGCTGGGCACCCTATTATGGACTGTCTCCTTTAATAATATGCTAAAATTCGTCCCTGAAGCCCACGCTGAAGCCCACACTTGTGTATATGACTGCACTTTGACCTATTACTATGCAGTGGAAGAGAGTTCTCAGTAGGGAGAACCGTCATTGAACGTATTGACGCTATGGAGAATATAGTGATTTGATGCCGAAGTAATGGGATGAAGACGGCAGGTCGAGTCAGCGAAAGACGATTTATTTCGAGATCTTGAGGGTAAATTTATATACCAATACAAGACCACGCACTACTGAACAAGAAAAACAATAAAAGACCCGCCAGAATGAACACTCTTCTTTATAAAACCTCGTTCGTGTGACAAGACTATAGAAAACACACTTAGCACTCTTGGTTCACTCCCACTCCAGGGTGACCTACTTTGTAACTCATTTCTGTTCACTACACTAAGTAAAGGTTCAAGTATGGAGAGTAATTTCCAGCTTAAATAATTCTTAGTAACTGATACACAAGACACACAACACCTACAACAGCTTCTCCAGGATATTTCTACATGTGCCTCATCTCGGTGACACTGGAAGACCAACAGATATTTTCTCAGAGTTAGTATTCAAATAAGGGCACATCGTCATGACAACACCATTTGTCTTCCTCACCGCGACTAAAACAACTTCCACTACAAAATACTAACATCATTAACCTTCCCAAATTACGTTTTAAGAAGCGATCGTTTTATGTTTTGGTTTGTGATTTCTTGTGTGCAGAAAAAACTGGAGGTTTATCTTCCTGGAGGGGAATATTAACATAAACATCCTCCTGCAGCACTTTTTGACCCCTGCTTCCTCTTCCTCCTCCTCCTCCTCTTCCTCTTCTTCCTCCTCTTCCTCTTCCTCCTCCTCCTCCTCCTCCTCCTCCTCCTCCTCTTCCTCTTCCTCTTCCTCCTCGTATTCCTCCTCCTCTTCCTCTTCCTGCCTCCTTCCCTAATTTTCTGCTTCCTCTTCCTTTTACCTCCTTTCTGCAACTCATTCTCCTTCCTTCTCCTCTCGCCTTTCCCCCCTTAACACCATTCTACTCCTTCATTTATCTCCATCTTCCTTCTTTCTCCTTTCTTCGCCTCCATGTACCCCCCTCCTCCTCCTCCTCCTCCTCCCCCTCCCCCTCCTCCTCCTCCTCCTCCTCCTCCTCCTCCTCCTCCCCCTCCCCCTCCCCCCTCCTTCTTACCTCCTCGGCAAATGTCTCCGTAAATCTTCTTGGTCCAGCATGAAGCAGGTCACACAGAGGTCCTTCACAACCACAGCAACTTTAAACAACTGTGTGTGTGTGTGTGTGTGTGTGTGTGTGTGTGTGTGTGTGTGTGTGTGTGTGTGTGTGTGTAATAAAAAAAATAATAATAATAATTAACGGTTTATTGAAGGAGCTTGGCAGCCAGAAGGCTGAAAATATACAGTTACATATTTGGGGAATGGGTTACGAATTACAAATAATATACAAGTAACATAAGTGACACAAATAAGACATATAATAACTTAGATGGGGAAAAGCTCAAACTACAGTTCATTTCAACATAGTGACAGTGTTACAGTATTACAAGTTAGTGATAATTTTTACAATGGTTGGGACTGGGCTGTTCTTATAGCGATCAGTTCGTGCACGTATGGGCTGGATGCGGTTGTGGTGTCGAACAGCAATTCTCGGACAAGGGACCTCCGGTGGTAGTAGGAGCCGGTGTCGGGGATGGTGTAGAAGCTTCTTACCAAATTTGCAGATGAGGTCGTGGTGATGGTCAGTGAGAGTCGAAAGGGTCAGTGTGTTGAGCGCTTCTTGATATGTGGAGTAGGAGTGGGAGAGAATAATCTTGCATGCTCTCTTTTGCACTTTTTCAAGGTGTTTACGTTGTGTGGCATTTAGGGAGGAAGACCAGGTGGGGGAGGCATAGGTGAGCTTGGGAAGTATGAATGTTGTGTAAACACTGAGGAGCTCGTGTGCAGGAACTCCGAGGGACTTGAGTCGGCGGAGGAGGTGGAGACGGAAACTGGAGGATTTGACAACTTCATTGACGTGTGGTTTCCAATTTAGTTTGTTGTCTATGGTGACGCCGAGGAGCTTCGTGGAATCTACAACCTGGAGTGTGTTGGGACCTAGAGTAATGGAAGGAGGTGGGACAATGTCGGAGGAGAGGTTAATGTGCATAACCATGGTCTTGGTATGGTTGATGGTGACATGGTTGTTGGTGGCCCAGTTTTGGAGACTGTTCAATAAATCCTGAAGGGCGGTATAGTTGGGAGCAGAATTGTTGACACTGATCCCAATGGTGGAGTCGTCGACATATTTCCAGCGAGCAGGGGTTTCTCTTAGGGCATCATTGATGAGCATAAGGAAGCAGAGTGGTCCCATCTTGGTGCCTTGGGGGACGCCACAGGTGAGTGACTGAGAGGTGGAGACAGCCCCTCGGAAGCGTACAGCTTGGCGTCGGTCACTGAGGAAGTCTGTAAGCCATGGTATGAGGCTTCTTCGAAGCCCGAGGTCAATAGCTTTGTTGATGATTATATTGTGGTCGACTAGGTCGAACGCTTTAGTGAAATCAATGAAGGCGACAGCTACAGACGTTTTTCGTTTCTCGAGATGGCGGTATATGTAATCGAGAAAGCTGACAAGACAGTGAGTGGTGGAGGAAGTTTTCATGTTGCCAAATTGCTGAGGGTCTACGACTCCTGCAATATCAGCATAAGCCCAGTCGAACACAAAACTTTCACAGATTAGGCTGGGTATTGGGGTGATTGCAATAGGTCGTAGCTGATTTAAGGATTGTGGGCTGGTTGACTTGGGCACTGGTGATACATAAGAGGTCTTCCAGTCAGCTGGGCATCTGGCTTGACTGAGAGAAGCATTGATGATGGAGCAGAGGGGTTTAGCAAGCTCCGGGGAGAACTCCTTGAAGAGTTTCATTGGTAAGTCAATGGGGGTGGTAGAGCGTTTTAATTTTAGTTTGTCCAGGCGTTTTGCTACGTCAAATTCTTCTACTAAGTCAGTGGGAAGGGGGGCTGGTAGGTAAGCAGGGAGAGTTGTTGTGTCAAGCCGTGGGAGCGTCTGGCATATAGTAGCGAAATGGTTATTTGTTTGCTCAGCTGCGTCAACACTAGTGAGATGGCTAAGGAAGGGGAGGGGGTGTGTCTTATTGTTTAGTCCACAGAGTTCTTTAAGCTTACCATACCATTGACTGATGTTGGTCTGCTTCAGGTGTTGTAATTTGGTTGGGTAGTGGGACTTCTTTGCAGTGTGTATTTCGCGGATGACTCGGTTGCGAAGTGACCTGTAGCGGATGTGGTCATTGAGATGAAAGGCTCTGTCTCTCTGTTGCATAAGTCTTTTGATCCGAGGTGTGATCCAGGGCAAGTCAGCTGGGTGAGATCTGACGGACTTCTCGGGGAAGAAGTGGTGGTGAGCTTGCGTGGTGGTGTTGGTATAATTTATCCATTTGGTTTCCACGTCATCCACGCAAAGTACTTCAGTCCAGGGATGGTGAACTATCCACTGCCCGAATAGGCGCACTGCAGAGTCAGTGTGTGTGTGTGTGTGTGTGTGTGTGTGTGTGCGCGTGTGTGTGTGTGTGTGTGTGTGTGTGTGTGTGTGTGTGTTCTCCTGACTGGCCCTCACTACACACACACACACACACACACACACACACACACACTCTGTAACATGTAACAGAAACCAAATATAATAAAATTACGAGAACTTCTGATATAACTTAAACTATAAAATTAGTAATACTCGAATCTGATGCCCCACCTTAGTCGACCTTCATTATACTCACCATCGTTCTACAGTTATATTGTGTTCTTCATACATAAATATATACATACATACATACATACATACATACATACATACATACATAATTAACAGGTGATTATCAGATTGAGAGATTTTTATTAAATATTCTACGAGCCTAATACAATTTCTTTCACCTTTGAGAAAACGAAAGGAAGAATATATAGTTATTTCCATTTTGTATTTCCTTCTCTTTTGTGCTACTGACGCTCGGTATACACAGGAGAGGTTCTGTCAACTTGCTCCAGTAATATGTACTCCCTGACACTCCCTGACACAAAGAAGACAGGAGAGGACTGTCAGCTCACTACAGTAATATATTAGTTCCTGACACTCCTTAACACACAGGAGAAGACTGTCAGCTCACGACAATAACATGTACACCCTGACACTCCCTGACACTCCCTGACACAAAGGAGACAATATCAGCTCACCATAATGATGTGTAAGGTTACTGACGGCCTCTGTGTCAGCCTCCAGCCCTAGGACACACAACATCTTGGTAAAAACTGAACCTACAAATTCGCCTGTGTATTTCTTCCCTAAAATACTAAGTTACTATTTCTTTCCCCCAGTCGTTCGTCCTCCGGGAGCTGAAACACTGGAGGAGACGGTGGTGGTGGTGGTGGTGGTGGCGGTGGCTCCTGGAGAGATGAATCACTCAACATGACATAGAGATTAATGATGCAAACAATATCTAAATACAGAAAAACCTACACAAGGCCACATCAAAATAGTGTTGTTTGCTGTTGC
This sequence comes from Homarus gammarus, assembly GCA_958450375.1. Lineage (NCBI taxonomy): Eukaryota > Metazoa > Arthropoda > Malacostraca > Decapoda > Nephropidae > Homarus > Homarus gammarus. The sequence continues at coordinate 1,353,857 of CAUDMG010002210.1, forward strand.
TTTTGCGTGTTTTTAGGTAAAAATTTAGTTATCTATGTTTATGTATCAGTGTAATAAGGTCCAGTAATGTGTAATAAGGTTATATAAGGTGTAATAAGTTATAATAAGGTGTATTAAAGGTGTTTGTCGTGTCTCCTCTGGTTTATGTTAATCTTGTTATGTTGTGTTATTTGAGTTTTAGGTTAATATTGCTATGTTATGTCAGTAAAGGTTTAATAACTTGCGATATTCAATTTACTGTACTTGTTTTTCACTCACTTACACTCACTCATTTACTCACTCACTCACTCACTCACTCTTTATATTATTACTTTTTCTTCCTTCTGCTTTCCTGTGTGTGTGTGTGTGTGTGTGTGTGTGTGTGTGTGTGTGTGTGTGTGTGTATAATAGAGTTAAGACAACAATCACACAGTACTTCATCAGTGTGAGTAAATAACTTTGTCTCCGTCAGTGAATGAGTGAATTAGTAAAGTGACTGAGTGGAGGAAAGAATTGGTAGTGAATACAAATTTACCTTCTGTGTTAGTAGTGGTTTACAGTTATTAAGTGAGGAATATTTCTAGTTATAAGCAATCTTCCTCTCTCATGTTCTCACCTTCAGGTTTCATATAGTAGAACCTATGAGTCACTGTTAAGACTATTGCTCATTACTCTACTAATTCAATATATTTATGAGGATTTTTACACGTTTTTATTATGAGGTACATACCAGTGAATGACTCCGTGAGGTGAGGCTGTAGGTAACTAAATCCACCAAGGATAAATTGTATATGAATTTCTAATTTTTCTTTTCGTTCATTCTCAACGTTTTGAAAAAGTAAACTCATTAATCTTACCTGAAAGCAATTAAGGGTAAACTGAACCACGTAAAACATATCAATGCTTAAGATCTTCTTAATATTAATGAGATAAATGTTAGCGAGATGATTTAATGCTCTCAGTATATTGTTTTTGAATTTATTAATATTTCACCAGAACTTGATGATGTAATGAATTAAAAAGAATAAAACTTGATGTAAATACAAATATGTAATATCATAAAGCCTTCACTTGCTTCTCTGAATTATATAACAAAATAACTCCTGATGAATTCACTAATTAATTGTACTTTTTGCTAGATTAATTTGATTCATATTGACATTGTTACTTAACCAGAAACTTCAATCCAATTAAAAAATATTAATATCCTTCATTCAACAAAATTTAATTATACCGGGAATTAAGATTATGTTTCTCAGGTATGATATACGGTGTATATAGTTCACGTATCCAGGATGATAATTAGCCCCTTTATTACTGTGTGTCTCAAGAGACATAAGAATTCCAGCCCAAATGTGTCAGCTTTGTAATCAAAAACCACTTATTATCCAGACTACTTACTGATGGTGTACGCTGGCCAGAATCAGTATCTTGCTTCCCACATTGTCAGCTAATTCAGAGGAGATAATTCTCTGGTAAGGTCTATAGCAGGGTTGAGTGACCACCATTTAAATCTTTTGAATGTGTAAAATACAGGGTAGTGTTCTACTGCCGGCAGTTGTGGGAGGTTGCGCCTACCCATGATGTATTGATAATGTAAAATGTGTACACCGCCTCCACCTACCCCATTCCGTTTCCAGGTGTTGCTGATGACAATTTTATTAATAATGGAATTGATATATATATCCTAATACGTGCTGTGAAATATTCGGCCTGTATAAACTGTATTTATTCTTATTCGTGGTAAGTGTTTATTCTTTATTTCAATCTCACAGCCCTGAGATGGTGGAGAGCCATTGTGTGGCCATTCACTAGTCCAGGTTCTCACTGCTGAGACTTCGATGGTCTCAACAAGCCCGGAACCCAGTTAATTCAGGAACTTCAGAGCCTTGGCTCCCTGAGCCTCTGATCCTTTGGAGAAAATGTGGTATTCCTGGCGCACACACACACACACACACACACACACACACACACACACACACAGTATTAAATTAGAAACATTCAGAACCGCTTCACATATATTTTAAACCATCATAACAACATAACACTCTCTTTTTCTACTTCTCGACAACTATGGTCGTCAAAACACTGCATTCTCTTTACGTGCAGTATTTTCCTTATTGGGCAAGTAGTTAATCAGTAGTTTGATTACGTACTCTGGCGACTCATTCTTGTTTACTTTAAATACAAAATTTTCTTACGGTGTTGGTCATGAGATGAATATAGTGCTTGTGGAGGCGGGCCAGGGAGGAGGCACAACACATCACTCGGCAATATATGATTTACAGCCGAGTCTGGCCACAAGAGCAATAGATATTTCACACCATGACACACTGACAGTTTTCTCATTACCACGGCAGCTCCTGCGAGACATTTTACTGAGTTTACTGGTGAGTGAAATGAATGTTAAGTGATGGTCTGCTGGAACACGGGAGTGACCTTACCTAGTTACTTACCACCTGCCTCACCCAGCTAGTGCTACTACCTGCCTCACCCAGCTAGTGCTACTACCTGCCTCACCCAGCGAGTGCTACCACCTCCTTCACCCAGCTAGTGCTACCACCTGCCTCACCCAGCTAGTGCTACTACCTACCTCACCCAGCTAGTGCTATCACCTGCCTCACACGGCAAGTGCCATCACCTGCCTCACCCAGCTAGTGCTATCACCTGCCTCACCCAGCTAGTGCTACCACCTGCTTCACCCAGCTAGTGCTACCACCTACCACACCCAGCTAGTGCTATCACCTGCCTCACCCAGCTAGTGCTATCACCTGCCTCACCCAGCTAGTGCTATCACCTGCCTCACCCAGCTAGTGCTACTACCTGCCTCACCCAGCTAGTGCTGTAACCTGCCTAACCCAGCTAGTGCTACTACCTGCCTCACCCACCTAGTGCTAACACCTGCCTCACCCAGCTAGTGCTACCACCTACCTCACCCACCTAGTGCTACTACCTGCCTCACCCAGTTAGTGCTATAACCTGCCTCACCCACCTAGTGCTACTACCTGCCTCACCCAGCTAGTGCTACTACCTGCCTCACCCACCTAGTGCTATCACCTGCTTCACCCAGCTAGTGCTACTACCTGCCTCACCCAGCTAGTGCTACTACCTGCCTCACCCAGCTAGTGCTACCACCTGCTTCACCCAGCTAGTGCTACCACCTGCCTCACCCAGCTAGTGCTACTACCTGCCTCACCCAGCTAATGCTATCACCTGCCTCACACAGCAAGTGCCATCACCTGCCTCACCCAGCTAGTGCTATCACCTGCCTCACCCAGCTAGTGCTATCACCTGCCTCACCCACCTAGTGCTACTACCTGCCTCACCCAGCTAGTGCTACTACCTGCCTCACCCAGCTAGTGCTACTACCTGCCTCACCCAGCTAGTGCTATCACCTGCTTCACCCAGCTAGTGCTACTACCTGCCTCACCCAGCTAGTACTACTACCTGCCTCACCCAGCTAGTGCTACCACCTACTTCACCCAGCTAGTGCTACCACCTGCTTCACCCAGCTAGTGCTACCACCTGCTTCACCCAGCTAGTGCTACCACCTGCCTCACCCAGCTAGTGCTATCACCTGCCTCACCCAGCTAGTGTTATCACCTGCCTCACCCAGCTTGTGCTATCACCTGCCTCACCCAGCTAGTGCTATCACCTGCCTCACCCAGCTAGTGCTATCACCTGCCTCACCCAGCTAGTGCTATCACCTGCCTCACCCAGCTAGTGCTATCACCTGCCTCACCCAGCTAGTGCTACTACCTGCCTCACCCAGCTAGTGCTGTAACCTGCCTAACCCAGCTAGTGCTACTACCTGCCTCACCCACCTAGTGCTAACACCTGCCTCACCCAGCTAGTGCTACCACCTACCTCACCCACCTAGTGCTACTACCTGCCTCACCCAGTTAGTGCTATAACCTGCCTCACCCACCTAGTGCTACTACCTGCCTCACCCAGCTAGTGCTACTACCTGCCTCACCCACCTAGTGCTATCACCTGCTTCACCCAGCTAGTGCTACTACCTGCCTCACCCAGCTAGTGCTACTACCTGCCTCACCCAGCTAGTGCTACCACCTGCTTCACCCAGCTAGTGCTACCACCTGCCTCACCCAGCTAGTGCTACTACCTGCCTCACCCAGCTAATGCTATCACCTGCCTCACACAGCAAGTGCCATCACCTGCCTCACCCAGCTAGTGCTATCACCTGCCTCACCCAGCTAGTGCTATCACCTGCCTCACCCACCTAGTGCTACTACCTGCCTCACCCAGCTAGTGCTATAACCTGCCTCACCCAGCTAGTGCTACTACCTGCCTCACCCAGCTAGTGCTATCACCTGCTTCACCCAGCTAGTGCTACTACCTGCCTCACCCAGCTAGTACTACTACCTGCCTCACCCAGCTAGTGCTACCACCTACTTCACCCAGCTAGTGCTACCACCTGCTTCACCCAGCTAGTGCTACCACCTGCTTCACCCAGCTAGTGCTACCACCTGCCTCACCCAGCTAGTGCTATCACCTGCCTCACCCAGCTAGTGTTATCACCTGCCTCACCCAGCTTGTGCTATCACCTGCCTCACCCAGCTAGTGCTATCACCTGCCTCACCCAGCTAGTGCTATCACCTGCCTCACCCAGCTAGTGCTACCACCTGCCTCACCCAGCTAGTGCTATCACCTGCCTCACCCAGCTAGTGCTACTACCTGCCTCACCCAGCTAGTGCTACCACCTGCTTCACCCAGCTAGTGCTATCACCTGCCTCACCCAGCTAGTGCTATCACCTGCCTCACCCAGCTAGTGCTATCACCTGCCTCACCCAGCTAGTGCTACTACCTGCCTCACCCAGCTAGTGCTACCACCTGCCTCACCCAGCTAGTGCTATCACCTGCCTCACCCAGCTAGTGCTATCACATGCCTCACCCAGCTAGTGCTACTATCTGCCTCACCCACCTAGTGCTATCACCTGCTTCACCCAGCTAGTGCTACTACCTGCCTCACCCAGCTAGTGCTACTACCTGCCTCACCCAGCTAGTGCTACCACCTACTTCACCCAGCTAGTGCTACCACCTGCTTCACCCAGCTAGTGCTATCACCTGCCTCACCCAGCTAGTGCTATCACCTGCCTCACCCAGCTAGTGCTACTACCTGCCTCACCCAGCTAGTGCTACTACCTGCCTCACCCAGCTAGTGCTACTACCTGCCTCACCCAGCTAGTGCTATCACCTGCCTCACCCAGCTAGTGCTATCACCTGCCTCACCCAGCTAGTGCTACTACCTGCCTCACCCAGCTAGTGCTACCACCTGCCTCACCCAGCTAGTGCTATCACCTGCCTCACCCAGCTAGTGCTACCACCTGCCTCACCCAGCTAGTGCTGCTACCTGCCTCACCCAACTAGTGCTACCACCTGCCTCACCCAGCTAGTGCTACCACCTGCATCACCCAGCTAGTGCTATCACCTGCCTCACCCACCTAGTGCTAACACCTGCCTCACCCAGCTAGTGCTACCACCTACCTCACCCACCTAGTGCTACTCCCTGCCTCACCCAGCTAGTGCTATAACATGCCTCACCCAGCTAGTGCTACTACCTGCCTCACCCAGCTAGTGCTACTACCTGCCTCACCCACCTAGTGCTATCACCTGCTTCACCCAGCTAGTGCTACTACCTGCCTCACCCAGCTAGTGCTACTACCTGCCTCACCCAGCTAGTGCTACTACCTGCCTCACCCAGCTAGTGCTACTACCTGCCTCACCCAGCTAGTGCTACTACCTGCCTCACCCAGCTAGTGCTATCACCTGCCTCACCCAGCTAGTGCTATCACCTGCCTCACCCAGCTAGTGCTATCACCTGCCTCACCCAGCTAGTGCTACTACCTGCCTCACCCAGCTAGTGCTACCACCTGCTTCACCCAGCTAGTGCTACCACCTGCTTCACCCAGCTAGTGCTACCACCTGCCTCACCCAGCTAGTGCTATCACCTGCCTCACCCAGCTAGTGCTATCACCTGCCTCACCGAAGCTAGTGCTATCACCTGCCTCACCCAGCTAGTGCTACTACCTGCCTCACCCAGCTAGTGCTATAACCTGCCTCACCCAGCTAGTGCTACTACCTGCCTCACCCACCAAGTGCTAACACCTGCCTCATCCAGCTAGTGCTACCACCTGCCTCACCCACCTACTGCTACTACCTGCCTCACCCAGCTAGTGCTATAACCTGTCTCACCCAGCTAGTGCTACTACCTGCCTCACCCAGCTAGTGCTACTACCTGCCTCACCCAGCTAGTGCTATAACCTGCCTCACCCAGCTAGTGCTACTACCTGCCTCACCCACCTAGTGCTATCACCTGCTTCACCCAGCTAGTGCTACTACCTGCCTCACCCAGCTAGTGCTACTACCTGCCTCACCCAGCTAGTGCTACCAGCTACTTCACCCAGCTAGTGCTACCACCTGCTTCACCCAGCTAGTGCTACCACCTGCCTCACCCAGCTAGTGCTATCACCTGCCTCACCCAGCTAGTGCTATCACCTGCCTCACCCAGCTAGTGCTATCACCTGCCTCACCCAGCTAGTGCTATCACCTGCCTCACCCAGCTAGTGCTACTACCTGCCTCACCCAGCTAGTGCTACCACCTGCTTCACCCAGCTAGTGCTACCACCTGCTTCACCCAGCTAGTGCTACCACCTGCCTCACCCAGCTAGTGCTATCACCTGCCTCACCCAGCTAGTGTTATCACCTGCCTCACCCAGCTAGTGCTATCACCTGCCTCACCCAGCTAGTGCTACTACCTGCCTCACCCAGCTAGTGCTATAACCTGCCTCACCCAGCTAGTGCTACTACCTGCCTCACCCACCTAGTGCTAACACCTGCCTCACCCAGCTAGTGCTACCACCTGCTTCACCCACCTAGTGCTACTACCTGCCTCACCCAGCTAATGCTATAACCTGCCTCACCCAGCTAGTGCTACTACCTGCCTCACCCAGCTAGTGCTACTACCTGCCTCACCCAGCTAGTGCTATAACCTGCCTCACCCAGCTAGTGCTACTATCTGCCTCACCCACCTAGTGCTATCACCTGCTTCACCCAGCTAGTGTTACTACCTGCCTCACCCAGCTAGTGCTACCAGCTACTTCACCCAGCTAGTGCTACCACCTGCTTCACCCAGCTAGTGCTACCACCTGCCTCACCCAGCTAGTGCTATCACCTGCCTTACCCATCTAGTGCTATCACCTGCCTCACCCAGCTAGTGCTACCACCTGCTTCACCCAGCTAGTGCTACCACCTGCTTCACCCAGCTAGTGCTACCACCTGCCTCACCCAGCTAGTGCTATCACCTGCCTCACCCAGCTAGTGCTATCACCTGCCTCACCGAAGCTAGTGCTATCACCTGCCTCACCCAGCTAGTGCTACTACCTGCCTCACCCAGCTAGTGCTATAACCTGCCTCACCCAGCTAGTGCTACTACCTGCCTCACCCACCAAGTGCTAACACCTGCCTCATCCAGCTAGTGCTACCACCTGCCTCACCCACCTACTGCTACTACCTGCCTCACCCAGCTAGTGCTATAACCTGTCTCACCCAGCTAGTGCTACTACCTGCCTCACCCAGCTAGTGCTACTACCTGCCTCACCCAGCTAGTGCTATAACCTGCCTCACCCAGCTAGTGCTAATACCTGCCTCACCCACCTAGTGCTATCACCTGCTTCACCCAGCTAGTGCTACTACCTGCCTCACCCAGCTAGTGCTACTACCTGCCTCACCCAGCTAGTGCTACCAGCTACTTCACCCAGCTAGTGCTACAACCTGCTTCACCCAGCTAGTGCTACCACCTGCCTCACCCAGCTAGTGCTATCACCTGCCTCACCCAGCTAGTGCTATCACCTGCCTCACCCAGCTAGTGCTATCACCTGCCTCACCCAGCTAGTGCTATCACCTGCCTCACCCAGCTAGTGCTACTACCTGCCTCACCCAGCTAGTGCTACCACCCGCTTCACCCAGCTAGTGCTACCACCTGCTTCACCCAGCTAGTGCTACCACCTGCCTCACCCAGCTAGTGCTCTCACCTGCCTCACCCAGCTAGTGTTATCACCTGCCTCACCCAGCTAGTGCTATCACCTGCCTCACCCAGCTAGTGCTACTACCTGCCTCACCCAGCTAGTGCTATAACCTGCCTCACCCAGCTAGTGCTACTACCTGCCTCACCCACCTAGTGCTAACACCTGCCTCACCCAGCTAGTGCTACCACCTGCTTCACCCACCTAGTGCTACTACCTGCCTCACCCAGCTAATGCTATAACCTGCCTCACCCAGCTAGTGCTACTACCTGCCTCACCCAGCTAGTGCTACTACCTGCCTCACCCAGCTAGTGCTATAACCTGCCTCACCCAGCTAGTGCTACTATCTGCCTCACCCACCTAGTGCTATCACCTGCTTCACCCAGCTAGTGTTACTACCTGCCTCACCCAGCTAGTGCTACTACTTGCCTCACCCAGCTAGTGCTACCAGCTACTTCACCCAGCTAGTGCTACCACCTGCTTCACCCAGCTAGTGCTACCACCTGCCTCACCCAGCTAGTGCTATCACCTGCCTTACCCATCTAGTGCTATCACCTGCCTCACCCAGCTAGTGCTACTACCTGCCTCACCCAGCTAGAGCTACTACCTCCCTCACCCAGCTAGTGCTATCACCTGCCTTACCCAGCTAGTGCTATCACCTGCCTCACCCAGCTAGTGCTACTACCTGCCTCACCCAGCTAGTGCTACCACCTGCCTCACCGAGCTAGTGCTATCACCTGCCTCACCCAGCTAGTGCTACCACTTGCCTCACCCAGCTAGTGCTATCACCTGCCTCACCCAACTAGTTCTACCACCTGCCTCACCCACCTAGTGCTACTACCTGCCTCACCCAGCTAGTGCTACTACCTGCCTCACCCAGCTAGTGCTATAACCTGCTTCACCCAGCTAGTGCTACTACCTGCCTCACCCACCTAATGCTATCACCTGCCTCACTCAGCTAGTTCTACCACCTGCCTCACCCACCTAGTGCTACTACCTGCCTCACCCAGCTAGTGCTATAACCTGCCTCACCCAGCTAGTGCTACTACCTGCCTCACCCAGCTAGTGCTACTACCTGCTTCACCCAGCTAGTGCTACCACCTGCCTCACCCAGCTAGTGCTATCACCTGCCTCACCCAGCTAGTGCTATCACCTGCCTCACCCAGCTAGTGCTATCGCCTGCCTCACCCAGCTAGTGCTATCACCTGCCTCACCCAGCTAGTGCTACTACCTGCCTCACCCAGCTAGTGCTATAACCTGCCTCACCCAGCTAGTGCTACTACCTGCCTCACCCACCTAGTGCTATCACCTGTCTCACCCAGCTAGTGCTATCACCTGCCTCACCCACATAGGGCTACTACCTGCCTCACCCAGCTAGTGCTATAACCTGCCTCACCCAGCTAGTGCTACTACCTGCCTCACCCAGCTAGTGATACTACCTGCCTCACCCAGCTAGTGCTATAACATGCTTCACCCAGCTAGTGCTACTACCTGCCTCACCCACCTAGTGCTATCACCTGCTTCACCCAGCTAGTGCTACTACCTGCCTCACCCAGCTAGTGCTACTATCTGTCTCAACCAGCTAGTGCTACCACCTGCCTCACCCAGCTAGTGCTATCACCTGCCTCACCCAGCTAGTACTACCACCTGCCTCACCCAGCTAGTGCTATCACCTGCCTCACCCAGCTAGTGCTACTACCTGCCTCACCCAGTTAGTGCTATAACCTGCCTCACCCAGCTTGTGCTACTACCTGCCTCACCCACCTGGTGCTATCACCTGTCTCACTGAGCTAGTGCTACCACCTGCCTCACCCACCTAGTGATACTACCTGCCTCACCCAGCTAGAGCTATCACCTGCATCACACAGCTAGTGCTACTACTTACCTCACCCAGCTAGTACTACTACCTGCCTCACCCAGCTAGTGCTATAACCTGCCTCACCCAGATAGTGCTACTACCTGCCTCACCCAGCTAGTGCTACCACCTGCTTCACCCAGCTAGTGCTACCACCTGCTTCACCCAGCTAGTGCTACCACCTGCCTCACCCAGCTAGTGCTATCACCTGCCTCACCCAGCTAGTGCTATCACCTGCCTCACCCAGCTAGTGCTACCACCTGCCTCACCCAGCTAGTGCTCTCACCTGCCTCACCCAGCTAGTGCTCTCACCTGCCTCACCCAGCTAGTGCTATCACCTGCCTCACCCAGGTCGTGCTATAACCTGCCTCACCCAGCTAGTGCTACTACCTGCCTCACCCACCTAGTGCTATCACCTGCTTCACCCAGCTAGTGCTACTACCTGCCTCACCCAGCTAGTTCTACCACCTGTTTCACCCAGCTAGTGCTACCACCTGCTTCACCCAGCTAGTGCTACCACCTACCTCACCCAGCTAGTGCTATCACCTGCCTCACCCAGCTAGTGCTACTACCTGCCTCACCCAGCTAGTGCTATAACCTGCCTCACCCAGCTAGTGCTATCACCTGCCTCACCCAGCTAGTGCTACCACCTGCCTCACCCAGCTAGTGCTATCACCTGCCTCACCCATCTAGTGCTACTACCTGCCTCACCCAGCTAGTGCTACTACCTGCCTCACCCAGCTAGTGCGATCACCTGCCTCACCCAGCTAGTGCTACTACCTGCCTCACCCAGCTAGTGCTACTACCTGCCTCACCCAGCTAGTGCTATCACCTGCCTCACCCAACTAGTGCTACTACATGCCTCACCCAGCTAGTGCTACTACCTGCCTCACCCAGCTAGTGCTACTACCTGCCTCACCCAGCTACTGCTACTACCTGCCTCACCCAGCTAGTGCTACCACCTGCCTCACCCAGCTAGTGCTATCACCTGCCTCACCCAGCTAGTGCTATCACCTGCCTCACCCAGCTAGTGCTATCACCTGCCTCACCCAGCTAGTGCTACAACCTGCCTCACCCAGCTAGTGCTACTACCGGCCTCACCCAGCTAGTGCTATCACTTGCCTCACCCACCTAGTGCTACTACCTGCCTCACCCAGCTAGTGCTACTACCTGCCTCACCCAGCTAGTGCTATAACCTGCCTCACCCAGCTAGTGCTACTACCTGCCTCACCCAGCTAGTGCTACCACCTGCCTCACCCAGCTAGTGCTATAACCTGCCTCACCCAGCTAGTGCTACTACCTGCCTCACCCACCTAGTGCTACTACCTGCCTCACCCAGCTACTGCTACTACCTGCCTCACCCAGCTAGTGATATAACCTGCCTCACCCAGCTAGTGCTATCACCTGCATCACCCAGCTAGTGCTACTGCCTGCCTCACCCAGCTAGTACTACTACCTGCCTCACCCAGCTAGTGCTATAACCTGCCTCACCCAGCTAGTGCTACTACCTGCCTCACCCAGCTAGTGCTACCACCTGCTTCACCCAGCTAGTGCTACCACCTGCTTCACCCAGCTAGTGCTACCACCTGCCTCACCCAGCTATTGCTATCACCTGCCTCACCCAGCTAGTGCTATCACCTGCCTCACCCAGCTAGTGCTACCACCTGCCTCACCCAGCTAGTGCTCTCACCTGCCTCACCCAGCTAGTGCTATCACCTGCCTCACCCAGGTAGTGCTGTAACCTGCCTCACCCAGCTAGTGCTACTACCTGCCTCACCCACCTAGTGCTATCACCTGCTTCACCCAGCTAGTGCTACTACCTGCCTCACCCAGCTAGTTCTACCACCTGTTTCACCCAGCTAGTGCTACCACCTGCTTCACCCAGCTAGTGCTACCACCTGCCTCACCCAGCTAGTGCTCTCACCTGCCTCACCCAGCTAGTGCTACTACCTGCCTCACCCAGCTAGTGCTACCACCTGCCTCACCCAGCTAGTGCTACCACCTGCCTCACCCAGCTAGTTCTACCACCTGTTTCACCCAGCTAGTGCTACCACCTGCCTCACCCAGCTAGTGCTACCACCTGCCTCACCCAGCTAGTGCTATCACCTGCCTCACCCAGCTAGTGCTATCACCTGCCTCACCCAGCTAGTGCTATCACCTGCCTCACCCAGCTAGTGCTACCACCTGCCTCACCCAGCTAGTGCTACTACCTGCCTCACCCAGCTAGTGCTATCACCTGCCTCACCCAGCTAGTGCTATCACCTGCCTCACCCAGCTAGTGCTACTACCTGCCTCACCCAGCTAGTGCTATGACCTGCCTCACCCAGCTAGTGCTATCACCTGCCTCACCCAGCTAGTGCTATAACCTGCCTCACCCAGCTAGTGCTATCACCTGCCTCACCCAGCTAGTGCTACCACCTGCCTCACCCACCTAGTGCTACCACCTGCCTCACCCAGCAAGTGCTATAACCTGCCTCACCCAGCTAGTGCTACTACCTGCCTCACCCAGCTAGTGCTACTACCTGCCTCACCCAGCTAGTGCTACCACCTGCTTCACCCAGCTAGTGCTACCACCTGCCTCACCCAGCTAGTGCTATCACCTGCCTCACCCAGCTAGTGCTATCACCTGCCTCACCCAGCTAGTGCTATCACCTGCCTCACCCAGCTAGTGCTACTACCTGCCTCACCCAGCTAGTGCTATAACCTGCCTCACCCAGCTAGTGCTACAACCTGCCTCACCCACCTAGTGCTATCACCTGCCTCACCCAGCTAGTGCTGCCACCCGCCTCACCCACCTAGTGCTACTACCTGCCTCACCCAGCTAGTGCTATCACCTGCCTCACCCAGCTAGTGCTATCACCTGCCTCACCCAGCTAGTGCTACCACCTGCCTCACCCAGCTAGTGCTACCACCTGCCTCACCCAGCAAAAGCTATAACCTGCCTCACCCAGCTAGTGCTACTACCTGCCTCACCCAGCTAGTGTTACTACCTGCCTCACCCAGCTAGTGCTACAACCTGCTTCACCCAGCTAGTTCTACTACCTGCCTCACCCACCTAGTGCTATCACCTGCTTCACCCAGCTAGTGCTACTACCTGCCTCACCCAACTAGTGCTACCACCTGCCTCACCCAGCTAGTGCTACCACCTGCCTCACCCAGCTAGTGCTATCACCTGCCTCACCCAGCTAGTGCTAACACCTGCCTCACCCAGCTAGTGCTACCACCTGCCTCACCCACCTAGTGCTACTACCTGCCTCACCCAGCTAGTGCTACTACCTGCCTCACCCAGCTAGTGCTACTACCTGCCTCACCCACCTAGTGCTATCACCTGCTTCACCCAGCTAGTGCTACTACCTGCCTCACCCAGCTAGTGCTACTACCTGCCTCACCCAGCTAGTGCTACTACCTGCCTCACCCAGCTAGTGCTACTACCTGCCTCACCCAGCTAGTGCTACTACCTGCCTCACCCAGCTAGTGCTATCACCTGCCTCACCCAGCTAGTGCTATCACCTGCCTCACACAGCAAGTGCCATCACCTGCCTCACCCAGCTAGTGCTATCACCTGCCTCACCCAGCTAGTGCTATCACCTGCCTCACCCAGCTAGTGCTACTACCTGCCTCACCCAGCTAGTGCTACCACCTGCTTCACCCAGCTAGTGCTACCACCTGCCTCACCCAGCTAGTGCTACCACCTGCCTCACCCAGCTAGTGCTATCACCTGCCTCACCGAAGCTAGTGCTATCACCTGCCTCACCCAGCTAGTGCTACTACCTGCCTCACCCAGCTAGTGCTATAACCTGCCTCACCCAGCTAGTGCTACTACCTGCCTCACCCACCTAGTGCTAACACCTGCCTCATCCAGCTAGTGCTACCACCTGGCTCACCCACCTACTGCTACTACCTGCCTCACCCAGCTAGTGCTATAACCTGCCTCACCCAGCTAGTGCTACTACCTGCCTCACCCAGCTAGTGCTACTACCTGCCTCACCCAGCTAGTGCTATAACCTGCCTCACCCAGCTAGTGCTACTACCTGCCTCACCCACCTAGTGCTATCACCTGCTTCACCCAGCTAGTGCTACTACCTGCCTCACCCAGCTAGTGCTACTACCTGCCTCACCCAGCTAGTGCTACCACCTACTTCACCCAGCTAGTGCTACCACCTGCTTCACCCAGCTAGTGCTACCACCTGCCTCACCCAGCTAGTGCTATCACCTGCCTCACCCAGCTAGTGCTATCACCTGCCTCACCCAGCTAGTGCTATCACCTGCCTCACCCAGCTAGTGCTATCACCTGCCTCACCCAGCTAGTGCTACTACCTGCCTCACCCAGCTAGTGCTACCACCTGCTTCACCCAGCTAGTGCTACCACCTGCTTCACCCAGCTAGTGCTACCACCTGCCTCACCCAGCTAGTGCTATCACCTGCCTCACCCAGCTAGTGCTATCACCTGCCTCACCCAGCTAGTGCTATCACCTGCCTCACCCAGCTAGTGCTACTACCTGCCTCACCCAGCTAGTGCTATAACCTGCCTCACCCAGCTAGTGCTACTACCTGCCTCACCCACCTAGTGCTAACACCTGCCTCACCCAGCTAGTGCTACCACCTGCTTCACCCACCTAGTGCTACTACCTGCCTCACCCAGCTAGTGCTATAACCTGCCTCACCCAGCTAGTGCTACTACCTGCCTCACCCAGCTAGTGCTACTACCTGCCTCACCCAGCTAGTGCTATAACCTGCCTCACCCAGCTAGTGCTACTATCTGCCTCACCCACCTAGTGCTATCACCTGCTTCACCCAGCTAGTGCTACTACCTGCCTCACCCAGCTAGTGCTACTACTTGCTTCACCCAGCTAGTGCTACCACCTCCTTCACCCAGCTAGTGCTACCACCTGCTTCACCCAGCTAGTGCTACCACCTGCCTCACCCAGCTAGTGCTATCACCTGCCTCACCCAGCTAGTGCTATCACCTGCCTCACCCAGCTAGTGCTACTACCTGCCTCACCCAGCTAGTGCTACTACCTGCCTCACCCAGCTAGTGCTATCACCTGCCTCACCCAGCTAGTGCTATCACCTGCCTCACCCAGCTAGTGCTACTACCTGCCTCACCCAGCTAGTGCTACCACCTGCCTCACCCAGCTAGTGCTATGACCTGCCTCACCCAGCTAGTGCTACCACCTGCCTCACCCAGCTAGTGCTATCACCTGCCTCACCCAACTAGTGCTACCACCTGCCTCACCCACCTAGTGCTACTACATGCCTCACCCAGCTAGTGCTACTACCTGCCTCACCCAGCTAGTGCTATAACCTGCCTCACCCAGCTAGTGCTACTACCTGCCTCACCCACCTATGCTATCACCTGCCTCACTCAGCTAGTTCTACCACCTGCCTCACCCACCTAGTGCTACTACCTGCCTCACCCAGCTAGTGCTATAACCTGCCTCACCCAGCTAGTGCTACTACCTGCCTCACCCAGCTAGTGCTACTACCTGCTTCACCCAGCTAGTGCTACCACCTGCCTCACCCAGCTAGTGCTATCACCTGCCTCACCCAGCTAGTGCTATCACCTGCCTCACCCAGCTAGTGCTATCACCTGCCTCACCCAGCTAGTGCTATCACCTGCCTCACCCAGCTAGTGCTACTCCTGCCTCACCCAGCTAGTGCTATAACCTGCCTCACCCAGCTAGTGCTACTACCTGCCTCACCCACCTAGTGCTATCACCTGCCTCACCCAGCTAGTGCTATCACCTGCCTCACCCAGCTAGTGCTACTACCTGCCTCACCCAGCTAGTGCTATAACCTGCCTCACCCAGCTAGTGCTACTACCTGCCTCACCCAGCTAGTGATACTACCTGCCTCACCCAGCTAGTGCTATAACCTGCTTCACCCAGCTAGTGCTACTACCTGCCTCACCCACCTAGTGCCATCACCTGCTTCACCCAGCTAGTGCTACTACCTGCCTCACCCAGCTAGTGCTACTATCTGCCTCACCCAGCTAGTGCTACCACCTGCCTCACCCAGCTAGTGCTATCACCTGCCTCACCCAGCTAGTGCTACCACCTGCCTCACCCAGCTAGTGCTATCACCTGCCTCACCCAGCTAGTGCTACTACCTGCCTCACCCAGCTAGTGCTATAACCTGCCTCACCCAGCTTGTGCTACTACCTGCCTCACCCACCTGGTGCTATCACCTGCCTCACCCAGCTAGTGCTACCACCTGCCTCACCCACCTAGTGCTACTACCTGCCTCACCCAGCTAGTGCTATCACCTGCATCACCCAGCTAGTGCTACTACCTGCCTCACCCAGCTAGTGCTACTACCTGCCTCACCCAGCTAGTGCTATAACCTGCCTCACCCAGCTAGTGCTACTACCTGCCTCACCCAGCTAGTGCTACCACCTGCTTCACCCAGCTAGTGCTACCACCTGCTTCACCCAGCTAGTGCTACCACCTGCCTCACCCAGCTAGTGCTATCACCTGCCTCACCCAGCTAGTGCTATCACCTGCCTCACCCAGCTAGTGCTACTACCTGCCTCACCCACCTAGTGCTATCACCTGCCTCACCCAGCTAGTGCTACTACCTGCCTCACCCAGCTAGTTCTACCACCTGTTTCACCCAGCTAGTGCTACCACCTGCTTCACCCAGCTAGTGCTACCACCTGCCTCACCCAGCTAGTGCTATCACCTGCCTCACCCAGCTAGTGCTACTACCTGCCTCACCCAGCTAGTGCTATCACCTGCCTCACCCAGCTAGTGCTATCACCTGCCTCACCCAGCTAGTGCTACCACCTGCCTCACCCAGCTAGTGCTATCACCTGCCTCACCCAGCTAGTGCTACTACCTGCCTCACCCAGCTAGTGCTACTACCTGCCTCACCCAGCTAGTGCTACCACCTGCCTCACCCAGCTAGTGCTACTACCTGCCTCACCCAGCTAGTGCTACTACCTGCCTCACCCAGCTAGTGCTATCACCTGCCTCACCCAGCTAGTGCTACTACCTGCCTCACCCAGCTAGTGCTACTACCTGCCTCACCCAGCTAGTGCTACTACCTGCCTCACCCAGCTAGTGCTACTACCTGCCTCACCCAGCTAGTGCTACCACCTGCCTCACCCAGCTAGTGCTATCACCTGCCTCACCCAGCTAGTGCTATCACCTGCCTCACCCAGCTAGTGCTATCACCTGCCTCACCCAGCTAGTGCTACTACCTGCCTCACCCAGCTAGTGCTACTACCTGCCTCACCCAGCTAGTGCTATCACCTGCCTCACCCAGCTAGTGCTACTACCTGCCTCACCCAGCTAGTGCTACTACCTGCCTCACCCAGCTAGTGCTATAACCTGCCTCACCCAGCTAGTGCTACTACCTGCCTCACCCAGCTAGTGCTACCACCTGCCTCACCCAGCTAGTGCTATAACCTGCCTCACCCAGCTAGTGCTACTACCTGCCTCACCCACCTAGTGCTACTACCTGCCTCACCCAGCTAGTGCTACTACCTGCCTCACCCAGCTAGTGCTACTACCTGCCTCACCCAGCTAGTGCTATCACCTGCTTCACCCAGCTAGTGCTACTACCTGCCTCACCCAGCTAGTGCTACTACCTGCCTCACCCAGCTAGTGCTACTACCTGCCTCACCCAGCTAGTGCTACTACCTGCCTCACCCAGCTAGTGCTACCACCTGCTTCACCCAGCTAGTGCTACCACCTGCCTCACCCAGCTAGTGCTACCACCTGCCTCACCCAGCTAGTGCTATCACCTGCCTCACCCAGCTAGTGCTATCACCTGCCTCACCCAGCTAGTGCTACAACCTGCCTCACCCAGCTAGTGCTATCACCTGCCTCACCCAGCTAGTGCTATCACCTGCCTCACCCAGCTAGTGCTATCACCTGCCTCACCCAGCTAGTGCTACTACCTGCCTCACCCACCTAGTGCTATCACCTGCTTCACCCAGCTAGTGCTACTACCTGCCTCACCCAGCTAGTGCTACCACCTGCTTCACCCAGCTAGTGCTACCACCTGCTTCACCCAGCTAGTGCTACCACCTGCCTCACCCAGCTAGTGCTACTACCTGCCTCACCCAGCTAGTGCTACTACCTGCCTCACCCAGCTAGTGCTATAACCTGCCTCACCCAGCTAGTGCTACTACCTGCCTCACCCAGCTAGTGCTATCACCTGCCTCACCCAGCTAGTGCTACCACCTGCCTCACCCAGCTAGTGCTATCACCTGCCTCACCCAGCTAGTGCTACTACCTGCCTCACCCAGCTAGTGCTACTACCTGCCTCACCCAGCTAGTGCTATCACCTGCCTCACCCAGCTAGTGCTACTACCTGCCTCACCCAGCTAGTGCTACTACCTGCCTCACCCAGCTAGTGCTATCACCTGCCTCACCCAGCTAGTGCTACTACCTGCCTCACCCAGCTAGTGCTACTACCTGCCTCACCCAGCTAGTGCTACTACCTGCCTCACCCAGCTAGTGCTACTACCTGCCTCACCCAGCTAGTGCTACCACCTGCCTCACCCAGCTAGTGCTACTCACCTGCCTCACCCAGCTAGTGCTATCACCTGCCTCACCCAGCTAGTGCTATCACCTGCCTCACCCAGCTAGTGCTACTACCTGCCTCACCCAGCTAGTGCTACTACCTGCCTCACCCAGCTAGTGCTATCACCTGCCTCACCCACCTAGTGCTACTACCTGCCTCACCCAGCTAGTGCTACTACCTGCCTCACCCAGCTAGTGCTATAACCTGCCTCACCCAGCTAGTGCTACTACCTGCCTCACCCAGCTAGTGCTACCACCTGCCTCACCCAGCTAGTGCTATCACCTGCCTCACCCAGCTAGTGCTACTACCTGCCTCACCCAGCTAGTGCTACTACCTGCCTCACCCAGCTAGTGCTACTACCTGCCTCACCCAGCTAGTGCTATAACCTGCCTCACCCAGCTAGTGCTACTACCTGCCTCACCCAGCTAGTGCTATCACCTGCCTCACCCAGCTAGTGCTACTACCTGCCTCACCCAGCTAGTGCTACTACCTGCCTCACCCAGCTAGTGCTATAACCTGCCTCACCCAGCTAGTGCTATCACCTGCCTCACCCAGCTAGTGCTACCACCTGCCTCACCCACCTAGTGCTACCACCTGCCTCACCCCGCAAGTGCTATAACCTGGCTCACCCAGCTAGTGCTACTACCTGCCTCACCCAGCTAGTGCTACTACCTGCCTCACCCAGCTAGTGCTACCACCTGCTACACCCAGCTAGTGCTACCACCTGCCTCACCCAGCTAGTGCTACCACCTGCTTCACCCAGCTAGTGCTACCACCTGCTTCACCCAGCTAGTGCTACCACCTGCCTCACCCAGCTAGTGCTATCACCTGCCTCACCCAGCTAGTGCTATCACCTGCCTCACCCAGCTAGTGCTATCACCTGCCTCACCCAGCTAGTGCTACTACCTGCCTCACCCAGCTAGTGCTACTACCTGCCTCACCCAGCTAGTGCTATCACCTGCCTCACCCAGCTAGTGCTATCACCTGCCTCACCCAGCTAGTGCTACTACCTGCCTCACCCAGCTAGTGCTATCACCTGCCTCACCCAGCTAGTGCTATCACCTGCCTCACCCAGCTAGTGCTATCACCTGCCTCACCCAGCTAGTGCTATCACCTGCCTCACCCAGCTAGTGCTACCACCTGCCTCACCCACCTAGTGCTACCACCTGCCTCACCCAGCTAGCTATAACCTGCCTCACCCAGCTAGTGCTACTATCTGCCTCACCCAGCTAGTGCTACTACCTGCCTCACCCAGCTAGTGCTACCACCTGCTTCACCCAGCTAGTGCTACCACCTGCCTCACCCAGCTAGTGCTATCACCTGCCTCACCCAGCTAGTGCTATCACCTGCCTCACCCAGCTAGTGCTATCACCTGCCTCACCCAGCTAGTGCTACTACCTGCCTCACCCAGCTAGTGCTATAACCTGCCTCACCCAGCTAGTGCTACAACCTGCCTCACCCACCTAGTGCTATCACCTGCCTCACCCAGCTAGTGCTACCACCTGCCTCACCCACCTAGTGCTACTACCTGCATCACCCAGCTAGTGCTATAACCTGCCTCACCCAGCTAGTGCTATCACCTGCCTCACCCAGCTAGTGCTACCACCTGCCTCACCCACCTAGTGCTACCACCTGCCTCACCCAGCAAAAGCTATAACCTGCCTCACCCAGCTAGTGCTACTACCTGCTTCACCCAGCTAGTGCTACTACCTGCCTCACCCAGCTAGTGCTACAACCTGCCTCACCCAGCTAGTGCTACTACCTGCCTCACCCACCTAGTGCTATCACCTGCCTCACCCAGCTAGTGCTACTACCTGCCTCACCCAGCTAGTGCTACTACCTGCCTCACCCAGCTAGTGCTACCACCTGCTTCACCCAGCTAGTGCTACCACCTGCCTCACCCAGCTAGTGCTACCACCTGCCTCACCCAGCTAGTGCTATCACCTGCCTCACCCAGCTAGTGCTATCACCTGCCTCACCCAGCTAGTGCTATCACCTGCCTCACCCAGCTAGTGCTACTACCTGCCTCACCCAGCTAGTGCTACTACCTGCCTCACCCAGCTAGTGCTATCACCTGCCTCACCCAGCTAGTGCTACTACCTGCCTCACCCAGCTAGTGCTACCACCTGCCTCACCCAGCTAGTGCTACCACCTGCCTCACCCAGCTAGTGCTATCACCTGCCTCACCCAGCTAGTGCTACCACCTGCCTCACCCAGCTAGTGCTACCACCTGCCTCACCCAGCTAGTGCTACCACCTGCCTCACCCAGCTAGTGCTATCACCTGCCTCACCCAGCTAGTGCTATCACCTGCCTCACCCAGCTAGTGCTATCACCTGCCTCACCCAGCTAGTGCTACTACCTGCCTCACCCAGCTAGTGCTACTACCTGCCTCACCCAGCTAGTGCTACTACCTGCCTCACCCAGCTAGTGCTACCACCTGCCTCACCCAGCTAGTGCTACCACCTGCCTCACCCAGCTAGTGCTACCACCTGCCTCACCCAGCTAGTGCTATCACCTGCCTCACCCAGCTAGTGCTACTACCTGCCTCACCCAGCTAGTGCTACTACCTGCCTCACCCAGCTAGTGCTATCACCTGCCTCACCCAGCTAGTGCTATCACCTGCCTCACCCAGCTAGTGCTACTACCTGCCTCACCCAGCTAGTGCTACACCTGCCTCACCCAGCTAGTGCTATCACCTGCCTCACCCAGCTAGTGCTACCACCTGCCTCACCCAGCTAGTGCTATCACCTGCCTCACCCAGCTAGTGCTATCACCTGCCTCACCCAGCTAGTGCTACTACCTGCCTCACCCAGCTAGTGCTATCACCTGCCTCACCCAGCTAGTGCTACTACCTGCCTCACCCAGCTAGTGCTATCACCTGCCTCACCCAGCTAGTGCTATCACCTGCCTCACCCAGCTAGTGCTACTACCTGCCTCACCCAGCTAGTGCTATCACCTGCCTCACCCAGCTAGTGCTATCACCTGCCTCACCCAGCTAGTGCTATCACC
The DNA here is from genome assembly GCA_958450375.1 of Homarus gammarus. Classification (NCBI taxonomy): domain Eukaryota; kingdom Metazoa; phylum Arthropoda; class Malacostraca; order Decapoda; family Nephropidae; genus Homarus; species Homarus gammarus. The sequence goes on from CAUDMG010002210.1 coordinate 1,375,275, forward strand.
TGCCTCACCCAGCTAGTGCTACTACCTGCCTCACCCAGCTAGTGCTATCACCTGCCTCACCCAGCTAGTGCTACTACCTGCCTCACCCAGCTAGTGCTACACCTGCCTCACCCAGCTAGTGCTACCACCTGCTTCACCCAGCTAGTGCTACCACCTGCCTCACCCAGCTAGTGCTATCACCTGCCTCACCCAGCTAGTGCTATCACCTGCCTCACCCAGCTAGTGCTATCACCTGCCTCACCCAGCTAGTGCTACTACCTGCCTCACCCAGCTAGTGCTACTACCTGCCTCACCCAGCTAGTGCTATCACCTGCCTCACCCAGCTAGTGCTATCACCTGCCTCACCCAGCTAGTGCTACCACCTGCCTCACCCAGCTAGTGCTAACTCCTGCCTCACCCAGCTAGTGCTACACCTGCCTCACCCAGCTAGTGCTATCACCTGCCTCACCCAGCTAGTGCTACACCTGCCTCACCCAGCTAGTGCAATCACCTGCCTCACCCAGCTAGTGCTACTACCTGCCTCACCCAGCTAGTGCTATAACCTGCCTCACCCAGCTAGTGCTACTACCTGCCTCACCCAGCTAGTGCTATCACCTGCCTCACCCAGCTAGTGCTACTACCTGCCTCACCCAGCTAGTGCTATCACCTGCCTCACCCAGCTAGTGCTACTACCTGCCTCACCCAGCTAGTGCTACTACCTGCCTCACCCAGCTAGTGCTACCACCTGCTTCACCCAGCTAGTGCTACCACCTGCCTCACCCAGCTAGTGCTATCACCTGCCTCACCCAGCTAGTGCTATCACCTGCCTCACCCAGCTAGTGCTATCACCTGCCTCACCCAGCTAGTGCTACTCACCTGCCTCACCCAGCTAGTGCTACCACCTGCCTCACCCAGCTAGTGCTACCACCTGCCTCACCCAGCTAGTGCTATCACCTGCCTCACCCAGCTAGTGCTATCACCTGCCTCACCCAGCTAGTGCTACTACCTGCCTCACCCAGCTAGTGCTATCACCTGCCTCACCCAGCTAGTGCTACTACCTGCCTCACCCAGCTAGTGCTACACCTGCCTCACCCAGCTAGTGCTACTACCTGCCTCACCCAGCTAGTGCTACTACCTGCCTCACCCAGCTAGTGCTATCACCTGCTTCACCCAGCTAGTGCTACTACCTGCCTCACCCAGCTAGTGCTACTACCTGCCTCACCCAGCTAGTGCTACCACCTGCCTCACCCAGCTAGTGCTACCACCTGCCTCACCCAGCTAGTGCTACCACCTGCCTCACCCAGCTAGTGCTATCACCTGCCTCACCCAGCTAGTGCTATCACCTGCCTCACCCAGCTAGTGCTATCACCTGCCTCACCCAGCTAGTGCTACTACCTGCCTCACCCAGCTAGTGCTACTACCTGCCTCACCCAGCTAGTGCTATCACCTGCCTCACCCAGCTAGTGCTACCACCTGCTTCACCCAGCTAGTGCTATCACCTGCCTCACCCAGCTAGTGCTATCACCTGCCTCACCCAGCTAGTGCTATCACCTGCTTCACCCAGCTAGTGCTACTACCTGCCTCACCCAGCTAGTGCTACTACCTGCCTCACCCAGCTAGTGCTACCACCTGCTTCACCCAGCTAGTGCTACCACCTGCCTCACCCAGCTAGTGCTACCACCTGCCTCACCCAGCTAGTGCTATCACCTGCCTCACCCAGCTAGTGCTATCACCTGCCTCACCCAGCTAGTGCTATCACCTGCCTCACCCAGCTAGTGCTACTACCTGCCTCACCCAGCTAGTGCTACTACCTGCCTCACCCAGCTAGTGCTATCACCTGCCTCACCCAGCTAGTGCTACTACCTGCCTCACCCAGCTAGTGCTACCACCTGCCTCACCCAGCTAGTGCTATCACCTGCCTCACCCAGCTAGTGCTACCACCTGCCTCACCCAGCTAGTGCTATCACCTGCCTCACCCAACTAGTGCTACCACTTGCCTCACCCAGCTAGTGCTACCACCTGCATCACCCAGCTAGTGCTACCACCTGCCTCACCCAGCTAGTGCTATCACCTGCCTCACCCAGCTAGTGCTATCACCTGCCTCACCCAGCTAGTGCTATCACCTGCCTCACCCAGCTAGTGCTACTACCTGCCTCACCCAGCTAGTGCTATAACCTGCCTCACCCAGCTAGTGCTACTACCTGCCTCACCCACCTAGTGCTAACACCTGCCTCACCCAGCTAGTGCTACCACCTGCCTCACCCACCTAGTGCTACTACCTGCCTCACCCAGCTAGTGCTACTACCTGCCTCACCCAGCTAGTGCTATCACCTGCCTCACCCAGCTAGTGCTACTACCTGCCTCACCCAACTAGTGCTATAACCTGCCTCACCCAGCTGGTGCTACTACCTGCCTCACCCAGCTAGTGTTACTACCTGCCTCACCCAGCTAGTGCTACAACCAGCTTCACCCAGCTAGTTCTACTACCTGCCTCACCCACCTAGTGCTATCACCTGCTTCACACAGCTAGTGCTACTACCTGCCTCACCCAGCTAGTGCTACTACCTGCCTCACCCAGCGAGTGCTACCACCTGCTTCACCCAGCTAGTGCTACCACCTGCTTCACCCAGCTAGTGCTACCACCTGCCTCACCCAGCTAGTGCTATCACCTGCCTCACCCAGCTAGTGCTATCACCTGCCTCACCCAGCTAGTGCTATCACCTGCCTCACCCAGCTAGTGCTACTACCTGCCTCACCCAGCTAGTGCTACTACCTGCCTCACCAAGCGAGTGCTATCACCTGCCTCACCCAGCTAGTGCTACTACCTTCCTCACCCAGCTAGTGCTACCACCTGCCTCACCCAGCTAGTGCTATCACCTGCCTCACCCAGCTAGTGCTACCACCTGCCTCACCTAGCTAGTGCTATCACCTGCCTCACCGAACTAGTGCTACCACTTGCCTCACCCAGCTAGTGCTACCACCTGCTTCACCCAGCTAGTGCTTCCACCTGCCTCACCCAGCTAGTGCTATCACCTGCCTCACCCAGCTAGTGCTATCACCTGCCTCACCCAGCTAGTGCTATCACCTGCCTCACCCAGCTAGTGCTACTACCTGCCTCACCCAACTAGTGCTATAACCTGCCTCACCCAGCTGGTGCTACTACCTGCCTCACCCACCTAGTGCTAACACCTGCCTCACCCAGCTAGTGCTACCACCTACCTCACCCACCTAGTGCTACTACCTTCCTCACCCAGCTAGTGCTACAACATGCCTCACCCAGCTAGTGCTACTACCTGCCTCACCCACCTAGTGCTATCACCTGCTTCACCCAGCTAGTGCTACTACCTGCCTCACCCAGCTAGTGCTACTACCTGCTTCACCCAGCTAGTGCTACCACCTGTTTCACCCAGCTAGTGCTACCACCTGCCTCACCAGCTAGTGCTACTACCTGCCTCACCCAGCTAGTGCTATCACCTGCCTCACACAGCAAGTGCCATCACCTGCCTCACCCAGCTAGTGCTATCACCTGCCTCACCCAGCTAGTGCTATCACCTGCCTCACCCAGCTAGTGCTACTACCTGCCTCACCCAGCTAGTGCTACCACCTGCTTCACCTAGCTAGTGCTACCACCTGCTTCACCCAGCTAGTGCTATCACCTGCCTCACCCAGCTAGTGCTATCACCTGCCTCACCGAAGCCAGTGCTATCACCTGCCTCACCCAGCTAGTGCTACTACCTGCCTCACGCAGCTAGTGCTATAACCTGCCTCACCCAGCTAGTGCTACTACCTGACTCACCCATCAAGTGGTAACACCTGCCTCATCCAGCTAGTGCTACCACCTGGCTCACCCACCTACTGCTACTACCTGCCTCACCCAGCTAGTGCTATAACCAGCCTCACCCAGGTAGTGCTATTACCTACCTCACCCACCTAGTGCTATCACCTGCTTCACCCAGGTAGTGCTACTACCTGCCTCACCCAGCTAGTGCTACTACCTGCCTCACCCAGCTAGTGCTACCACCTACTTCACCCAGCTAGTGCTACCACCTGCTTCACCCAGCTAGTGCTATCACCTGCCTCACCCAGCTAGTGCTATCACCTGCCTCACCCAGCTAGTGCTACTACCTGCCTCACCCAGCTAGTGCTACCACCTGCTTCACCCAGCTAGTGCTACCACCTGCTTCACCCAGCTAGTGCTACCACCTGCCTCACCCAGCTAGTGCTATCACCTGCCTCACCCAGCTAGTGCTATCACCTGCCTCACCCAGCTAGTGCTATCACCTGCCTCACCCAGCTAGTGCTATCACCTGCCTCACCCAGCTAGTGCTACTACCTGCCTCACCCAGCTAGTGCTACACCTGCCTCACCCAGCTAGTGCTACTACCTGCCTCACCCAGCTAGTGCTACTACCTGCCTCACCCAGCTAGTGCTACTACCTGCCTCACCCAGCTAGTGCTACTACCTGCCTCACCCAGCTAGTGCTACTACCTGCCTCACCCAGCTAGTGCTATCACCTGCCTTACCCAGCTAGTGCTCTCACCTGCCTCACCCAGCTAGTGCTTACACCTGCCTCACCCAGCTAGTGCTATCACCTGCCTCACCCAGCTAGTGCTACACCTGCTCACCACTAGTGCTACACTGCCTCACCAGCTAGTGCTACTACCTGCCTCACCCAGGTAGTGCTATCACCTGCCTCACCCAGCTAGTGCTACCACCTGCCTCACCCACCTAGTGCTAACACCTGCCTCACCCAGCTAGTGCTACCACCTGCCTCACCCAGCTAGTGCTATCACCTGCCTCACCCAGCTAGTGCTATCACCTGCCTCACCCAGCTAGTGCTATCACCTGCCTCACCCAGCTAGTGCTATCACCTGCCTCACCCAGCTAGTGCTACTACCTGCCTCACCCAGCTAGTGCTACTACCTGCTTCACCCAGCTAGTGCTCTCACCGTACCCTGCCCTCACCCAGCTTAGTGCTACCGCCTGCCTTCACTCCAGCGTAAGTGCTTATCACCTGCTCTCCCCCAGCTAGTGCGATCACCTGCCTCCCCCACCGAGTGCTACTCACCTGCCATCACCCAGCTTAGTGCTATCACAACTATCAATCAAATCATCACCCTGCCCAAACCCAGCTAGTGCTA
>CAUDMG010002211.1:0-17519 GCA_958450375.1 Homarus gammarus
CTCTCCCCTCAGATGACCTTGAACGCTCAGTATCGCTAATGGCGGGGCATTTGAAATTACTCTGAAATTTCTGAATATTACATATATATATATATATATATATATATATATATATATATATATATATATTTCATTAGCCCAATAAAGCACGCGGACTTCTACATACAATCAACACCTCAACCCGCCAGGATTCGAACCCACGGCCCACAAGCCTATGACTGTGACCGGGGAACGCTAACCGCTGGACCACCAGGATGCTAAAAGCAGTCCTAGACTTTGTTATATTTCACACAAAGCCTGTTCAACGAGCTTATGGCGCCGTGAACCTCTAATGGGGACCACCCGCACCACTTAGGTGGTCAGAGTAACGTTTTACCAAATCCGGCTTCGAAACACGAGGATCCATATATATTTCATTAGCCCAATAAAGCACGCGGACTTCTACATACAATCAACACCTCAACCCGCCAGGATTCGAACCCACGGCCCACAAGCCTATGACTGTGACCGGGGAACGCTAACCGCTGGACCACCAGGATGCTAAAAGCAGTCCTAGACTTTGTTATATTTCACACAAAGCCTGTTCAACGAGCTTATGGCGCCGTGAACCTCTAATGGGGACCACCCGCACCACTTAGGTGGTCAGAGTAACGTTTTACCAAATCCGGCTTCGAAACACGAGGATCCATATATATTTCATTAGCCCAATAAAGCACGCGGACTTCTACATACAATCAACACCTCAACCCCCATTAGAGGTTCACGGCGCCATAAGCTCGTTGAACAGGCTTTGTGTGAAATATAACAAAGTCTTGGACTGCTTTTAGCATCCTGGTGGTCCAGCGGTTAGCGTTCCCCGGTCACAGTCATAGGCTTGTGGGCCGTGGGTTCGAATCCTGGCGGGTTGAGGTGTTGATTATATATATATATATATATATATATATATATATATATACAAGTAAATCACTGTAGGTGCACGTGATCTAGGTATATGCTTATAACCACAAGGGCAGAAGAAAACACGAAGTTCCCAAGCGCTTTCGAGCAATTCACATCTTCAGGGGTGAGTACAGACTAAAGAGAAATACAAAACAAGGTGTATATATACAGAGGGTGAGACCAGGTCCACAATGGTCAGGTATTAGGTAATGACCTTACTAATCGTTAAATAGCACACAACGGTTGGTAATCAGGTCAGAGGGTAAGGTGACCCAACCTTCTCACCTGGTTACAAATCTTCTTAATTAAGAAGATTTGTAACCACACGCTGCTAGCTAAATAAGTAATGTATATAAATGGAGTACATACCTAGTATACACACAACATACATTATATACATACAGCATACATAATATACATACAGGTAGGAGAATATATCGTGGTGAAGTCTACCTCTGAGATTATTATAAGGTATTGAACTGTTGGGTTAAGACCGATATAAGAAAAGTAAAGCGGAATAATAAACTGAAGGTAGCAAGGGAAGCAAGGCAAACCCCAAGGGATTCTATCAAATGTTTTAAATTAAAACACGAGAAAAGATGGGACCAATACAGTCAGATACCGACGAGCTAACTGATAACGACGGAGAAATGATCAATAATCTGAATAAATATTTTTCTACAGTTTTCACCACCGAATATTTAAATATGATACCCGTGACTTTATACAGAGATAGCGAACAAAATAAATTAAGCGAGATAGTAGTGACTAGTAACGATGTTAGTAAGCAAATCGATATTTGCCAGAGTATTAAAGGAATGTAAGGAAGAGCTTAGTATGCCCTTAGCAAAGTTGTTTAACATGTCCTTAAAAACGGGTGTAGTACCAGAATCCTGGAGGATAGCGAATGTAATACCGATTTTCAAGAAGGGAGATAGATCACTATCCACTAACAACCGACCAATCAGTCTAACATCAATTGTAGGCAAATTATTGGAAGCAATCATTTCAAACTCTATTCGAAATCACCTGGAGAAGCACAAATTGATCAATGATTCCCAACATGGCTTCACAAGCAAGAGTTCATGTCCAACTAATCCATTAACATTCTTTTCATTTGTTTTCGAATCAGTGGATGAGGGGTACAATTATGAGGTGGTATATCTCGACTTTAGCAAAGCCTTCGACAGAGTTCCCCACGGAAGACTAATAAGAAAAGTGGAGGCTCATGGCATTAAAGGAGAAATTCTAAAAGGGATTAGGGCGTGGTTTCAGGACAGGAAACAGCGAGTGAGCATTAACGGCACTAAATTCCATTGGAGCAACGTCACTAGTGGAGTTCCCCAAGGCTCAGTACTCGGACCATTATTATTTATTATATATATAAAGGACAGATAACGGCGTAGACAGCAACATAAGTAAATTTGCTGATGACATTAAAATAGGCGTGTAATTAAATCTGACGATGACTCTGCAAAACTACAGGATGATCTAAACAAATTTTTCGAATGATCTGCAAAATGGCAGATGAGATTCAATGTGGACAAATGTAAAGTACTCAGTATAGGAGTTGTAAACAGGGAAACCAGATACCAGATGAACAACGATGTTATTGAGAAATCCGACTGTGAGAAAGATTTAGGAGTAATGATAAGTAGAAATCTTAAGCCAAGTAAACAATGTGTATTTGGGTTCATAAAAACGAGTGTTAGTTACAAGACTAGCGAGGTCATCTTAAAACTATATCTTGAGCTTGTGGGACCCCATTTGGATTACGCAGTTTAATTCTGGTCACTGTATTTCAGAATGGATATAGAATCCCTGGAAAGAATTCAGAGGAGAATGACAACACTAATCCTGGGCATTAGGAGCCTGAGTACAGAGACAGGTTAAAGCATCTTAATTTGCACCCCCTCGAGAGACGTAGAGCGAGGGGCGATATGATCGAGGTGTATAAATGGAAGTCGTGGCTGAACAAAGGGGACATCACAAAGGTACTCAAACTATCCAACCAGGAGCGAATTCGTAACAATGATTTTATATTAGACAAATTTAGATTTAGGCCTGAAATAGGCAAACATTGGTTTGGAAATAGAGTAGTGAATGAGTGGAACAAGTTACCAAATATCATCATTAACTCGAATACGCTGGATAGCTTCAAACATAGGTTACATGGATATATATGAGCAATAGGGGTTGGGTGTAAATGGGACTGCCCAATATGGGTCAATAAGCCCGCTGCAGTTTCCTCCATTCTTATGTTAGGAGCGCGTGATCCAAGTATCTGCTGATAATCACAAGAAAATTTAAACAATAAAGCACCTTAGCTTTCGTCTTTATTCAAGACATCTTCAGAGGCAACTGAATTTACAGGGACTGAGAGATGCTTACATACAGAGGGTGACCTTACAAAATATCAGGTCAGGTCAATAACATGGGATGCACTAATCTTGTCCACGTTTCCATTCAATTAATTTTATTTTATCCTTTTACCCATCCTTCTTTTTGTGGGAGCTTCGGTGAGAGTTGAAAGTGTTTGAGTCAAATTTAACTTAAGAATCTTTACGACTCTGACCCAAGACAGTGTTTAGATAGAAGAAAACATCGTCAGACTGACCCAAGACAGTGTTTAGGAAGATGTAAACATCGTCAGAGTTGACAGATCTGGGGACCTGCAGATTATGTTAAAGCCAAAGGGTAAGCAACTAAGGCAATAAACCACTACATAACATCGTCCACAGCCCGAGTCATGTTGGGTTGTTCTCGTGTGAAACTCACTTTAGTTTAGTATCGTTAAGGTTTACTGAATAAACTTATAACATGAATAATACTTTTAGCTATGCAGTCCCCCTCGCCCCGGTCAGTCTGTCTATATAACTCCATAATATAAACCATTTGTCTTTATGTTATGTTTATGTGTACAGCTCTGTGTTTACTCACGTTCTGGAGAATGTTTGCTGATAGTGGAAGCAGTGAATGGAGCGTCCTCACTCCTCAGGCTATTGAACGGCACTGGCACCTTACAGAACTGCTTGGCACTGACAACTTATAGTACTGCCTGGCACTGGCTGCCTTTTCGTCACGGTTTCCAACTCTGATTTTCAATCGTTATCAGAAGCATCGAAAGTTGATATGTATTAAAGCGTTTCATTACAAAATGTTATTTCAATTACGAAAGCGTACATTATTATTAGGCAACACGAATGATGTGTTACCTTCGCGTGATACAATCAGGGGGTCGAGGTACAATGGTTGGGGCCGTGATACAAAGAGTGGGGCCGTGAAACAATGAGTGGGGCCGTGGTACAATGGTTGGGGCCGTGATACAAAGAGCGGGGCCGTGATACAAAGAGTGGGGCCGTGATACAAAGAGTGGGGCCGTGATACAAAGAGTGGGGCCGTGGTACAATGGTTGGGGCCGTGATACAAAGAGTGGGGCCGTTATACAAAGAGTGGGGCCGTGATACAAAGAGTGGGGCTGTGGTATAATGAGTGAGACCGTGGTACAATGCATGGGGCCATGGTACAATGAGTGGGGCCATGGTAAAATGAATGAGACCATGATACAATGAATGGGACCATGGTACAATGAGTGGGGCCGTGATACAAAGAGTGGGGCCGTGGTAAAAGGAGTGTAGCCGTGGTACAATGAGTGGGGCAGTGGCACAATGAGAGGGGCCGTGGTATAATGAGTGTGGCTGTGGCACAATGAGTGTGGCCGTGGTGCAATGAGGGGGGCCGTGGTACAGTGAGTTTGGCATGAATCAAGTTGTCCACACGGCATTACTGGTAGTTAAATTACACAGATCGGTCAAGTCATCGTTATCGTCCACCGGTCTGTTATGTGGTACTATATGTTTACAAAGAATTTATCATCTGAGGGTTGGCGACCACGACCCACATTTTAGAATCCTCCCAGATTTTGTCATTACTCGAGAGCCTAGTTTTATATTCATAATTCTCCCACCATTAATCATATGACCAAAGAGTATAATTGTTCATGTTATAATCATTTCCAGTGTTTTTCTCTTTGTTTCAACCAGTATAGTATTTATTCCTGAGTTTTATATTAGTGTAAAACAAAACTTAACCATCTTGAAAATAAACACAAGTAAAGCGACGACAGAAGCTCTTGCTTCTCCACGAGACCTTCTACCTCCACTACATTCTTGCCTACTGCCTTCACCTTGAAATCTCTCTCCATGAAGTCACGGACGTCGATCACCACCTCATGATTTATACAATTATTAAATGGATCAAAGACAGGGATGACCTTTTGGTAACATTGTATGTTAATAGGATTGTTAGTCAAATGATAAGTGCATCATTGTACCCACCTGGTGATTGTGTTGGTTCTCGCTGACCTTCATGGCTTGGTTCTCGTTTCTCAGGTCACACTCACGCAAACTCCTGTAGAGCGACAGGTCATTAGCTGAGGACATTACTTCTCCCATCCTGGTCAACACCTTGTAGTGGTCCTTTTTTATAAATATCACACACAAATAAATATATATATATATAAATATATTAGTTCTAGAACTAGTAAGTGGCTGAGCTGAAGTAAACACTTTGCTGTTTTTTCTTTATTGTAGAAAAATATAGTTTCACAGGTACTGAGTTCGGTTGAGAGTATATTGTACCTTCTCTACTCGGGGAATGTCTTGAATGCACTTATATATAAGAACATTCAAGTGAGGTGTTCACTGGGTAACAAGTGATATAGGTCTGCCTACTCTCTCCTCTCGCTCAGAGCGTGAGAGTCAAGGAGGAGCGGGCGAGGTATTTACAAAATCAGCTTGACCTGGCTCAACCTCTGATGAAGTTATAGACCTCAGCATGTATGACATGAACAACTACTGAGTCATTGTTGAATAACTTGGTGAATAATTTGGTATTATACATTTAAGTATTATACATTTGGGTGAATATTTATATAATACAAATGGTGCTGTTACACCGCTTGGCTACCTACAACCGAGACCTCACGGCTTAAATCCTACGTGTTACAAGAAAGTATGCCTTTGCTGAACTTTTTCTTCGTGCACATGCTTTTGCAATTCCTTCCAAAAAGTCTTCTGATAAACTATTGTGTACCTAAAGAAATCTTCCTGTAACAAATTTTCATAACAACCAAAGAACTGATAAATATGATGGTAGGTATAATGAAACCAGGTAGAATTATACTGGAAGTTAAATAAAAAGGAAGAGAATCCTGTAAGTCAGGAAATTGTGTTTCATTAATATAAGATAGTAGTTTAAGCTTATCAGAAACAATGTGGAGATTATTGAAATTTATATTTAGGGAAAATGGTATGGGAACCAGTTCAAAAGTAACGTATGTGACAAATGCAAGATGATGGCGAGTAGGCAAGGTTGTGATTGCATTCCGGCTAATTTCACAATAGTCTGGTGCTATATGAAAACCTTCTATTACTAAATATTTGCCTACATCCTGACATATAAGTATCGCACTGGTTTGATTTGGGATATCAAAATATTGCACACTATTGACATGTGCATGAAACACTAACCTATGTGGACCGAGCATGGCGACCCACCAGCTGTCCTTCTCTGAGCTTCCTCACCAACCAACTCTCATTCTGGTCTCTCTTCTTAAACAAGCAACACCTCCTCCAGCAAGCGCCACGCTGTCAGCATTCATTCAACCAGGAGGCCAGCAACAGGCAACATCTTCTCTAACGAAGCTCCTGCACATCTACCTCCTTCAACACGCTACTCACCCAACGTCTCTACTGAGCAGCTCCTCACCACACGGCACCTCCAGCACCAGACTGTCTATCATATATCTTATATTATACAAGAAAACCACATTAGAGTTTCCATCCATCCTGAGTGCTAGACAACATTATACCACGAATTCCTACAATACCATAAAACTATTTATGTATGTCCTTCACCCTGACTGTTACTTATGATCCGAAAAACAATGTAATATTTTATATTCTAAAGCATAGAAAATGAGTTGGCCTTGAGTTGACTTAAATGAATACATGAAATAGGATATTTATATGAGTCACACATAAAATATGTTAAAAAATGAATAAAAATTAAAGGGAGTAACAATTCTTCCAGGAAAATATTATAACATAGCAAGGTGAACGACTAATTTATACATTTTATGTGTAATATAAGGAGAAAATATAAAATTGGTTATATTAACATATCTTAAGCATATTTCATATGAAAACTTGATGCGTTAGCAACCGTTAAAATGATGCTCCGTATAGTGATGCGTCAGCCCAATAGATGGCGCTGTCATGAATTTAGACAGCACATCTGTTTTAATGGTAGGGATAGTCGCTTTCCTATCTTTTGTATTTAGTCTTTGCTCTTGGTCTATTGGTGCAGCTTATCCTCCTCTCTGACCCAGAGGTACAGTGTAAACATTTCTTCTTTGGTACACCGTATATCCTATCTTCCCTTTGTATAATTCATCCTTCTTCTTGACCAATTGGTAACTGCATTTCCCGGTCCGCCCATCAACATACATTATTACTAATATATAATATACCAGCATATCCTATGCCTTCAGTACACTCTCCTTCCACTTTAGATTATAAACATATTTTAATGAACCAATTTTTACCTATTTCATTCTTCTCGTTCATACTTCATCAGCTAAATTCTTTATATTTTATTCTTCTTTATCCTTTACCATCACTCTATCTTATGCTTCCCACTACGACAACACAAGCCAGACAGCCTCCTGACGCAGTAGCAGGAGAGGAAGGCCCACGCCGACAGCACCACCAGCCAGAAGACGAACACGTCCAACATTATGTACTGGAAGAAGTTGAGTCTCTTGCCGGCATACACCAAGAGGGGGGATCCTTGATGACGTATGGCGTGCTCCACCCACCACACTGCCCTCTCCCCCGAGTTGCCAACTCGGATTTTCAAATGTCCGACAGTTCTGTAAGCTGCCAGTGCCGTTCAATAGCCTGAGGTGTGAGGACGCTCCATTCACTGCCTCCACTATCAGGAAACATTCTCCAGAACGTGAGAAAACACAGAGCTGTACACATAAACTTAACATAGAGACAAATAAGAACATAAGAACATAAGAATGGAGGAAACTGCAGCGGGCCTATTGGCCCATACTGGGCAGTCCCGTTTACACCCAACCCCTATTGCTCATATGAGCATCCAACCTATGTTTGAAGCAATTCAGCGTATTCGAGTTAATGATGATATTTGGTAACTTGTTCCATTCATCCACTACTCTGTTTCCAAACCAGTGTTTACCTATTTCACGCCTAAATCTAAATTTGTCCAATTTAAAACCATTGTTACGAGTTCGCTCCTGGTTGGATAATTTGAGTACCTTTGTAATGTCCCCTTTGTTTAGCCCTGCCTTCCACTTATACACCTCTATCAGGTCGCCCCTCGCTCTACGTCTCTCAAGGGAGTGCAAATTAAGATGCTTTAACCTGTCTCTATACTCAAGGTTCCTAATGCCCGGGATTAGTCTTGTCATTCTCCTCTGAATTCTTTCCAAGGATTCTATATCCATTCTGTAATACGGTGACCAGAACTGGACTGCGTAATCCAGGTGTGGTCTCACAAGAGCAAGATACAGTTTTAGGATGACCTCGCTAGTCTTGTAACTAACACTCCTTTGTATGAACCCAAGTACTTTATTAGCCTTGTTACGAGCAAAAACACATTGTTTACTTGGCTTAAGGTTCCTACTTATCATTACTTCTAAATCTCTCTCGCAGTCGGATTTCTCTATGGCATTGTTGTTCATCTGGTATCTGGTTTCCCTGTTTACATTTCCTATACTGAATACTTTACATTTGTCGATGTTGAATTTCATCTGCCATTTTTCAGACCATTCGAAAAATTTGTTTAGATCCTCCTGTAGTTTTGCCGAGTCCTCGTCAGATTTGATAACACGTCCTATTTTAGTATCATCAGCAAATTTACTTATGTTGCTGTCTATGCCGATATCTATGTCGTTTATGTATATAATAAACAATAATGGTCCAAGTACTGAGCCTTGGGGAACTCCACTTGTGACGTTGCTCCAATGGGACTTAGTGCCGTTAATGCTCACTCGCTGTTTCCTGTCCTGTAACCACGCCCTAATCCATTTAAGGATGTCACCTTTGATGCCATGAGCTTCTACCTTTCTAATTAGTCTTTCGTGGGGTACTCTGTCGAAGGCTTTGCTAAAGTCGAGATATACCACATCATAATTGTGCCCCTCGTCCACTGATTCGAAAACTGATGAAAAGAATGTTAATAGATTAGTTAGGCAAGAACGTCCGCTTGTGAAGCCATGCTGGGAATCATTGATCAATCGGTGCTTCTCCAGGTGATTTCGAATAGAGTTTGAAATGATTGCTTCCAGTAATTTGCCTACTATTGATGTTAGACTGATTGGGCGGTAGTTAGAGGATAGTGATCTATCCCCCTTCTTGAAGATCGGTATTACATTCGCTATCCTCCAGGATTCTGGTACTACACCTGTTTTTAAGGACATGTTAAACAACTTTGCTAAGGGCATACTAAGCTCTTCCTTACATTCCTTTAATACTCTGGCAAATATCTCATCGGGACCAGGTGACTTATTAGGCTTTAGTTTGTCTATTTGCTTACTAACATCGTTACTAGTCACTACTATCTCACTTAATTTGTTTTCTTCACTATCTCTGAATAGAGTCGGTGCCTCGGGTATCATGTTTAAATTTTCGGTGGTGAAAACTGTTGAAAAATATTTATTCAAATTATTGCTCATTTCTCTGTCGTTATCAGTGAGCTCGCCGGAGTCTGACCGTATTGGTCCAATCTTTTCTCGTGTTTTAGTTTGATACATTTGGTAGAATCCTTTGGGGTTTGTCTTTGCCTCCCTTGCTATCCTTACCTCATTATTCCTCTTTGCTTTCCTTATCTCGGTTTTAACCCTACTCGCCAATACCCTATAATAGTCCCGGAGGTGAATTTCGCCACGATTTATCCTTCTACCTATAGCCTTCCTTTGGCCAATGATGTTCTTTAAATAATTATTTATCCATTTAGGGTCATTGTTGTTTGATCTGAGTTTTTTGTATGGTATGTTCTGCCTTTGTGCATTAAGTAACTCACTATTTAAATTGTCGTGGAACTCGGCAGTCTCAGATCTCGTTATCAGGTCGGTGTCATCTGTCAGGTTCACGGCCAAGCGCGACACCCCCTCTCTCAGCTGCCCCTTTAAACTGTCAAAGTTTGCCCTTCTGAAATCTGGTACTTTAGTGGAATTTTCCTTACGTCTGCCCTGAAAATCTAACTGGAATCGAATTTCTTTGTGATCGCTGTTTGCAAGTTCGTTCCCTACCTCGACATTGCTAATGAGGTTTTCTCTGTTTGACAAAACTAAATCCAATATATTATTACCCCGTGTGGGTTCGGTTATATGTTGACTTAGGAAACAGTCCTGGATCGTCTCGAGAAAATCCTCTGATTCTGAGTTACCCGTAAGGTCGGTCCAATCTATTTGGCCAAGGTTATAGTCGCCTACTATACAGACTTTGTTGTGTATGGAAGCCCTGCGCATTTCATCCCAGATAAGTCGCTCATTGACGCTATCAAGATTGGGGGGTCTATATATCTTCCAACACTCTTCGTCTTTCTAGGGAATGCAAGTTTAGTTTCTTTAACCTATCCTGATATGGAAGGTTTGTAAGTCCCGGAATCATTTTCGTCATTCTTCGCTGCACCGACTCCAGTGAATTGATATCCATTCTATAATAAAGGCACCAGAACTGAACCGCATAATCAAGGTGCGGCCTGACTAGCGCAAGATATAGTTGCAATAAGACCTCTGCACTCTTATTACACTTCTAGATATAAAACCCAATACTCTGTTTGCCTTATTTCAAACATTAACGCACTGTTGGCCGTAGGTCCGAGCTTACAAGTACCCCGAGGTCTCTTTCACAAGTCGACTTCTCTAGGTTGATGTTGTCAAGGCTGTATACATTATAAGTATTTGTTCTTCCAATATTAAGAACGCTGCACTTGCTGGTGTTGAATTTCAATCACCATTTTTCAGACCACCCCTGCAGTTTATTTAGATCCTCCTGTAATGCATTTGCATCCTGCCCTGAATTAATCTGCCGCCCTATTTTGGTGTCATCCGCAAACTTGCTTATGTCACTGCTGATCCCAGTATCTAGATCGTTTATGTAGATTATGAACAAGAGTGGGCCTAGTACTGACCCCTGGGGAACCCCACTGGTTACACGACCCCACTCAGATTTAACACCATCTACGCTGACCCTCTGCGTTCTATCGGTGAGCCATGATTTTATCCAATTTATAACTTTCTGCTTAGCTGGTGACGTTGGGGAGTCTCCTCCCCCCACCCCCCCGACCAGGGGGGGGGGGGGGGAAGACGAGCGAGACTCTGAGAATCTCCAGACTAATGAGCGTCTCCTCAGAATGTTCGAATGACAACCAGGATCAGAAAGAGAATCAGAATGGAATGGGCCTGGACGGGATCGTAGGGCCTTTATATGGGGTCGGCCCAGCCGGCTTTTGACCTCTAACCAATTATCACTAAACTGGTTAGATCTGGACAGTGTGTTCAGGTGAGGTCATGCCCAGGTGTCTTGGTCAGGTGAGGTCACCCTCTAATTCAGGTAATTAGCGGCCGAGGTCACGTCCCTAGGGTCTTGGGGTGTGTCCACCTGGTATGTGGTGGTACCAAGAGGTCTGTAGTGTACTTGTTGTTATATGTGATGTAATTCTGGGCTGTAAGCTTTGGTCTGATATTCAATTATTCCTCTTTGCTTTTCTTATCTCGGTCTTAACCCTACAGTCCAATACCTTATAATAATCTCGGAGGTAAACTTCACCACGATATATTCTCCTACCTGTATGTATATTATGTATGTTGTATGTATATAATGTATGTTGTGTGTATACTATGTATGTACTCCATTTATATACATTACTTATTTAGCTAGCAGCGTGTGGCAATGTATTTTTCATATCACCACACGCTTAGATAATGTGCCTGGCGACCCATAGAGAGAAGTCAGTTGACCCATAGAGAGTGTAGGGAACTGCCGTCTTGTGTTGCACCTCTGTATAGATCCAGCAAATAGAACCTACAAAAACTCTACAGGTGTTTGTGTTCGCTCCTGTAGTTAGAACTGAGTACCCAGAACCTGTACACTACCTATATCCTTCCTCTGTCTAATAATATTATTTAAATAATTATTTATCCATTTAGGGTCATTGTTGTTTGATCTGAGTTTTCTGTATGGTATGTTCTGCCTTTGTGCATTAAGTAACTCATTATTTAAATTGTTGTAAGACTCGGCAACTTCAGATCTCGTTATCAGGTCTCCCGGTAAGGTGAGGTCGCCCTCTGTGGGTACATTGTGAGAAGTCACCTCATGTGAGGTCATGTACTTCAACCCCAAGCGTGATACCCCTTCTCTCAGCTGCCTCTTCAAACTATCAAAGTTTGCCCTTCTGAAATCTGGAATTTTAGTGGAATTATCCTTAAGGCTGCCCTGAAATTCTAATTGGAATCTAATTTCTTTGTGATCGCTGTTAGCAAGTTCATTCCTTACCTCAACATTACTAATGAGGTTTTCTCTGTTTGACAGAACTAAATCGAGTATATTATTATCCCGGGTGGGTTCGGTTATATGTTGGCTTAGGAAACAGTCCTGGATTGTTTCAAGAAAATCCTCTGATTCTGAGTTACCCGTAAAGTCAATCCAATCTATTTGGCTAAAGTTAAAGTCGCCTACTATGCAGACTTTGCTAAATATGGAAGCCCTGCGCATTTCATCCCAAATAAGTTGCTCATTAACTCTATCAAGATTAGGAAGTCTAAATATTACTCCTGTGATTGATTTTTCCCTATCACCGATTAGTTCTATCCAAATTGTTTCTGTATTCCGCTCTGTTTTTATTACCTTATTTATTTCACACTTCAGATTATCCCTGACATAGATTGCTACTCCGCCTCCTTTCCTAATCTGCCTATCGGTATGGAATAATTTGTAACCTGCAATTTGGTATTCGACAGGTAACTCACGTGAGTCTAGGTTTATCCATGTTTCGGTGAATACTATTATATCAATTTTTTCGGTACATGCCAACGCCCTGATTTCATCTATTTTGTTTCTCATACTTCCACTGTTTGCGTAGTAAACATTCAAGTTAGTCGTGTTCTGAGTCCTCTCTTTGTTGCATTTATGATTTAACTATGTTTTAACTCCCTGCCTAATTTAGTTTTGCCATAATTCCTAGCACTATTTTCCTGTAACCTTTCACTTTGTGTACCCGCTCCCACTGCAGTCTCCTCCACCCCCGTGTTCATATGTTCTCTAAGCAATTTAAAGACTTTGACATCTTTTGAACTGCCCTTTCGAGAGAACCAGCCAGGGTTGCCACCCCATCCCTACACAGATGCACCCCATCCCTAGCATAAAGGTCCCTTCTGCAGTAGAAGTTGTCCCAGTTGTCAATGAATGGAACTGATATTGACTTGCAATATCTGTCAAGACAGCCGTTGACACCAACTGCCCTTGACACCCATTCATTGCCATCTCTCCTTCTAGACAGGACACCACATATGATTGGAATCCCTCCCTTCGACCTAATACGTTCTTTAGCTGCCTTGAACTTATCAAGGTGCTCTTCACTCTTACACCGGCCAATATCATTACCTCCTGCACTGAGGCAAAAAATGGGTTTTTTCCTATTACCAGACAAGATATTGTCCATCCTGTCAACTATATCCCCCACCCCAGCTCCTGGCAAACACACCCTCATCCTATTTTTATTTTTACCCCCCCCCCCCCCCCAAAAGCTCTGTCTAGGTACAGTACCTGGGAATCGCCAACAATTAAGGTTTTCGTACCTTCCTTGTCAGCCTTGTCCCTGATTATGCTAACGTCCAATTCGTCTATCAAAGGACTGAAAGAGGTGGTACACTTAGCTGTTGTTGTCGTAACGTTAGTGCGTTTTTTCACCTCCAGTTTGGTTGTCCCTCTCCTCACAACCTTCCATTCGCCTGAGTTTTCGTCAGACAAGGGCTTTTCTTGTCTCGTTTCCTCCTTCATCCTCGCTACCTCTTCCTTTAGTTTCAAGTTTTCTTCCTTGGTCCTCTGTAACTCTGCCCTCAGAAGGGCACAGCCCTGTTCACAAGTAGCACTAGTCATTACTGACAATTAATCCCCGGGAGCTAAGCCTGCCGTGACCTTTCCTACAGTGATTTACTTATGTGTGTGACCGTGGAACGTTACCTCTAGACCACTAGGATACTAAAGGTAGTCCTAGACTTTGTTATATTTCACACAAGGCTTATGGCGCCGTGAACCTCCAATAGGGGACTACCCGTGCCTCTTAAGTGATCAGAGTAACGCTTTACCAAATCCGGCTTCGAAACACGAGGTTCCATATATATTTCATTAGCCAATAAAGCGCTCGGACTTCTACATATAATCAACAACCTCACCCTGGCAGGAATCGAACCCACGATCTTACATGTGTGACTACGGAACGTTACCTGTAGACCACTAGGACACTAAAAGCAGTACTAGACTTTGTTATATTTCACACAAAGGACTACTTTTAGTGTCCTAGTGGTAACGTTCCCCGGTCACACACATAAGATCGTGGGTTCGAGTCCTGGCGGGGTGGGGTTGTTGATTATATGTAGAAGTCCGAGCGCTTTATGGGCTACTGAATATATATATATATATATATATATATATATATATATATATATATATATATATATATATATATATATATATATATATATATATATATATATATATATATATATATATATATATATATATATATTCAACACCTCACCCCGCCAGGAGTCCAACCCACAATCTTATAATTGTGACCGGGGAACGCTACCTCTGGGCCACCAGGACACTAAAAGCAGTCCTAGACTCTGTTATATTTCACAGCTTATGGCTCGTTGATGGTGTGACTGACAATAACAGGAATGTAGGTGACGCTGTCCGACCTTGAATAGAACTCAAGATCAAAATAATTTATCTCTTCGAAAGAAAGACAAAAAACACGATTAATTGGTGGATGATTTATATTAGACGAGTAGACTAAACTTTAGTAAATCACTATTGAAAGATTTTAATACTATTAGTCATAATTGACTGAGAAGGCGTGGCCACATTTAAATCTTAGGCCCCGCCCCTCGTACTTTGTCTAGTGTGTGAAATGATAAACCTTGACGTTCTTCAAAATGTCAAGTGTTGAAGAACAGAAAAACAAGATAAAATATTACCTGCAGTTTCATAACTCACTGTTATTACTGATAAATGATGGTTTACACACCAAGAGCCAATCACGCGTGGTTAACTTAGGATTATACGGTATAATATTAAATTATTTAATTGGTAAAAGTCATTGGTTTAATACAATATATTAAAGTATGTAGCACAGTACATAAAGAATGGGAAATATCTACTTTCCGGGAAAGTAGATTATCGACTTTTCGGGGAAGTATATTTTCGAATCTGGGGTAAATATTACCTAATTTTGCGAAGTAGATTATCATAGAAAACGGGAAATTTGTATCATAAAAAATGGGAAATATCTACTTTCCGGGAAAGTTGGTTATCCACTTTCCCGAAAAGTAGATAGATTTTCTACTTTTCGGGAAAGTAGATTATCGACTTTTCGGGGAAGTAGATTTTCGAATTCTGGGGGAAATATTACCTAATTTTGCGAAGTAGATTATCATAGAAAAAGGGAAATTTGTATCATGAAAAATGAGAAATATCTACTTTCCGGGAAAGTTGGTTATCTATTTTCCCGAAAAGTAGGTAGATTTTCTACTTTTCGGGAAAGTAGATTATCGACTTTTCGGGGAAGTAGATTTTCGAATTTGGGGGGAAATATTACCTAATTTTGCGAAGTAGAATATCATAGAAAACGGGAAATTTGTATCATAAAAAATGGGAAATATCTACTTTCCGGGAAAGTTGGTTATCTACTTTCCCGAAAAGTAGATAGATTTTCTACTTCTCGGGAAAGTAGATTATCGACTGTTCGGGGGGAAATATTACCTAATTTTGCGAAGTAGATTATCATAGAAAACGGGAAATTTGTATCATAAAAAATGGGAAATATCTACTTTCCGGGAAAGTAGATTATCGACTTTTCGGGAAAGTAGATTTTCGAATTCTGGGGTAAATATTACCTAATTTTGCGAAGTAGATTATCATAGAAAACGGGAAATTCGTATCATAAAAAATGGGAAATATCTACTTTCCGGGAAAGTTGGTTATCTACTTTCCCGAAAAGTAGATAGATTTTCTACTTTTCGGGAAAGTAGATTATCGACTTTTCGGGGAAGTAGATTTTCGAATTTGGGGGAAAATATTACCTAATTTTGCCGAGTAGATTATCATAGAAAACGGGAAATTTGTATCATAAAAAATGGGAAATATCTACTTTCCGGGAAAGTTGGTTATCTACTTTCCCGAAAAGTAGATAGATTTTCTACTTTTCGGGAAATTAGATTATCGACTTTTCGGGGAAGTAGATTTTCGAATTTAGGGGGAAATATTACCTAATTTTGCGAAGTAGATTATCATAGAAAACGGGAAATTTGTATCATAAAAAATGGGAAATATCTACTTTCCGGGAAAGTTGGTTATCTACTTTCCCGAAAAGTAGATAGATTTTCTACTTCTCGGGAAAGTAGATTATCGACTTTTCGGGGGGAAATATTACCTAATTTTGCGAAGTAGATTATCATAGAAAACGGGAAATTTGTATCATGAAAAATGAGAAATATCTACTTTCCGGGAAAGTTGGTTATCTACTTTCCCGAAAAGTAGATAGATTTTCTACTTTTCGGGAAAGTAGACTATCGACTTTTCGGGGAAGTAGATTTTCGAATTTGGGGGGAAATATTACCTAATTTTGCGAAGTAGATTATCATAGAAAACGGGAAATTTGTATCATAAAAAATGGGAAATATCTACTTTCCGGGAAAGTTGGTTATCTATTTTCCCGAAAAGTAGATAGATTTTCTACTTTTCGGGAAAGTAGATTATCGACTTTTCGGGGAAGTAGATTTTCGAATTTGGGGGGAAATATTACCTAATTTTGCGAAGTAGAATATCATAGAAAACGGGAAATTTGTATCATAAAAAATGGGAAATATCTACTTTCCGGGAAAGTTGGTTATCTACTTTCCCGAAAAGTAGATAGATTTTCTACTTCTCGGGAAAGTAGATTATCGACTTTTCGGGGGGAAATATTACCTAATTTTGCGAAGTAGATTATCATAGAAAACGGGAAATTTGTATCATAAAAAATGGGAAATATCTACTTTCCGGGAAAGTAGATTATCGACTTTTCGGGAAAGTAGATTTTCGAATTCTGGGGTAAATATTACCTAATTTTGCGAAGTAGATTATCATAGAAAACGGGAAATTCGTATCATAAAAAATGGGAAATATCTACTTTCCGGGAAAGTTGGTTATCTACTTTCCCGAAAAGTAGATAGATTTTTTACTTTTCGGGAAATTAGATTATCGACTTTTCGGGGAAGTAGATTT
>CAUDMG010002212.1:0-14597 GCA_958450375.1 Homarus gammarus
GGAACAAGGGAAGAAGCAGTAGCAGGGTTAAAAGCAGCGAGTTTCTCTCTTAATGCCACTTCTTTTGATTTAAACTCCGATGTTAAAGTGACTTCTGTCTCTCTCACCTGTAGTTCTTTCAGTTTAACCGCCTGCACCAACTTGGCCTGTTCCATCCTTTCCTCATGCTCCAACTTGGCCTGTTCCGACCTTCCCTCATGCTCCAACTTGGCCTCCAACTTGGCCTGTTCCAACTTGGCCTGTTCCATCCTTTCTTCATGGTCCAACTTGGCCTCCAACTTGGCCTGTTCCAACTTGGCCTGTTCCCTCCTTTCTTCAGGGTCCAACTTGGCCTCCTGCTCCAACTTGGCCTGTTCCAAACTCGAGTTCTTTCATTTTGATTTGGAACTCGAACCTAGCTCGTTCTAGTTCTAAGGGGTCTATTCGTTGTGTTTCTTCTTGAGGGCTAGCCAGACCTGAGGCAACTTCTGGGTGAGGAGGGGTGGTGGATAGTGGTTGAAGTTTCTTGGACATGGGGCGTTAATCTGTCAACAGCGGATTCTTTTAAAACTTCTTGTTGAACCAACTCTTCAATCACATGATTTTTTAACATTTCCTTAGTCAGTTGCTGTGAAAATGGGATATTGTAATAGTTGGCTATTTCTTTCCATTCTTTCTTCAGGATATTAACACGTAATTTAGCTACGGAAGGATTTTCAATAAAATCCTGGAGATCAAAACCTGAGGTGGCCATTGTTAATAAAAATAGGATAAATTAACTAATGGTCAAAAGCTAAGATAAGTGGATAACCCTAGAAAATATCACGGCAGTGGATAACCAGAAAGTCCCGGAAACTAACCAAGTTATACCTAGGGAAATTACACTTATGATTATTGTTCTTCCGAGAAGATCCTTAGATAAGGACAAGAGACTTGAAAGAGGTAGGGCGTATTACGGCATTAATATAAAGATCCGGATTAAACAACCCTGATATACTTGAAAGAGGTAGGGCGTATTACGGCATTAATATAAAGATCCGGATTAACAACCCTGATATACTTGAAAGAGGTAGGGCGTATTACGGCATTAATATAAAGATCCGGATTAACAACCCTGATATACTTGAAAGAGGTAGGGCGTATTACGGCATTTATATAAAGATCCGGATTAACAAACCCTGATATACTTGAAAGAGGTAGGGCGTATTACGGCATTTATATAAAGATCCGGATTAACAACCCTGAATGAGATAATGAGAAGAACAATAATGGAGGCTTTATAATTATGGGGTCCTGGTTAGAGCGGGGCGTCCCAAGATATCACTTCACTCTAAACTAGTAACTATGGAACAGCCTACTCTGGAGTGAGGGTACGGCATTAAACAGATCCGGATTCTTCCCTACACTCGATAAGACTTACCACACGACTGCCACGTGTAATAACAGGTAAGCCTTATGACACTTGGAACCTATTATCCTACGTCTGTCACTCTTACTGTACGATAATACCAATATATGCACACACATATGAAGGAAACCTTAAACCACCGTAAAGCAATTGTAAACAGAAGTGACTGGGAGGGGTAATTAACACTGAGTAACAAGGGAGGAAGGAATATGGTACTTAAGGTCGTGTCCTGTCACGGTCGCCATTGTTACGAGTTGGGGATTTAGAATATAGTTATACGTCTACCCAGATCCCAACGGGTAACAACAAAAAAAAACAAAGACAATCGGACTAAAAAAGGGTAGACAAAGGATGCGAGTTTTCGTTGTATATAATAAAGTACCATAAATTCCTTAACAAAATATTCAGCTTATACACTACCCTTAACCAAACTTAACCTAAACACGAACAGTATATACATAGTAATAAAACATAGAACAATAGTGAAGCAATGTGGAGTGGGGAGAGGCAATACAAGATTACAAATACTTAAGTGAGGAGCTGAGATGGCTGACGGGCAAGGCTGAGTATGGTAGAAGACGGTAAAAAGTCACTGTGCCGTAGGTTTCCAGGATAGGTGATCCTGTGGTCGCTTCCCAGAGTGAAGTGTGTCCTCTCCTCGAATTGGAGCTGACAAAGTAGACTGAGGCGGAAGTGACGCAACAACCAGGATATGGAGAAGGGAAACCCGGGAGTGGTAACTAAGACGAGCCATACTCGTGTTTCGTCCCTAGATGGCGTTGCTCGTGGTGCTGGGTAGGTAGATGAAGACAATCGGTGGAGGGGTTCGTAACACCCCCCCTCCAAAGACCTTCGTAGCGCGGGCGCGAAGGAGGTGATCACCTGGTGCGTCTGGAGAGTAGCTGCTACATTTCCATTGGAGCTCGGGATAAGGAGTCTGCAATCAGGTTTTCCACCCCCTTTATGTGCCGGACTTGTAGATTATACGGCTGGGTGAGGAGAGCCCAGCGGAGGATTCGCTGGTTGGAGGTCTTGTTGGTTTGGATGAACGTGAGTGGGTTATGGTCGGTGAAGACCAGGGTTGTTTGTGGGCAAGACTGGAGGTAACATTCAAACTTCTTTATTGCCAACACCAGAGCCAGGGCCTCCTTCTCTATGGTCGAGTAGTTGGTCTGATGTTTTTTCAACTTGGCAGAGTAATATGCCACAGGGTGAAGGACATCAGTGGTTGGGTCGGGTTGTAGGAGCACAGCCCCCACTCCGACACCACTAGCGTCGATTTGCAGATGGAAGGGCAAGGTGTAGTCAGGGGGGTGGACTACAGGCTTACAGGCAAGGAAGGCTTTGAGGCGGTGGAAAGACTGGTCGCACTTCTGGTTCCAGATGTAAGGGACCGCAGAACTGGTAAGGTCTGTGAGGGGTCCGGCCACGCTGGAGAAGTTACTGCAGAACCGACGGTAGTAGCCGCACATCCCCAGGAAGCGCATGAGTTCCTTCCTCGTCCTTGGAGTGGGGAAGGACAAGATGGCTTCAACGTTTGCGTCCTTGGGTCTCACCATACCATGCCCAACGATATGTCCCAGGTAAGTCACCGAGGCCCGGCCAAAAGCAGATTTAGCCAGGTTTATGGTGAATCCAGTCTCTTGCAGTCGTGCAAACAGTATCTCCAAACGCACCAGATGTTCGTCCCAGCTGTCCGACACCACCACCAGGTCATCCAGGTAGGCGAACGTCCCACCTAGGTCTTGAATAAGGTAGTTTATGGCCCTCTGGAATGTGGCCGGAGCATTAGAAAAGCCAAACGCCATAACTAAATATTGAAAAAGACCAAATGGAGTTATAAATGCCGAGATTATTTTTGCCCTATCCGTGAGTCCTACTTGATAATAGCCTTTCAACAGGTCTATGGTACTGATAAATTGGGCACAGCCTATGCTGTCTATTATATCTTCAATCAAAGGTAAAGGGTAGGAGTCAGAGACAGTGACCTGGTTCACTTTACGATAATCTGTACAGAAACGAAAGGTGCCATCGGGTTTTGGAATGAGAAGGCAAGGTGAAGCCCAGGGGGAGGTACTAGGCTCAGCTAAGTTATGCTTTAACAAAAAATCTACCTCCTTTTTCATGATCTCTTTTTTTTGTGGATTTAGTCGATATGCTGATTGCCTAATGGGTTGTACATCATCTGAGATTAGCTTAATATCATGTTTAAGTATATTGCAAAATCCTGGGAGGTCTGATGTGACTTTAGGAAATGTTGATAATAACTTAGTGAGATCTTTTGCTTGAGATGGATTCAGAACAGAAAAATACTCATCCAAATTGTTGAGTATGTGACTGTTAGCAGGGTTCTCTTTAGGTAGAGGGAAGTCTAAATTCTCCAATAGGTCCATGTCATCTGTCTCCGGCCCTGACAAAACCGTATGCAATACAGGTAGGCTTACAGCCTCTGGGATGTCTTCCTCTGACTGCCTGGAATGGTAAAGTTTCATGAGATTAATGTGAACAAGTTGTGAATCTTTTCTGCGATCAGGAGTATGGACTATATAGTTGAGAGGAGATAGTTTATTAGCAACTATATAGGGACCAGTAAACTTGCTTTTAAGGGGAGAGCCTGGAATGGGTAGAAAGAGTAACACTTTGTCACCTGGAGAAAATGATCTTTTAACTAATTTAGGTTGGGACTTCACCATTTTCTCTTGGACTTTTTTTAAGTTTGACTGAGCAATGGTTCGGACTTCAGTTAATTTGTCCCGTAAAGTGTCAATGTATTGGGAAACTGTTGCGGGCTTAATAGAGGGAGTGTCAAACCACTGCTCCTTTACTATTTTAAGGGGTCCCCTAATTTGTCTCCCATATAGTAACTCGAACGGGGAGAATCCCAATGACTCCTGGGGACATTCCCTGATGGCAAAGAGTAACAAGTCTATGCCTTCATCCCATTCCTTTTGGTGTTCTATACAGTATTTTTTGATC
Source organism: Homarus gammarus (assembly GCA_958450375.1). Lineage (NCBI taxonomy): Eukaryota > Metazoa > Arthropoda > Malacostraca > Decapoda > Nephropidae > Homarus > Homarus gammarus. Next base: position 4,364 of record CAUDMG010002212.1, read on the forward strand.
ATTGATTTGAAAGTTTGATGGAACCGTTCCAAGCAACCTTGGGATTGTGGGTGGTAAGCCGAAGATGTACAATGGTCCACACTGAGGTCTTTCATCACCTGTTCGAAAAGATTGCTCGTAAAATTGGTGCCCTGATCAGATTGGATCTCTTTAGGAATGCCCACTGAAGTGAAAAGATGCAAAAGATGTTTGATTACGTTTTTTGAAGTGATGCTTTTAAGGGGAAAAGCCTCAGGATAACGTGTACTGGTATCCATAACTGTGAGCAGGAATTGATTTCCCTTCTTAGTCTTTGGTAATGGGCCCACACAATCCACAACAATCTTTTCAAATGGGGTAGAAAATACTGGGATGGGCTTAATGGGAGCTGCTGGTATACTTTCATTTGGTTTTCCTACCATTTGACAAATATGACAAGATTTTAGGTATTGAGACACATCCTTCCTAAGTCCAGGCCAGTAATAGTGTTGGAGGAGCTTTTTATATGTTTTCAGGATTCCCAAATGTCCTGAAATACCATCATGGGCAAGGGCAATTAATGCTGGTCTGACTGAAGCTGGAATTACCACTTGATGTATTTCAGACCACGTGTCTAGATGGGCAAGCTCAGGGGGCCTATAGGCCCTCATCAAAACCCCTTCATGATAATAAAAACACGGAAGGGTGTTAAAATCTTTACCTTCAACTGCTGCATGATGAAGTTTATTCAAAGATGGATCAGATTGTTGGGCTTTAATGAGCTCCTCCTTACTTATCGTCTTATTGTACAGATCTTCTGTGGGTAGGAAGATATTGGAGGTGGTTTTAGATGAAGAGGGCCCATTTCGCACACTCTGTGACCGGGTGACAGCACAAGATGGGAAAAGATGAGGAATAGTTTCTTTAAGGTCAGTGGTGGAGTTGACAGGTAAGGGAGAGTCGACTGTCTTTATGTTAGGAACCACTAGATCTCCTACCAAGTCATTACCCAATAATAAATGAATGCCACACACAGGCATTGGGTCTTTCCTTATGGCTATTTGCACTTCCCCAGTAATCAAGGGACATTGGAGGTGCACTTTAGCTAAAGGATAGGAAGAATGGGACGAGAGATCTGAAATTAGAACACTCATTTGTAAATGCGGTAGATATATCAGGAATGACGTTAAACAGGAGGATAGATTGTGCTGCGCCCGTATCACGTAGTATACGAATAGGGAAAGAACGAGACCCTTCTACGATTGAAATTTTTCCCTCATAGGTGAATGAAGAGAAGAGATCCTGATGGGGCCTTGCCACATTGGCATTTGCTATTGGTTTGGATTTGGGATCCAGGGAACTACTTTTAGCAATTCGACACTTTGGGTGTTTACAAGTCTGGATCGTATGGCCTGGGATTTTACAGTAAGAACAAGTAAGCTTGGTTGCATCGGGGGGAGTGGGTGTGGGACCTTTCGACCTACCACTCACGTTCCCAAGGTTATCATCAGAGGAGGACCTAACATGTCGGGAAGTACCACGTTCTCTACTGCCCAGTGACTCCACCAACAAAGCATACGCATCAGCCAGCTCAGCAGCACGCCCTAAATTAACCTCTCCACGCTCCTCCACATGCTTCAAGATGTGAAATGGTATCTTGCTTTTCCACTCCTCCAGGACTACCAAATTTAACAAATCCTGAAATGTGGAGGTCTCTGTAGCCTCTAACCACTTCTTAAAAAACCTAAGCTTTTCTTGAGCAAACTCAACAAATGTGTGTGAAAATGGTTTGGTTAGTTTACGAAACTTCTGCCGGTATCCATCTGGCGTGATAGCATAAGAGGTGAGGATATTCTTTTTTACGTTATCATAGTCATCAGTCTGGTCTAAACAGTTATAAACTCTACGAGCCTTACCATATAATTTAGGAACTAACACTGACACCCACTGGTCCTTTGGCCACTCATTCTTCGCGGCTATTTTCTCAAAAGTCCTAAATGACCCGTCCATATCGGATTCATCAAACCCGGGAACAAGGGAAGAAGCAGTAGCAGGGTTAAAAGCAGCGAGTTTCTCTCTTAATGCCACTTCTTTTGATTTAAACTCCGATGTTAAAGTGACTTCTGTCTCTCTCACCTGTAGTTCTTTCAGTTTAACCGCCTGCACCAACTTGGCCTGTTCCATCCTTTCCTCATGCTCCAACTTGGCCTGTTCCGACCTTCCCTCATGCTCCAACTTGGCCTCCAACTTGGCCTGTTCCAACTTGGCCTGTTCCATCCTTTCTTCATGGTCCAACTTGGCCTCCAACTTGGCCTGTTCCAACTTGGCCTGTTCCCTCCTTTCTTCAGGGTCCAACTTGGCCTCCTGCTCCAACTTGGCCTGTTCCAACTCGAGTTCTTTCATTTTGATTTGGAACTCGAACCTAGCTCGTTCTAGTTCTAAGGGGTCTATTCGTTGTGTTTCTTCTTGAGGGCTAGCCAGACCTGAGGCAACTTCTGGGTGAGGAGGGGTGGTGGATAGTGGTTGAAGTTTCTTGGACATGGGCGTTAATCTGTCAACAGCGGATTCTTTTAAAACTTCTTGTTGAACCAACTCTTCAATCACATGATTTTTTAACATTTCCTTAGTCAGTTGCTGTGAAAATGGGATATTGTAATAGTTGGCTATTTCTTTCCATTCTTTCTTCAGGATATTAACACGTAATTTAGCTACGGAAGGATTTTCAATAAAATCCTGGAGATCAAAACCTGAGGTGGCCATTGTTAATAAAAATAGGATAAATTAACTAATGGTCAAAAGCTAAGATAAGTGGATAACCCTAGAAAATATCACGGCAGTGGATAACCAGAAAGTCCCGGAAACTAACCAAGTTATACCTAGGGAAATTACACTTATGATTATTGTTCTTCCGAGAAGATCCTTAGATAAGGACAAGAGACTTGAAAGAGGTAGGGCGTATTACGGCATTAATATAAAGATCCGGATTAACAACCCTGATATACTTGAAAGAGGTAGGGCGTATTACGGCATTAATATAAAGATCCGGATTAACAACCCTGATATACTTGAAAGAGGTAGGGCGTATTACGGCATTAATATAAAGATCCGGATTAACAACCCTGATATACTTGAAAGAGGTAGGGCGTATTACGGCATTTATATAAAGATCCGGATTAACAACCCTGATATACTTGAAAGAGGTAGGGCGTATTACGGCATTTATATAAAGATCCGGATTAACAACCCTGAATGAGATAATGAGAAGAACAATAATGGAGGCTTTATAATTATGGGGTCCTGGTAGAGCGGGGCGTCCCAAGATATCACTTCACTCTAAACTAGTAACTATGGAACAGCCTACTCTGGAGTGAGGGTACGGCATTAAACAGATCCGGATTCTTCCCTACACTCGATAAGACTTACCACACGACTGCCACGTGTAATAACAGGTAAGCCTTATGACACTTGGAACCTATTATCCTACGTCTGTCACTCTTACTGTACGATAATACCAATATATGCACACACATATGAAGGAAACTTTAAACCACCGTAAAGCAATTGTAAACAGAAGTGACTGGGAGGGGTAATTAACACTGAGTAACAAGGGAGGAAGGAATATGGTACTTAAGGTCGTGTCCTGTCACGGTCGCCATTTGTTACGAGTTGGGGATTTAGAATATAGTTATACGTCTACCCAGATCCCAACGGGTAACAACAAAAAAAAAACAAAGACAATCGGACTAAAAAAAGGGTAGACAAAGGATGCGAGTTTTCGTTGTATATAATAAAGTACCATAAATTCCTTAACAAAATATTCAGCTTATACACTACCCTTAACCAAACTTAACCTAAACACGAACAGTATATACATAGTAATAAAACATAGAACAATAGTGAAGCAATGTGGAGTGGGGAGAGGCAATACAAGATTACAAATACTTAAGTGAGGAGCTGAGATGGCTGACGGGCAAGGCTGAGTATGGTAGAAGACGGTAAAAAGTCACTGTGCCGTAGGTTTCCAGGATAGGTGATCCTGTGGTCGCTTCCCAGAGTGAAGTGTGTCCTCTCCTCGAATTGGAGCTGACAAAGTAGACTGAGGCGGAAGTGACGCAACAACCAGGATATGGAGAAGGGAAACCCGGGAGTGGTAACTAAGACGAGCCATACTCGTGTTTCGTCCCTAGATGGCGTTGCTCGTGGTGCTGGGTAGGTAGATGAAGACAATCGGTGGAGGGTTCGTAACACCCCCCCTCCTAAGACCTTCGTAGCGCGGGCGCGAAGGAGGTGATCACCTGGTGCGTCTGGAGAGTAGCTGCTACATTTTGGCTGGAGCTCGGGATAAGGAGTCTGCAATCAGGTTATACACCCCCTTTATGTGCCGGACTTGTAGAATTATACGCTGGTGAGGCGAGCCCAGCGGAGGATTCGCTGGTTGGAGGTCTTGTTGGTTGGATGAACGTGAGTGGGTTATGGTCGGTGAAGACCAGGGTTGTTTGTGGGCAAGACTGGAGGTAACATTCAAACTTCTTTATTGCCAACACCAGAGCCAGGGCCTCCTTCTCTATGGTCGAGTAGTTGGTCTGATGTTTTTTTCAAACTTGGCAGAGTAATATGCCACAGGGTGAAGGACATCAGTGGTTGGGTCGGGTTGTAGGAGCACAGCCCCCACTCGACACACTCGCGTCGATTTGCAGACGGAAGGGCAAGGTGAAGACCGGGGGGTGGACTACAGGCTTACAGGCAAGGAAGGCTTTGAGGCGGTGGAAAGACTGGTCGCACTTCTGGTTCCAGATGGTAAGGGACCGCAGAACTGGTAAGGTCATGTGAGGGGTCCGGCCACGCTGGAGAAGTTACTGCAGAACCGACGGTAGTAGCCGCACATCCCCAGAAGCGCATGAGTTCCTTCCTCGTCCTTGGAGTGGGGAAGGACAAGATGGCTTCAACGTTTGCGTCATGGGTCTCACCATACCATGCCCAACGATATGTCCCAGGTAAGTCACCGAGGCCCGGCCAAAAGCAGATTAGCCAGGTTTATGGTGAATCCAGTCCCTCTTGCAGTCGTGCAAACAGTATCTCCAAACGCACCAGATGTTCGTCCCAGCTGTCCGACACCACACCAGGTCATCCAGGTAGGCGAAACGTCCCACCTAGGTCCTTGAATAAGGTAGTTTATGGCCCTCTGGAATGTGGCGGAGCATTAGAAAAGCCAAACGCCATAACTAAATATTGAAAAAAGACCAAATGGAGTTATAAATGCCGAGATTATTTTTGCCCTATCCGTGAGTCCTACTTGATAATAGCCTTTCAACAGGTCTATGGTACTGATAAATTGGGCACAGCCTATGCTGTCTATTAATCTTCAATCAAAGGTAAAGGGTAGGAGTCAGAGACAGTGACCTGGTTCACTTTACGATAATCTGTACGAGAAACGAAAGGTGCAATAGGGTTTTGGAATCAGAAGCCAAGGTGAACCCCAGGGGGAGGTACTAGGCTCAGCTAAGATATCAGATAACAAAAAATCTACCTACTTTTTCATGATCTCTTTTTTTTGTGGATTATAGTCGATATGCTGATTGCCTAATGGGTTGTACATCATCTGAGATTAGCTTAATATCATGTTTAAGTATATTGCAAAATCCTGGGAGGTCTGATGTGACTTTAGGAAATGTTGATAATAACTTAGTGAGATCTTTTGCTTGAGATGGATTCAGAACAGAAAAAAACTCATCCAAATTGTTGAGTATGTGACTGTTAGCAGGGTTCTCTTTAGGTAGAGGGAAGTCTAAATTCTCCAATAGGTCCATGTCATCAGTCTCCGGCCCTGACAAATCCGTATGCAATACAGGTAGTCTTACAGCCTCTGGGATGTCTTCCTCTGACTGCCTGGAATGGTAAAGTTTCATGAGATTAATGTGAACAAGTTGTGAATCTTTTCTGCGATCAGGAGTATGGACTATATAGTTGAGAGGAGATAGTTTATTAGCAACTATATAGGGACCAGTAAACTTGCTTTTAAGGGGAGAGCCTGGAATGGGTAGAAAGAGTAACACTTTGTCACCTGGAGAAAATGATCTTTTAAACTAATTTAGGTTGGGACTTCACCATTTTCTCTTGGAACTTTTTTTAAAGTTTGGACTGAGCAATGGTTCGGACTTCAGTTAATTTGTCCGTAAAGTGTCAATGTATTGGGAAACTGTTGCGGGCTTAATAGAGGGAGTGTCAAACCACTGCTCCTTTACTATTTTAAGGGGTCCCCTAATTTTGTCTCCCATATAGTAACTCGAACGGGGAGAATCCCAATGACTCCTGGGGACATTCCCTGATGGCAAAGAGTAACAAGTCTATGCCTTCATCCCGATCCTTTTGGTGTTCTATACAGTATTTTTTGATCATTGATTTGAAAGTTTGATGGAACCGTTCCAAGCAACCTTGGGATTGTGGGTGGTAAGCCGAGATGTACAATGGTCCACACTTAGGTCTTTCATCACCTGTTCGAAAAGATTGCTCGTAAAATTGGTGCCCTGATCAGATTGGATCTCTTTAGGAATGCCCACTGAAGTGAAAAGATGTTTGATTACGTTTTTTGAAGTGATGCTTTTAAGGGGAAAAGCCTCAGGATAACGTGTACTGGTATCCATAACTGTGAGCAGGAAATTGATTTCCCTTCTTAGTCTTTGGTAATGGGCCCACACAATCCACAACAATCTTTTCAAATGGGTAGAAAATACTGGGATGGGCTTTAATGGGAGCTGCTGGTATACTTTCATTTGGTTTTCCTACCCTTTGACAAATATGACAAGATTTTAGGTATTGAGACACATCCTTCCTAAGTCACAGGCCAGTAATAGTGTTGGAGGAGCTTTTTATATGTTTTCAGGATTCCCAAATGTCCTGAAATACCATCATGGGCAAGGGCAATTAATGCTGGTCTGACTGAAGCTGGAATTACCACTTGATGTATTTCAGGACCACGTGTCTAGATGGGCAAGCTCAGGGGGCCTATAGGCCCTCATCAAACCCCTTCATGATAATAAAAACACGGAAGGGTGTTAAAATCTTTACCTTCAACTGCTGCATGATGAAGTTTATTCAAAGATGGATCAGATTGTTGGGCTTTAATGAGCTCCTCCTTACTTAATCGTCTTATTGTACAGATCTTCTGTGGGTAGGAAGATATTGGAGGTGGTTTTAGATGAAGAGGGCCCATTTCGCACACTCTGTGACCGGGGGACAGCACAAGATGGGAAAAGATGAGGAATAGTTTCTTTAAGGTCAGTGGTGGAGTTGACAGGTAAGGGAGAGTCGACTGTCTTTATGTTAGGAACACTAGATCTCCTACCAAGTCATTACCCAATAATAAATGAATGCCACACACAGGCATTGGGTCTTTCCTTATGGGCTATTTGCACTTCCCCAGTAATCAAGGGACATTGGAGGTGCACTTTAGCTAAAAGGATAGGAAGAATTGGACGAGAGATCAGAACTTAGAACACTCATTTGTAAATGCGGTAGAAAAATCAGGAAAGACGATAAAAAGGAGATAGATTGTGCTGCGCCCGTATCACGTAGTATACGAATAGGAAAGAACGAGACCCTTCTACGATTGAAATTTTTCCTCATAGGTGAATGAAGAGAAGAGATCCTGATGGGCCTTGCCACATTGGCATTTGCTATTGGTTTGGATTTGGGATCCAGGGAACTACTTTTAGCAATTCGACACTTTGGGTGTTTACAAGTCTGGATCGTATGGCCTGGGATTTTACAGTAAGAACAAGTAAGCTTGGTTGCATCGGGGGGAGTGGGTGTGGGACCTTTCGACCTACCACTCACGTTCCCAAGGTTATCATCAGAGGAGGACCTAACATGTCGGGAAGTACCACGTTTCTCTACTGCCCAGTGACTCCACCAACAAAGCATACGCATCAGCCAGCTCAGCAGCACGCCCTAAATTAACCTCTCCACGCTCCTCCACATGCTTCAAGATGTGAAATGGTATCTTGCTTTTCCACTCCTCCAGGACTACCAAATTTAACAAATCCTGAAATGTGGAGGTCTCTGTAGCCTCTAACCACTTCTTAAAAAACCTAAGCTTTTCTTGAGCAAACTCAACAATTGTGTGTGAAAATGGTTTGGTTAGTTTACGAAACTTCTGCCGGTATCCATCTGGCGTGGATAGCATAAGAGGTGAGGGATATTCTTTTGTTACGTTATCATAGTCATCAGTCTGGTCTAAACAGTTATAAAACTCTACGAGCCTTACCATATAAATTTAGGAACTAACACTGACACCCACTGGTCCTTTGGCCACTTCATTCTTCGCGGCTATTTTCTCAAAAGTCCTAAATGACCCGTCCATATCGGATTCATCAAACCCGGGAACAAGGGAAGAAGCAGTAGTACAGGGGTTTAAAAAGCAGCGAGTTTCTCTCTTAATGCCACTTCTTTTGATTTAAACTCCGATGTTAAAGTTGACTTCTGTCTCTCTCACCTGTAGTTCTTTCAGTTTAACCGCCTGCACCAACTTGGCCTGTTCCGACATTCCCTCATGCTCCAACTTGGCCTGTTCCAACCTTCCCTCATGCTCCAACTTGGCCTCCAACTTGGCCTGTTCCAACTTGGCCTGTTCCATCCTTTCTTCATGGTCCAACTTGGCCTCATCCAACTTGGCCTGTTCCCTCCTTTCTTCAGGGTCCAACTTGGCCTCCTGCTCCAACTTGGCCTGATCCAAATCTAGTTCTTTCATTTTGAATTTGGAACTCGAACCTAGCTCGTTCTAGTTCTAAGGGGTCTATTCGTTGTGTTTCTTCTTGAGGGCTAGCCAGACCTGAGGCAACTTCTGGGTGAGGAGGGGTGGTGGATAGTGGTTGAAGTTTCTTGGACATGGGCGTTAATCTGTCAAACAGCGGATTCTTTTAAAACTTCTTGTTGAACCAACTCTTCAATCACATGATTTTTTAACATTTCCTTTAGTCAGTTGCTGTGAAAATGGGATATTGTAATAGTTGGCTATCTCTTTCATTCTTTCTTCAGGATATTAACACGTAATTTAGCTACGGAAGGATTTTCAATAAAATCCTGGAGATCAAAACCTGAGGTGGCCATTGTTAATAAAAATAGGATAAATTAAACTAATGGTCAAAAGCTAAGATAAGTGGATAACCCTAGAAAATATCACGGCCAGTGGATAACCAGAAAAGTCCCGGAAACTAACCAAGTTATACCTAGGGAAATTACACTTATGATTATTGTTCTTCCGAGAAGATCCTTAGATAAGGACAAGAGACTTGAAAGAGGTAGGGCGTATTACGGCATTAATATAAAGATCCGGATTAAACAACCCTGATATACTTGAAAGAGGTAGGGCGTATTACGGCATTAATATAAAGATCCGGATTAACAACCCTGATATACTGAAAGAGGTAGGGCGTATTAAGGCATTAATATAAAGATCCGGATTAACAACCATGATATACTTGAAAGATGTAGGGCGTATTAAGGAATTTATATAAAGATCCGGATTAACAACCCTGATATACTTGAAAGAGGTAGGGCGTATTACGGCATTTATATAAAGATCCGGATTAACAACCCTGAATGAGAAAATGAGAAGAACAATAATGGAGGCTTTAATTATGGGGTCCTGGTAGAGCGGGGCGTCCCAAGATATCACTTCACTCTAAACTAGTAACTATGGAACAGCCTACTCTGGAGTGAGGGTACGGCATTAAACAGATCCGGATTCTTCCCTACACTCGATAAGACTTACCACACGACTGCCACGTGTAATAACAGGTAAGCCTTATGACACTTGGAACCTATTATCCTACGTCTGTCACTCTTACTGTACGATAATACCAATATATGCACACACATATGAAGGAAACCTTAAACCACCGTAAAGCAATTGTAAACAGAAGTGACTGGGAGGGGTAATTAACACTGAGTAACAAGGGAGGAAGGAATATGGTACTTAAGGTCGTGTCCTGTCACGGTCGCCATTTGTTACGAGTTTGGGGATTTAGAAATATAGTTATACGTCTACCCAGATCCCAACGGGTAACAACAAAAAAAAAACAAAAGACAATCGGACTAAAAAAAGGGATAGACAAAGGATGCGAGTTTTCGTTGTATATATAATAAAGTACCATAAATTCCTTAACAAAATATTCAGCTTATACACTACCCTTAACCCAAACTTAACCTAAACACGAACAGTATATACATAGTAATAAAACATAGAACAATAGTGGAAGCAATGTGGAGTGGGGAGAGG